>JAPDPK010000086.1:1200000-1537500 GCA_031772115.1 Heritiera littoralis | reverse complement strand
AGTGGAAGAAGAAAGAAAGAAATTTGAGAAAGAAAAGAAAAAGGGAAAGAAGTCCTCATCTGGTCCAAGGCTACTCATCCATCGTTTGCTGCACGTGCCCACACGCCCTTGTTTCGTATCATCACAGCCATGTTGTCGTTGTGCTGCTGTGGTACCTCGTCTTACTCCAACTCAGTGTTGCCTTCATCACTGTTGTTGCCGTGGCCACCATTGCACACGCATCACTCCCCTGATACTGCTTCTTAATTTTTGCAGTTGCTGTGTACCATTCCATCATCATCACCAGCTTCTACACTACTGCACCGCTCTTGGACATCACCGTTTGAGCTACCTAGCTTTCTACTACGAGGAAGGCGAGTTGCTGCAGCCAACGTGAAAAGGCGTGAAAGGGAAAGAAAGCATATGTAAGGAAACATTAAGCAAATCGTGAAGGTAATGAAAAACTGCATGGAATTGCTTTTATCACCATGATTAACATCCTTTTAAAGTTATTCCTTTTGTAAATTATAAAGTGTTACACTCGTATTCACGTGTTTTTTAAAATTTTATTGACTAATGAGTTTTGCCTCTAAAGTTAATAATTTGATATGGGAAACCATAAACGGAGTGGAAACAAAGGACACAAACTCGATACAAAAGAGGAAGAGCTAAAGCTTTTCCATTGATCTAATGGAAAGTCTCCCATCTACAAATCTTCATGCAGCGTCGTCTTCTTCTGCTTCAAAAATTGAGATACTGCAACGTGTTAAGGAAAAAGTGAAAAGAGGTCGAATTATTGGAGATGATGATTCTACCATGGCTGAGGAGATGTCTGATGCATTAGACTTAGAGTCCATGGTAGGGAAAACTGATGGCGGCTCGAAATCTTCCAACAAAGAGATGTTGACTGGTAATAATTCTACTGAACCATGCAACAGGATGATTGGGGCTATAATGATGGTTCAAATGAAATGCTATTTGATGATGATATCTCGGATGATGAATGGAAGTCAGTGATCTTGAATCGAAGGTGACTTTTTCGAAAGAAGAGAAAGCCAGTATGAGGAAGCCATGGTGCAATTCGATTATTGTCAAACTACTGGGTAAAATCCTTAGTTTTCAAACTCTTTCTCAGAGAATTAAGCAACTTTGGAATCTGAATGGCCGTTATAAGGTTGTAGATCTAGGACATGATTATTTTCTTTTTCGATTTGAAAAGAAGGATGATTATGTTCATGTCTTAGAGGGTAGCTGATGTGCGCAGAACTTGAGAAAACGTGGAGTGAAATTTGAAGGGGGCTGAAACACAACAAGACAGAAGCAAAAAGGATGAACGTCACCTTCTGGAACCTAGACCCGAAGCCTAAAGAGACTCGAACCCAAAGGTATTGGACCTTGACCCTACGAATAAGAATTCGAGAACCTAAGGTATAGCAATGGTGGATGGTGAAAAAGGAGGCGCCACAAGGAAGAAGACCTTGATAAGCCTAGTTGAGAGGGAACCCAAGAGGAAGGCACACTCAAATTCTGAAATTCAAAACTAATATGTCCATCAATAGCGTTTACAAGGTATTTATAATAATACCTAGCACTTAAGCCCATAAACAAGTGGGCTGGAATTAACACCAACAGAAAATAAGACTAAATCCAAATTCATGCCTAAACCTAATTACATAAAATAAATAGTCCAAGACACAATAAGACTCAAATGTGGGCTATTCAAACACTTAACCCATCTTATTGTTAAGCTAAAATAAGACAGTAAACTATGCTCATGTCGTTTGGGCTTCCAAGCAAGTATTGATGTCTTGGGACTCTTCATGGAAGCTTCCTTAACGCTTCAATGATGCTAGAGCTTGTTGCATTAATGAGGCCAGGGCTTGTTGCGTCTTCTTGGCTCGAGCTCAGGTAATTAGACCTCCTTGGATGACCAATGGATCCTTAGCATCACGAACATCACAAGCAAGTGGATCTCCATCAGTAGCCCTTGGGTCATAAGAGGACACTACTTGACTATTCTGCAATAGTCTTCAAATTTCAGTCCATTTAAAGATAGTATAGATAAGGTATTAGTATGGATTAGACTACTTGGTTTATCTATGGAATATTATAACTCAGTTGCATTGTCAAGAATCGGTACCTGTGTAGGTAGAGTTATTAAAATCGACAAAAATACTGAGGGGGCAATTCGAGAGAAATTTGCAAGAATTTGTGTTGAACTTGAGTTAACAAGACCTTTAGTTTCAAAATTTTTTTGTTGGTAAACACACTCAATTGGTGGAATTTGAAGGTTTTCATTTAATCTACTTCCATTGTGGGAAGGTTGGCCACAAACAAGATGCTTGTCCATCTTTGGTTCATACAACAACCAACAATGTTGAAGAAACTCCTGCTACCACAGGTTCTCAGAAAAACAATGGTTCGGATAATTCCTTTGGTCCATAAATGGTAGCCCAAAGACGTAACAAACCCACTCAAGACAGGGACAAAGTGAGTAAAGGAAAGTCAATGGTGCAACAGGATTTTTGGATCAATGTCAGCAATAAATTTGCCAATTTGTCTATGGATAATTCTGGTAAGGAAGGTCTTTTGTCAGATACTACAGTGGTTGGTAAGGGTATAAAGCATATTAAACGGATGCCCTATAATGAAACTAATAAGTGCAAGATAGTCTCACAGTTTCAGAAATCCAATAAAAAGGATCCTAAACTATCAGGAAAGAATCAGGAGAATAATCCCTTTGTAGTGGATGCTTGTGTATCTACATTTAATGTGCCACCAAATTATACTTTTAATGCTGGTTCCTCATCAGTAGAATCTCGACGACCCCACTGACTCCCAAACAGGCTTTCCTTTGGGCTTCATGAAAAACCATAAAACTAGACCTCCTTTAGATGTCTTTCCTACAGCACCAAAGAGTGGAAATATTATCCACGTGGAACAGCCCAAGTCTATATTTAATGAACCCTTGCAGGTAAATAAAGTTGGACGTCCAGACAAAACAAAAAGCCTTCTTGATCTAGCCCTTTCCAAAACCTCCTGATGAATCTGTATTACGAGATGGTTTACAAATTACTTCTGAAAAAATATTCAAACAACCCCGTCCAATTCTTGTGGAAATTCAAAAATTCACTCAGAACTGGTTGTACATGATGCATCATTAGGTGATACTAGTCAATAACAAATCTCTATGGAGATTATGTAATAAAGGAGGTTACCTCCTACCAATCTTAATATTGTTTCTAATGACAGTATTACTCTGGAATTGTAGAGAGGCAGCAAGTGGTGAGTTTCGAAGGAATCTTATGAAGTTAAAGAGAACTCATAAGGTGGAGATGTTAGTCATTGTAGAACCTCGGATTAGTGACTCAATGGCTGACAAAGTGATTCGGAGACTACGTTTGACCATTCATTTAAAGTTGATGCTTGTGGATTTTCTGGTGGCATTTGGATCTTATGGAAATCATCTTTTGGTGTTATTCGCATCTTGGATAGCTATGAGCAACTGATCTCCATTATGGTGACTGATAAAAATAGAGCTAAATGGGCCTTCTCAACTATTTACGCTAGTCCTACTCACTCTAAACGTCAATGGTTATGGGATTACTTAGGTGAGTTTACTAGTTTTGATAATACCCCATGGCTGTTATTGGGGGATTTTAATCAAATTGCTACAACTTCAGAGAAACAAGGAGGCGCTCCTGAGTCAGTATCTAGAATGCCAGCTTTTTGTAAGGTTATGGCATCTAGCAAACTTTTGGATACGGGGCGTCGGGTTGTCGATTTACATGGACTAAAAAACATTACTTTGGAGGGTTAAGAAAGGCTAGATAGAGGTTTATGCAGTGCGACTTGGAGACATCTTTACCCTGATGCCACAATTACGAATTTACCGAAGGTTTATAGTAACCACTGTCCATTACTTCTAAAGTTCACTCTAGATATTCCTCAAAATCATGCACTAAAGCCTTTTCGATTTGAAGCTGCATGGCAGTTGCATGAGTCCTTCGCTGATCTTCTAAAGGATTCTTGGGATACTAATGCGACCTTAACAAGAACCTTAGTCAGATTCAGACCATACTCAAGAATTGGAATAAATCTGTTTTTGGTAATGTTTTTAAAAGGAAAAGGCATGTTCTAGCTAGACTTGAGGGTGTTCAAAAAAGAATGGAGTTGAGACCAAACCCTCATTTGTTTAAGCTTGAAGGTGAGTTTTTGGCAAAGTACAATAAAGTATTACAGCAGGAAGAAATTCTTTGGTTCCAGAAATCAAGATCGAATTGGGTTCAATTTGGTGATAGGATTTATGAAAATATTTTCTATTTTCATTTTTTATTTTCATTTTCTGAAAACAAGTTTTCATTTTCTGTTTTCTGAATTTTGGAAAATATGTTTGGTATACAAAAATGAGAACTTGTTTTTGAAAATGAAAATTATGAAAATACGTTTGCTATCTACATTTTGAAACCAAGAAATATGAAAAACAATAACTAAAAAATTAAATTAAATTACAATTTTTGAGAAAAATAAAATGTAACTAAATAATAAAAATAAATTGTAAATGAAATAAACATAAGAATTATTCTTTATTTATTATAAATGAACAAACACATGTCCTTCAATACAAAAAAAAACTGAATTCTAGTGTTGATTATAAAGGAATTCCAGCTTGCCTAGATGGATACATGAATATAGCTATGGAGCAAATAGAAGAATATGTCAATGGACAGTTGAACAACAAATATGAAGTTGTCATTCATAGAAATAATGTACTTTATATCAGTACATCAAAGAGGACATTAGGAGATGGAGCTTAACGTTGCAACTGCATCTAAGAATCAATGTCATCTACAAGTTGTTGTTTTTCTATACGTTTGTTATAAATATATATATATATATATATATATATAATATGTTTATTATATATACATGTTTACTATTGTATAATGAGAATGTCTTGTACAAGCATCTATTTTAGGTTTTTTTTCTTATCTTTAATTATGCTTGGTCTAGGAAGTTTGAACAGCAACAAGAAGTTAGAAAGGGGATTCCAGACGGGGCAAACACAACTAACTTTTTATTCAATATTGTTCAAAGAGACAATTAAACTTATTTTTATTATTCAAAGATACAACTGCAGTTTTATTTATCACTCAAACTGATAAACTCACACTAAAACTCATCCACTAGATCCACTAGCAACAATGGCAAAATAAAGCAACCATACAAAAAGAAAATCTTCAATTTCTTGTAGCATATAATAAGAAACCAGAAAATGAGAATGAGAAAAAAAAAAGTAACTTGATTTGATTTACAGTGGTGATCGGCACAATTTTGGAAAAGAGTTTGGGCTTTAGGTAGAAGAAGAAAAAGCCAAAGAGAGAAAAAAAAAACCCAAAGCAGAATCATAATAAGCGTTGAAGCAAGTTTAGCACGTAAACCTAAAACCAAAACAAATAAAAAAAATACTTTTTGCTTGTGTAATGATTGGAACCCTGTATCTTTCATGTACATTAAAAAATTTTCATAAATCCCGTGTTTTCTTATTCTCCACTTTTCCAAACTATTTCCTTAGAAAACAATGAAAACATGTTTTTTTTTTGTTTTCAAAAGTTGGCCCATTTTCATTTTCATTTTCCAAAAACATGTTTTCTGTTTCTTTAACCAAACATATTTTCCTTCACATTTTCTATTTTCCATGAAAATGAAAATGGAAAACATCTCTATTTTCATGAACCAAACACACACTAAATTTTTCCATACCACCACGTTAATACACAAAAATAGAAACAAAGTTTCAGCTTTGAAAAAATCTGATGGTGATCAGTGTTCTGATCCAATTGAGTGAAAGGGTTTGGTATTGGCCTTCTTCCAACAACTTTATCCTGGTGAGCTAGCTTCTTCCAATTTTGATACTTGCCCAGTTTCCTTACATTCTCTTGATTCTTTACAAGCTGAAGAAGTTAGGGCACTACCTAAGGATGATGAAATCTATAGAGCTTTATTCTCAATGGCTTTTTTCAAAGCTCCAAGGCCAGATGGATTTCAAGCAAGTTTCTACAAAGCTAATTGGCCAATGGTGAAGCAATCATTATGCAATACTATCAAAGATGCCTTCGCAAGGGGATTCTTTGATTCCTAGTTGAGTAAGGTATTAGTAACTTTGATTCCAAAAGTTGATCACCCTGAACACGTCTCTCAGTTTCAGCCCACTAGTCTTTTGTAATGTTTTTATGAAAATGATCTCTAAAATTGTTGTTGGGAGACTTAGGCCTTTTTTGAGAGACCTTATTGCACCTATACAGAGTAGCTTCATTCCAGGATGAAGCAGTTCTAATAACGTTGTGGTGGTTCAAGAGGCAGTGTATTCTATGTCTAGGAGAAGAGGAAGGAAAGGGGACATGATTCTTGAGATCGATCTGGAGAAAGCTTATGATCGAATCAATTGGAATCTCATGCAGTGGGTTCTAACTGATATTGGCCTACCTCAGTCACTTATTTCTCTAATTATGTTTTGTGTCACTTTTACAAAAATGAATATCTTATGGAATGGTGAGTTAATAGATAGTTTTAAACCTACAAGAGGACTTCGACAAGGAGATCCTCTTTCACCTTATCTTCTTGTACTGTGTCTCCAAAAACTTTCAGATATTATTAAGCAAAGTGTTTTCGGTGGTGCATGGAAGCTGGTTCATCTTTCTTGCGAAGGCCCAGCTCTTTCTCATATCTTTTTTGCTGATGATCTTATTTTATTTGGGGAAGTTTCAGTGGAACAAAGTCAGGAAATGATGAATTGTTTGAATCGATTTTGTGATATTTTCAGACAAAAAGTAAATTTTAGTAAATCTAAAATTTTTACTTCTCAGAATTTGGATTGCAATGTTCTAGCTAGAATTCAGATGGTGACTGGTATGGCTCATTGTACAGATTTTGGTGATTATTTAAGGGTTCTAATTATCACCAAAAGAATAAGAAAGTCAACATATCAGTCTTTACTGGACAAAGTTAAAAATTGTTTGGCATCTTGGAAAGCTCAGGAACTCTCGCTAGCAGGTAGAATTACGTTGATTTAATCAGTTTCAAGTACTATTGCTTGCTATACAATGCAAACAACCAAACTACCTGTTGCAGTAACAAAGGAGATTGATAGGTTGAACCGAGATTTCCTCTAGGGTTCGACAGAGTCTAAAAGGAAATTACTCTTGGTCAAATGGGACACTGTATGTAAGCTAAAAGCACATGGTGGATTGGGACTTCGTAAGACGAGGGATATGAATACAGCACTATTGGCCAAATTGGGATGGAAATTGGAGACTGGTGACTCTGGGCTATGGTCAAGACTACTAAAAGCAAAATATAAATGTGAAGATTCTTTCTTGAAAGCAAGACTTCGCTCCACCGACTCTTCTACTTGGAGAAACATCGTGTCCTATAAGAATATTATCTCTCATGGCTATGCTAAAATAGTGGGAAATGGTGGGAACACATCATTTTGGCATGATCGTTGGATATGTGACAAGCCACTAATGGAATATTGTTCTAGTTTGGTTCCTCCAGATTCTTTTAATGGGAAGGTTTGTGATTTTGTCCTCAGTGAAGGTAGGTGGGATAGGTCACGATTGTCATTGCTACCTAAAGAATCTATCCAATTAATTGAATTGTTACCTCCGTTATCTAACAATAAAGATAATATCTACTGGGTAGCATCATCGTCTGGGCAGTTTTCAGTTAGTTCAGCTTATTCACTGATATCAGAATCTATAGGACCATCTTTCTCGTAGAAACAATTGTGGAGTCTAGATATTTCGCCATGCATCAAACCTTGCCTTTGGTTGGTGATACATGATAGGCTTCTCATTAAGGAGGCTTGCTTTAAGAAAGGGTTGTCAGCAGACACCAAATGTTCTAGGTGTGGGATGGAGTTGGAAAATTCATTACATGTATTACGAGATTGCTCCATGGCTCAACAGGTTTGGTCCAAATGGCTTTCTAGTTCTGATCTTTTTTCCTTTAATAGTTTGCCTCTAGTTTCATGGGTTTTGCAAAACCTTCAAAATCAGAGGACTATCACAAACTGCAATGCTCGTTGGGCCTCTGTCTTTGCTGCTACGTGTTGGTTCTTATGGAGGTGGCAAAATCAATTCTATTTTGAAGAAGGTTTCACGTGGCCCCAAGATGGCAACAGATTGATCATCAATTATTTATCAGCTGTTCAAGAGATGGACTTGCAACAAGATGCGATTCCAGCAAGACAGGTAGTGAATATAACCTGGGAACATCCACTGGAGGGGTTTGTCAAAGTTAATATGGATGCCTCATTTAAAAACAATCCTAGATGGTCTATAGCAGGGGGCATTGTGCGAGATTCTTCTAGGCAGTGGCTTTGTGGATTTGGACGACATCTAGGATGGGGATCTATTTCATGTGCTAAACTCTACTCTCTTTATTATGGTTTATCTTTGGCATGGAACCAAGGCTACAGAAGAGTATTTATTGAATTTGACTCTCATTTTGCAGTGTCCAAAGTTAATCAACCACTTAGAGATCACGATCCACTTTCTCAGATAATTCAAGCTTGTAAGTTGATAATTAGCAGAGAATGGAGCTGCACAGTCAGACATGTTTTTAGGGAAGCAAATATGTGTGTCGACTACTTAGCTAATTTGGCTCATGGATGTCTGAATGACTTGACAACAGTCTCGGATCCACCTCAGAGTTTAGGTGTCTTACTCAGTAATGAATGCTTAGGAGTCAGTCATCCTAGATTATGTGTTCTTTAACAGTTCTTTGTTTCTCTGTACCAAAAAAAATTAATTCATCTTTTAGGGTATTCATGAATATGTGTGTGCATGTGTGTGTATATTTATTAGTTCATATAATCTAACAAATCTATTCATGTAATTTATTTATTTTAGTTTATTATTTTATTTTATTATTTTATATGATGTTCCTTTTATAATTAGACTTGTTAATAGAAATTTAGTTGTAGGTTAGAAAATTAAAATGATGTAATATGTTTGTAAAAAATAATAAATATAAATAAACATAAATAAATATAATATAAAGAAATATGAATATTAAATAAGAATAAAATTTAAACAAATAAAGTCCTTCCAATGATGAAATTTCAAGAAAGTCAATTGAGACTCTTTGAGAATTTCTAGGTGAGAAAATTTTTTCTTAAGTTGAGCCAAATTGATGGAATACTTTTGAAAGAATTTTCAATAAAATATAATTCATGTTTTATTAAATAAACAAAATAAAATAAATTAGACAAAGATTAAAATTAAATAAATATAAATAAAATTAGATAAATTAATTAATTAAATAGCTTAGAATGAAAATTATAAGAGATAAAATTAGTTAAATAAAGGAGAAAATGTGAATGATGCCGATGATTAAATTTCAAGTTAGTCAACTAGGACTCCTTGAAAATTTTTAAGTGAGAAGATTTCTTTTAGGTTGAGCCAAAGTGATAGGATGTTTATAAGGGGGCGTTTGGTTGTTCCGCCAGTAATTTTTTTTTTTTTTGTAAAATGATTACCATGTTTGGTTTGAGGAATTTTTTCACACCGAGAATTTTTTTTTACCAACAGTGCAAAGAGGGGGGAAAATGAGGTGAAAAAATTCCCCCCAAAACTTGAGGGTTTTTTTTTCCAAGGGGAATCCAAAATTTTATGCCTATTTTACCCTCCAATAATTATATTTTGTTTCCATTTTACCCCTAAACTTATCTAATATTACAACCATTTTTTTCTTATTTTGATGAAAAGAAAAATGAATTTAAAATCAAATGGACCAATAATAAGATGGACCCTATGATTTTTGATTAATCAAAATCAATTTAATATAGTAATAGTTTGTTAAATCAAAATAATTTACATAACAAAAACCTTATAAAAAAGGGACTAAATAAATAAATGAGTATCTTAAATAAATAAGTAAGTAATTAATTTAAATATAATTTATATCAAATGTTATTCACTCTACATCAACTAATAATACGGAGGGTATTATAATAAAATAAGTAATTAAGTAATCTTACATTCCTTTAACCAAACACAGAAATCTTATATTCCCACCAATACAACCAAACACAAGAATCCAATATTCCCATAAATTCGTCAAGTAAAATAATTTTTCGTTAAATGATTCCCAAAGGTAATCCTAAATTCCGCGAATCAAATGACCCCTAAGAGAATTTTCAACAAACCAATTCATATTTATTTTCTAAATAAATAAATAAGATATATGGATAAAAATAAGGTAAAATAGGACTTAAGAAATATAGAAATTAATATGGAGTCAATGTTAACGCCAAAGTTAGAAAAATAAAATCTTCATGAAATATTTAAGTAATCTAACGATGAAGTTTAAGAAAGTCAATTAAGACTCCTTAAACATCTTGAGATGAGGGAGATTTCTAAGGTTGGAGCCAAATTGATAGAAAAATTTTAGAAATATTCCCAATACATAAGCATATCAAAATTAAAATGAACATAAGGCATATTGTAAAGATAGCCTAAAGCTAGTTGATACCACTTTAGGATGGGTGTTGTGAGAGTGCTAATCATTTTCCATACATAACCGTACTCCCGAACTCTAGGATTTTTGAATGTAGACCAAGCCTTATTTTAATTTGAATAAATGACCAATCACACCTAAGTTGGAATGGTTGGTGGCGATTTCATAGGTTTTGTGTTTACCCATTAGGTTTTCCGAAACTTAATACGTTATGACAACATCATTAGAGTTTTCTAGTAATTGCTATGGGTGAATATTCATAGTCTTAGTGCAAGTGGGAGATTGTTGGATTATGCCCTTAGAACCATTCATTAGATGATTGACTTTGGCATTTTTTTATGTATCATGACATTTTATTTATTATAGTTCATTATTATATTTGTCTTATAACTGCGTAATGTAATCTTATATGATAATGTCCTTAGAATAGTAATAACACACTATTCTTAAAATATCCCTAGTCAAGTATTATTGTAAACAAGGATAACAATGATACGATAAGACTAGTATGTGGTTGACTGATGACCATTGTCATGGATATAGGATATCAAGTCATCACATAGGTACATGTTAGAGAACTATGTACTGGATCGACCCTCCATGAGGACGCTACATAGATTGTTATATGAGTGTCATAAGCGATTCTCATAGTGATGATGGTGTATGTGATCCTTTAACTTGAGATCATCAGAGATCCCCACATAGAGAATCGCATACTTTAATGCTACTAGATGTCATTCGTAATAGGATGGACTATAAAGGTAGTAATTGGGTATGCCTTGATCTATGTAGAAGGATGTTGAGTGATCAAGATAGGATTTATCCCTCTTATATAACAAGAGTGATGTCTTGGGCCCTTTGATAGAGTGAGACTAAGAAATGCATGGCCGTGCTCGAATAAGTCAATATGAGATATTGATTTTATTTGTTTAATTAGTCTACTCAGGAATCAAGAAACGCTGATTAGACTATACAAGTGTGACACATTCCATGACTTGTATCTAATCAAGACATCAAAGGATAAAGGGATTAGACTACTCGGTAACATCTATCACGAGTAAGGTTATGTCGAGTCATTGACATTCTCGTTACATGGGTAGCAATGATGTGTTGCTAGATACCGCCCATTGCCTGTGACAATTTTGTCATTACCATTGTTTTGAGAACCTATTGGGTCGCACACTTAGAACGGATCAATGAGGAGCTTAATTAATCCTATTCTGAATTGGATTAAGGATATAACTAATCCTATTCTGAATTGGATTAAGGATATAACTAATCCTATTCTAAGTAGGATTAGAGTTCTGTTTGACAGTAAATTTTAGGGTAAAATTTACTGCCTATAAAAAGATGTTTTGTGTTTTCTAAAAAAAAATAGTCGCACAATTAAACAGAAAACAAAAATATTCTTTTAATCGAAGCTAGCAATTTGGTTATAAGGAATCAAAAACGCTCTTTAAGGCTTCTGATCGTGAGACGTTCAAGAGTCGTGAGATCCGTTCGTGTGGATACCATAGAGGCAGGAACGAAAAGTTGTTGCTTGTGACTCGACCAACGACAGAAAATCAGAGAAAACGTTAGGTAAAATCTCGAAACCCTAATCAGGCAACTCTCCGAATCGATCCTGGTGGAGGTCGAATGATTTAAATTCCGCTGCGTGTTTGTTTCGGTTTCCTTCACATAGATAGGTCGGCTATCAAAATTTACTGCATATAGGGTAATTTTAAGAAATAAATTGTATTAATCCACAAGAAATTAGAGAATTTGCCACATATGGTTGGAAAGATCTATAAGTTAACGTTTCAATGAATTTTATGGCATGTCAATTGGATTCTTCTACTAAGAGCTATGGTCCGATCAAGACAGATTGGTCATGTTTTCTTGCATAGCCGTTAAATAGTGATTCGAACTAGTGGATGTTTCTTTCATCCTTCCATCCTTCTCATCCGATATCAACCTTAAAAACATCAATCTGTTATACACATGTAGTTAAAGTTCTTAAGAAATTCTCGGTTATCTCATTCTCCACTTTAAAAAATTTGATAAAATACCTTATATATTTTATTTTTTCATTAATTTGATTAATTTAATATTATATGTTTAGGAAATTAAGAATTCTCTTGGCTGGAAGTCAGCCATGCTTTACGCCTCATTGTTGACTTGTCAAATGAGATTACGTTGGTGATGGGGTCCACCATGGTTCCCTTTCAAATGAGATTAGGTAGGTGATGGGGCCGACCATGGTTCCTCCCCTCTTACACTTAAGATTTTATCCTTTTAATATCAAATACTACTAATTGTCATGGCTACGAATAAATCTAATTGACTTGGTCATAATCCTTTCTTGCATGTTTATGATGGAAGACTAAAATCTTTGACTTTTCAATGCAAGGTGGCCGGCCATACAAGTTCCTGAGAAGGTTTGTTTGATTTCTAGGCAAATTTGGCGGCACATAATGCATCTTTAAAAATTTGCCTACACTAACATACGTCGAAGCAGAAAATGTGTCATATATGGTTAGAAAGATCATCGAGTTAATTTTTCAAAACAATTGTAATTACCTCAATTGGAGTTTCTTATAAAAAATTATATATGATTCTTTACCGACTGTTCCCTCTCCAAAATTACTTCATGTAATGAAAATTCAGAAATTTACTAGTACTGATCCACAATGAATTAGAAGGTGTGCTTTATATGATTGGAAAGATTTCTGAGTTAAATTGCCAGAAATTTTGAATCACATTATTTGGAGTTTTCTATCAACTACTATGGTTAAATCTTTACAGTAGAATTTACTGCACATAGGGTAAATTTAAAAATTAAACAGTATTAATCCATAAGGAATTAGAAAATGTGCTACATATGGTTGCAAAGCTATTTAAACTAGCTTTCCAATTAATTTTACGACAGGTCAATTGGATTCTTCTACTAGGAGCTATGGTTCGATCAAGACAGATTGGTCATATTTTCCTGCACCGCCGTTAAGTGGAGATTCAAACTAGTAGACGTTTCTTTCGTCCTTTGATCTTCCTCATCCGATATCAACCTTAAAAACACTAATCTGTTACACATATGTAGTTAAAGTTCTTAGGGAATTCTTGGTTATCACAAATAGTGTTAATAAAAACACATTTTTGTAGTAAAATTGATCTAAATTATCACAACATAACCCAATTCAAGAGAAAGGACTGTATGAAACAATTACTATATGATAATATATATCATTTCTATTTAAATCATGCCATATAACGACAAAATTAAAAAAAATTAATTATTTATTATCAAAATCGTGGAGAAAGCATATATCACTTCCATTCAAATTATGCTACAAAATCATGTTATTGAAAAAAGTTAATCATTTATTACTATCACATGTGATAATTAAATTGTAAATATTTATTTCAAAAGACTCATTAATGATTCTGATAACAAATGATTGACTTTTTTCAATAATATTATTACGTGGCATGATTTAAATAAAAGTGACACATGCTAGCTTGGAGTACTTGTTTCATGTAATCCATTCTCCAAATCATTAATGACTAAAGAATCTCTTAAATTAAATATTCACTATTTAATTATTACATGTTACATGTAATAAATCATTGATTTTTTTTTATTAATATAATAACATAACATGATTTGAATAGAAATTATAAACACGTATGTTTTCAGTTTCGTACAATCCCTTCTCCACCATTCAAATACCATTACTTCCTAAGTAAGGAGAAAAGCATATAACTCAAGGAATATCACCAAGATTGAATTGCACAAAATAGAAGTAACAGGAAACTGAAATAAAGGAGATCACATATTAGCTGACAAGAAGAAAAGAAGCCAATCTTTTGATCATGATTTTTGAATTCTCTGTGCCGAAATCCAGTATATGGAATCCATGATTCTCTCCCTTCACTTCAAACAGCTCACTTTCTCCTTTCCACCCGCTTTGCTTCACTGCATCGTAATACAAAACCGCAATGTCTCTAAACTGATCCTTCTCAGCAACACAAACCAGTAACTTTGAGCATCCAAGTCTCGCCAGGCTCGGCTTTCCAGGGCCAAAAGGGTTAACCAGGGCGTTGTCAATGCCTCCAGGAGCCGAAGGATAAACAAATTCCCAGAGCAAAGTTGCCATTGACCTGTCATGAGCGGCAGTAGGCTGAGAGCCTTCTGCTTCTGAGCCCCAAAAGTAAGGATGGGAAAGGAAACCTCCCAAAATCTTAACCTCACCTTCCAAGCCTTCAGACCCTGCTTGGATAGCTATGTTATGAACTATATTGCCTCCTGCGCTGTCACCACCGATAAAGAGCCTATCAAAGTCACCATGGTTCAACAACCATGGGTCTTCTCTGAGTTCATTGTCAGAAGAGTGAGAAGCTACCCACTGAAGTGCAGCCCAGCAATCTTCATATGCTGCAGGAAGAGGGTGTTCGGGGGCTTGCCTGTATTCTACCGAGACTGCTACAACTTTAGCTTCAGAGACCAAAGCATTGAGATACCTTTGGCCAAGGAATGAGAAAGCGGATTCGACACAAAAGCCACCGGCATGGAAGTAAACTAAGATGGGAAGCTTTTCACTGGGTTGGGTTAGCTTTGGGAGGTAAAGGCGAGCTGAGATCAAAGGGTTTTCTGATATCGTTATGTCCTTTGAAGACACCCCAGTTTCAGGGTCTGCATCGGGCGATGGCGGCACGTAGGGTGAGCCAAAGAGGCGTTCCACCGTGCCATCTTTGTAGACTTTGATGAGTGTGGGGAGCTCTCTGACTACCTCTTTGGCTGTAGAATCCATGCGGAGACTGGAGATGTTAATTGATTGCAAGTGCGGGAAGATCAATAATGATCGGTCCAAGGCCACCGGACGAGAGGAAATCAATCTATGATGTTCGAGGAAAGTCAATGATGGATGAACGGACTACTTGCAATTTAATTTGCCACGGAATTTTCCAAGAAGATGTTATCTTGTTGGCGGCCACGTGGCTATCGAGGAGGTTACCTAATGATAGAGGTGTCAAATAGGCTAGGCGGCCCATGGCACGACACGATTCAGTATGGTGTGGATTGTGCTTGGCACGACCCATACTTAAATGGACGAGCTGGTCCAAGCACGATGTGTGCCGTGTTGGGCTAGAGGTTTTTAGGCACATGGATTGGCACGGCACGGCTCATGAAAGGTCAGTGCTAGCACGTAACACGTGGGTTAGCACGACACGACAGGCGAGCCCTTGTGCCTTGCCATATTGGCTCATTTATATAAATAAAATTATATTTAACAAATCTAAGTATGTAGTATTTCAATTATTGATATATAAATTTATAATATTTTCATTTTGAATATAAAATGTATGATATGTCACATATTTTGTACAAAACTTTTTATTAAATACACTTCTAATAAAAACTCCTCAAAAAATAAATTATAAAAGGTTATTTTATTTAAAGATTGATTAAATGTAGAAGCTGGGGCACTAGATAAACCATATTATATAAGTAAATAATCAGGTGAAGAGAATGAAAAATAAAATAATAATATTTTGTGTTTTATAGTCTTGTATTTGTGTATGTGTGTGTTTGTGTGTTTTTAAATATTAGAATTGTAAATTTCAAAGGAGAATATTGATACAAAGGTAAATATTGTTTTTTTGTGATTTAGAGATCATGAGTTCAAAGCAAAATACTCTCTTTTAATGCACAGGGAAGGTTGTATACAATAACCCTCCCTAGACCTTACAAAGTGGAAGTCTTTTGGTTGTGTACAATGACTCTCTCCAGACCCCACAAAGTAGAGCTTTTTTTATCGTGTTACTCTTTTTTTTAGGATTGTAAATTTCAATATCTTTATTAAGTAAATTTTATTATGCTTTCTCATAGAGATAGGTATTTTGCCTTTTAGGATTGTAAATTCCAATATCTTTATTTAATATATATTATTATGTTTTCTTGTGGATATAGGCATTTTGTCAAAGTGAATTGTGTGTCTTTTTATTTTATTTTTATTTATATTGCATGTTATTTAAATTAATAAATAAAAAATTTAAAAATAATAAAAATGAAAAAATTTATTAATGGGTCGTGCTTGGCACGATAAGGCACGAAAAATATGTTGGGCTTGGCCCAACATGACCCATTAGTGCTATGGGCCATGTGCCGTATTGGGCCACGTCCTTAAATTTCATGGACCGTACTAGCACGACCCATTAAAAAATAGTGCTGTGTCAGCACGAATCCATTAACATATGGGCTAATATTTAAATGGGCCGTGCCAGCCCAATACAACCCATTTGACTCCTCTACCTAATGATCTATGCCATGAGGTAAGCGGCTTTGACATTAATTTAATTGTAACGAAAAAAACAGTTTGGTTTAAGACCAGGGACCTCATGAGAAGGTCCAATGAAGGATATATAGTTGTAAAGAAAATAATCATTAATCATTTAATTATTCATAATAGGTAGTACAATAAAGAATGTTAAATTTACCGTTTACCATTCTTAATATGAACAAAACTAATTTCAGATCATAGAAAAGATAAAAATACATGTGATTATTAAAAGAATAAAAAAAAATGTGCTCCCAAACTAATAAAGATAAGTTGATTTTCAGTGAAACCTCATGAATGACAATTATATTTTACTTTTTCTTCTCCTTTATTTTCCTTTATTTTTTTCTGTTTTAATCAATACCTATATCACTAAACTTTTTGAAAAAAATAATTCTAATTATTATTTTAAATAAAGATAACTTGATATATATTCATCTCAAAATTAATATATAGTTGAACTAATAAAAGTTTAAAATAAAGATAATTATTCTATACACCGTCAGTGAATTTTTGTACTTCACAAACGAGATTATAATCATTACACATATCCTATTTTATTTATTTTTTATTTTTTTATATTTTTATAAGATATGTGTCATGATCTTAAAACTGCTTATAGAGTAAAAAATTTACCGACGGTGTATGAAATAATTATCCTTAAAGTAATTAACATGTACTTGAATTAGTATAAAATTAATTAAAATTTAGTTTAATAGAGTTAAATCTCATAAATTTATAGTTGAAAAAAATCTTGTATAAAACAAAGGAAAAAGGAATATATATATATATATATATATATATATATATATATATATATATATATATATATATTAAAACCTCTTTACCAAACGGCATGTTTGATTTTTTCATTTAAAATTAATTTTTTTATATTTTTTTTCCCACAAGTGGTCCTCAACTTGCTTAGAAGCATCACTGCCAGACTCGTCTGCCTGGTTTGGTTTCATCTATGATTCTTTTGAAGCGTTCTAAGCTTTTTATGATACTGGAAAATCAATGCATTCATACTCTCGGCACATCTTTAATCATTGTTTGCTATAAAAGCTGAAAAAAAAGAGTGAGACTTAAATTTTGTCAATCTTACAATAAAATTTTACAGTTACTTTCTTATTTCGTAACTACTTTTTTTCTACTTTGTAATTTAATTGAATTATCAAAATTTTCATTCTCACCTCCCATTTTTCTTACCAAAACTTAAAAAGAAATCTATCCAGAAACTTGTTACTGCTTTATGTTCAAAAAAAAATGACAATTCAAGAAATAGTTGGAATACATTTAGATCTGATAACCAACACAATCCATGAAAATGAAAAGTGGAGGCCATATTCTGAAAACATCTAAGACAATGAATCAAAGAAGAAACTTAATACTTTTTCTACATGCAGCATATACTGTGGCATCCATCAGTAATGATTATGAACCAATTAGAACCTTGAATCGGCTCCACAACATCAACACGATCTGCTACTTTCTGTACAACGTATCTAGTTAGAGATCAGGAGTGAAAAACCACCCTTCTACAACCGCAGATTATGTGGGTTAGGTTTTGTGAGTGCTTTGGTAAAGTAATTACGGATCTCTGGAATTATGCGCTGGATTGAATGCAAGTGCCTGCAATAATTCAGCATGTGTCATATTTTAATCCTGCAGCTAATAGCGCTAACATTAACATAGGAGAAAGCTACAAATCAGTATCAGCATCTTCAGTCATGGTGTAACATAAGCATTTGCCAAATGCTAGTTTTAAAAGCCCAAAGACACTCTTGTTACCAAGCTCAAGATTCGCACAAAATTTTAAGTTTCCACGTGGCATATAAAACATGACGGCTACAAAAAAGCATGAAATTCTTCTAATCACTACAATACGTTCTATAAGATGCAACTCTGCAGCTTCAAAAGTCTAGTAACATTTTGACATCCTAACAATTTGACATCTCCCAGGCCCCAAAACCACTCCACTGACCCAAAGTATTCACCACAAAAATACCAGACGGGCTTTGGAAATTTGCAACCAGCACACTGGGAGATCAAGGATCTCAAAACAACATCGTAGTTTGATAAAAGGCACGTAGACAACTAAAGAAGTAGACAACACAATAAAAATGCAATGCTAAATACTCTATGATGCTTAACAAACAGTGAAATTCTTAAAGAAGGCAGGGATGCGACAAGTTGATTGAAGTACATACCCAGGTCTTGTGCTCAATTTATCGAAATGCTCCAAGATAAACAGAATGCAAGTGTGCCTCAATGATATAGCATGGAAGGCTTCAGAGAGCTCATACATGCTTGAAACATTTTCCAGTGATATATCCTTAATGAAAACATAGAAATGATCAGACCCCAATTCCAAATATAAAAGCAGCAAGAGGATTTGAAATATCAATAGACAACCTTTTTGGCTTACCTGCGCAATTGTATACTCGCAGAGTCGCTTAAGTCCCTCCAAAAGATATTGATCAGCTGCTCTGAGCAGATCTTGTGCAATATCCAGCCTAACATCCACCGATCCAGTGTATATAAATCTGTATAAAGAACAAAAAAGGTAAATTACTGACGTTCAAAAGGAATGAAATCATGTAAACGTGAATGGATCTGGATCAAGGAATTTGTAAATACCTCATCATCAACTCAAAAACCTCCCATCTAATGTTCGGAATTTCAATATCCCTTGCATCTTTTTCCTGCAACACAGGCCAAGAGGAATTTAAAAAAGAATATCATGTAGCTTGAAAACATTGTTTCTGTCCAGCAGTGAGCACTATATGCAAAGTTTAAAGCTAAACTCATAATAAGAGTACTATTACTTTCGAAAAAGAATAAAATAAGGCTACCAGTTACAAGTTAAAACCTCAAGTCTGCAAAAATACACGAGTTTAGAGCATTTCCAGAATCATCAGAAATATAAGATAATATCACAAATCAGCTGCAAGACAAAGCAATACATTGTGGACTCTATTGGTTTGTTGGAAAGATACTTGAATAAAATTCTCACCCCAACACCAACGGTGAAGGGAATCCTGGGCCCCTCTTGGGAAGAGGAGGGATGACCAACTGGGACATTAAAATGATGCAAAAGTGAACTCACCCGATAACCTCCATCAAACATAGCACGAAATGCATCTGAAGAAGCAAGCAGGCAGATTCTGTGAGCATAGAACCGTCTACCTGCAAGAGAAAAGTGAGAGCATCTTAATTACAACAAAAGCTATATTTTGGCCATCAACAAATGTTTCTCCATAGCAACTATCAGAAAATAACAACCTTCAACTAGGAAGGTAACATCAGATAATGTGGCGTTGTTCACGTATTGCTCCCCCAAATAGACCTGCATTAAAGTTGTATGTCATAACAGGCACTTAATATAGAACTTTTGAGAACCAATTATGAGAATGTTGTCAATCTACTCCTGCAATTTGAAATGATTATATAAACACATATCTAGACATATTCAGACCTGAAGCAAAATAAGAATATCTGTAAATAAGCTCTCATAATCCAGATTATAGGCTTTTCATTTGGTTCCTGAGTATATTTGGAAATAAATAAACAAAAACAGGAAAGGAAGTCGACAATTCTCAATTTCCTTGATCTTTCAACTAACCTCTCCAAAAGTAGAAAAGTTATTGTTTTTGTTTTGACGATTTTCTCTCTTTTTTTTCTTTCTTTTTTTTTTATTAAATAAATGTCCTAATTTCTAATTCAGTTTTAATTTCAAGGTCCAGAAATATACATATACTTCAATAAGACGTACGACCAAAAACGTCAGCTTTCTTTCATTCTCAAATATTTGGTCAGAGGCAACAGCTACAAACAAAATGTCATAAGGCTAGTCCAATGCCACCCGCCACTTTAGATTATGATATTAAATTACAACTGATCATAGATCTGGTGTTTCAGTGATCATGGAACAGGATATGGCCGTAGAAAATACTGTGCTACTCAGAATGACATTCATTTAGATTAACTATTCAGGCAACGGAATCCATGGAACTAAACTAATGAGCTTTTACAAACTTACCTGAGGTGTTGGAGAAGGGGGAGCTGCGTCCATAGGAGAAAGAGTCATAGCTTTGTTGGCCAACTTGTACAGAGCAACAGCACCATCAAGTTGCTGCTTAGGGCTTGTAGAACCAAGAAGCCCAAGAAGCAGGTCAAGTCCTGCATGAAATAGAGCACAATCAGCTTCTCAACGCAGCCCAAACATGTCTGCTCCATTACTGCAATATGCTAATGTAAATTGCACAGAATTAAGAATATGACTGCGATATTGCGATAACTGAAGAGGCAATTATGACCATTGGTATCAATGAATATAGTTCTCTGATCATCGGGGGAACAAAGATGAGCTAGTGCTAAAGCCACTCGTCTTTGGACTGGCTTCTCTGCTACACGCATTAGATACAACAAATGGTTCAAAACCTATAAAAGATAATTTAAAAACAAAATCTCAGTGATTATACACGCAAATTTAAAGAGACATAAAAGCTAGGTCTTTCTGTAGTCCAAACAGAAAATACAATAAATAAAGATATAATTATACAGGGTAGTTAAAGGAATGACAATGCTTACTCGTCCATGAATCTTCTCTTCTAGTCTTTTCAATGTCTTGGCTACACAGTCTTTTGTTGCCTGAAAGCACCATTACCAATATCAAATGAGTTCATCATCATCAGAGCCTTTATCCCAATATCAAATGAGTTAAGGAAAAAAAATTAAAAACGCAGCAATTGGCTGACAGAGTTTTGAGTTCTTATGCATATCACGTAGCAACTCAGAAACTACTAGCATGACAACTTAGAGAGCAAGAGGTAACATCTTAAAGGTTTGACATACTTGAACAATAAACTCTCCATCTTGCAGCCGTTGGACACCACCCACCCTAATAAAATCGGATACGTTATCCTATGGGAGAAAAGAATACATTAACACAGTGTTACATGACTCCAACAACTAAATTCAAGCAGTTTGCCAGGTTCACAGCTATTACACACTAGCATATACCTCATTGTCTGCAAGACCATAAAGAGCAAATGCAGCATTATGTTGCAAAGATCCATTCTTTGAATCTAGAAGCTTCAACAAAGGCACCAAACCACCATTATGCGCAATACCAGCTTGGTTGTGTGTGTCCTGAAATCAAAATTATTTTTTAGTAAGACATAGAGCTATCTACCAGTTCCAACTCATGAAGACATAAAATTTAGTTGAGAGTATTAAGTTTCTAAGCAGAATAAGGTGCTGTTTGATAAATTGAAAAATTAAGTGCTGAAAAATTAAATACTGAATTTTTAGTACTAAATATAATAAGTATTGAATCTGAATTATGAAAATTGTTTGGTATTTTACTAAAAATTAAGTGTTGAATATAAATATATTGTTTGATAACAATAAATGTTTGCAATTTGAAATTTTGTTATTTCACATTTTTACCCTTATTTTCATACTATTTCAAATAAATTCGAGTTTTTATTAATATATTCTATTTTATAATACAAGTATGAAATATGAGAAAAACTATAACTATTAAATCCAAAAACATCATAAATTAAAAAAAAACTAAAATAATATTTAAATATAATAAAATATTTTTTTTGGAAATCAAAAACCTGAGTCACGTTTAGATTAAAAAAGCATTACAAATAAAAGTCCCAAATTATTTGTGAGATCATTACTTCTTCAAGAAATGATCTGCCAAATGAAATAGAACAAAAAACTTTTTGGATATTAATGACAATTAGAACATCAAAATAACAAAAAGTTGAAAAAAAAAGCAATATGTACCATTATATGGTTTTCAAGGTTTGTAACATATCAACCTTCAGATCTTCAAAGTTTTCAACTTCGAACAAGTCAAATTGGGGGAAGATATTGAATTTTTTTTCAATATTGATGCTCTAATAGAAAAAAAATGGTGGTAGAAAAACGTTGAGTCTATACGTAAATTTGATGAAATAATAATATAACGTTGGGTCTAGTTGGAGTATATACGTAACCTAATGAATGAATAGATAATTATGTAAATTTTTAGGATAAAATAGTTTAATTTATTTTATTTTTATTGATAAAGTGGCTGAAATTTTTCTACATTAAGTGATAAGTAGGTGTTTATCTACTTATCTTATTCAATGCTTTTTCATTGAAAATTTTCTTTTAAGTTGATTTTAAAATATATTATCAAACATATTGAAAATTTTAAATCATTGAAAATTTTTATTTTCAATGAATTGAAAATTTTCAATGGTTTAACAAACACCACCTAAGAGAATTGAGTATTGGAAATTTTATAACTATACATCTAGAAAATGCAACTAGCAAAGACCTCAATTAAGAGTAATAGAAACCTCCTTAACAAGAGAAAATCAAAGAGAAACACAAAAAGAGTGAGCTCCAAAGAAACTTGACTCCATTCAATGCTGAAGAGCGAAGATTCTCAAGATATCAGGCAGAATTTGAAATGCAAACATACAAGATTCAAAGTTTGAGAGTAAGGATGCTTAAATAAGTGGAAAACAAGGGATACAGGTTGGCTATATTCTTACAAAGTCATGGTAACCATGTGAGTTATAACAATTGCAAAACCAAGAGAACAAAGAGTTGGATTGATAGAACAAATTTTTGTAATTTCGTTCCAAAACTGGCAGAAATTCATAAACTAAAATTAACTTCAATTTTTATTTAAAATTGTAAATATTAAAATAGAGATACGTAAACTCTTTATTATCTCAGGAAAAAAAAGGACAACCATCCTCAGGATGTAAATACAAAAGCCATCATGCATCGTTCACAGCATTAATAAAAGCTTGAAATGGTACAACTAAGAAAATAACAATAATAACCTGTGCCAACCTCCCCAAAGCAAAAGCTGACATCTCTTTAAGCTGTACATCTGGAGAGTGAAGCATTTCAATCAAGGGTCTGACAGCACCCCTTTGTACAATATGAACCTGCAATGCAAAGCAGCATATGTCTAAAGAAGAAACAATGAAAATTTAAGGTCAATGGAAATTAAAGTAAAGCATAGAGACCAGACCTTTTAAATCCACTACACGGACAAAGGAAATAATATGAAAAGCTAAATACATTAAAATAATATGACAGTAATTTCAGAGCCAATAACGGTTTTTCTTCCTGTTTCCCCTAAATAGAACAAAAAAGCCTGGAAGAAGTATTTTAAACCTAGTATCATATGATAAAGGGAAAAGACAGTCTTCACCTTGCAATCAGAATCAGTTGCGGCAAATTGTCCAAGTAATAAAGCTGCCTCCCTTTGGCTCTCCGAGCAGCAGGAGCTGTTTTTCCAAAAAAAAAAAAAAAAACAAATTAATTAACAAAAAAAGAGTACCCTGGATAAACTGCAGTTCAAAAGATAACTACTAAGAACTAATACTAAACCAAGTAATAGATACATCAAAGCAAATTGAAGCATACGTAAGCAAACCAATGACAGGTTGCAAAGCTCCAGCTGCGAGAACTTCTTTTTTTATGTTTGGTGATGAATGCACCAGATTGCCAATCACACCAACCTGCAATTCATTGGGGAAAATTTTTTGATGCTACAGCTGGTATAAAGAATATATTAAAACCTATTGGAAATTTCAAAGAATTATCTTGTGCTATGATAACATCCTACCGCTTCATAGTGTATAGCAGCATCCTCTGATCTTAGCATTAAAATGAGAGTAGGAAGAGCATTGCATTCAACAATCTGCAAATCCATAATATTCACTCCATTAACTAGCATTGAAGGCAATTTTATCCAATCCAACTTTCAAAGGCAGGTCTGTTACCTGATTCTTGTTTTCATCATTTTTGAAAGCTAGTGTTCGTAATGCACCAGCAGCTGCTCTTTGGACCTTAGCATCAGTAAATTCAAGCAACTCAACAAGAGGTGGAATCCCACCTTCCATTCTGTCAATCCAATTAAGATAGTAATTAGAATTCACATACAGCTAAACAGCTACATTGAGTTAAAAACTGCACAATTTTAGCAAACCTGACACGGGTTTTAATGCTGCTATTCTCATGAGCAAGGTTGGTGATAGCATCAGCTGCTCTTCTAATGACACTGATCACAGCACGAGAAGAACCATCCTTGTGCCTCTTCAACAAATTTACAAGATGCGATAAGGCCCCAGAATCAACTATAAGTTGCTGATGTTCTGGCTGTTACCGGCAAAGGCAATAAGGAATTTAGCAGATTCAGTGACTAAATATAGGGAATACCAAACATATTTGCATTAATAGTGGGAAAATAAATCATGCAAAACTAAGAAAATTGCCAGACTCAATAAATAGTCAAGCTTTCGTGCCTAAGATATGAAATCAACCACCTAGTTCTATATAGTATTTCCTGCTTAAATGATAATATGAATGCAGGGCATCTCTATCCACCAGAAATTTTCTTTTCTTTTTTTTGCAAGGTTACCTTCCCTCAAATTTTCTCAAGTTCAAAGTTCCACTCTACTGTTTATGGTGGAATTGATATTAAATAATTTACATAAAACAAAGCTCCACTCTACTGTCTATGGTGGAATTGATATTAAATAATTTACATAAAAAATCAAATATTTACTAATACTACTAACAGGAAATTCGACCAAGAAAAAAAACCACGCATGTCAGGAAAAAGTGAACTTCCAAGAAATAATTCAAAACTTAAAATACAATAAATACTAAACAAAACTATATTAAAAAAAAAAAGCATGATAGTAACAACCAATTTCTTATAAAAAAAATTAAAACAGTAAAATAACCTTTACGGCGAGTAGTCCCAGCGCAAAAGCACTTCCTTTTTCAACCTCGTGCTCGAAAGGCTTCGCGCTTCGGTCGCCGTCGTCACACGGAGGCGCTTGCAGATGCTTCACTAGAGCAGGAACCGCACCACCTTCAACGATCACATTAACAACTTCCTCTGCCAAAATAAAAAAAAAAAAAACCAAAAAAAAAGAAACACAATTATTACCGTTAATCGTGAAATTTGAAAACAGTAAAAACACAATATAAAGAATGGGCAAGAGGTCTAACAATAATGAGATCGAGATTGTAGATTTTAAATTTTTACCGTTCTTGGCGAGTTCGGCGAGCACGTGAGTGGCACGCTTGGCAGCAGCGCGATCAGGTTCGCTCCAAGAGAAGACAGAGTCGAGGACGTTAACCTGAGCGGTGACTTCGGCCAAAAGAGCACGACGGGCGTCGCCGGTAGGGAGAGAGATTTCGCGGTCCTCCTGGATTTCCTCCTCCAGTTTCCGCTTTTGGCCCTTTCGTTCTGGGAGGCCCTGGTCCTCGCGCCGGTGAAGCTCCATCAAGAAGGAACAAAGAAAGGAACAGAGAGAGATTTTTATCGGAAATGAGAATCGTGACTTGAAAGAGAGAGAGATTGGATCAGGGGTATTTTTGATATTTAGTACAAGAAGAAAGCTTTTTCTTTTCTTTTCTTTTTCATTTTTTTGCTCTCGAAGAAAAGCAAAAATTAATGTCGGCTTTAAATCGGCAGGCCGTGTTATTTCCCGATTTTGCTTAGAGGGGTAAACGAACAGAGCATTCGACGAATCGTTTGTGAACTCGTTCGATTTTTGTTCATTTATATTCATTTATTAAGCTTAACGAACGAACATGAATAATATTTTAGTATTCGTTTGTTAAACGAATAGAATATAAACAGAGATATGGTTCGTTTATTTTTATTCACGAACATGCTCGTTTATGTTCGTTTATTGTTCGTTTATTTAAAGTGTTATTTGTTGTTCGTTTGTTGTTCGTTCGTTTATTGTTCGTTCGTTTAAAGTGTCATTTGTTGTTCGTTTAAAGTGTCATTCGTTATTCGTTTGTTGTTTGTTCATTTATTTTTCGTTCGTTTAAAATGTCATTTGTTGTTCGTTTAAAGTGTTATTTGTTGTTCGTTTATTGTTCGTTCGTTTAAAGTGTCGTTTATTGTTTGTTTGTTATTTATTAAAATGCTAAAATTACTTATATTTTATAAGTTGTATAATATATACCTTATTTTTAATATATTAACCTAAAAAATTAGTACATAATTTTTAAATATATTTATACAATATAACTTTGTTGTCTTAAAAAATAATAAAATATAATAATAAAATAATTATAAAATTAAATTACTTAATTATAATTAAAATAATTATTTTTTAAAATTTAAACATAATGTACTGAAATAAAATTAATAAAAGTCCTATAATAAGTTAAGATCTCATTCTTATGATCTTATCCATTGATCATTTATATACATATTTATTACACATATATGTGTGTACACACACATATATATAATACTTTAATATATGTATACCAATATATGTATATTACACATATGTGTGTATATATACACACACACACATATATATACTGGTATACATAAATTATTGTCATAACGTCTAGGTCCGTGAACCTAATCGGTAGACTTTAAAATTCTAGAAGTCGCCATCAACCATTCTACCTAGGTGTGATTAGTCACCTATTCTTGTTTAAAGATAAGGCATGGTCTACGTTCAAAGAATCCTAAGTTCGGGAGTACGGTTACGTGTGGGGAAAGATTAGCACCCCTACAACGCCCATCCTAAAATGGTACCACTTAGTTTTAAGTTTAGTCTAAATTTGCCTTTATGTTTGTATTAGTTTCGATAATTAAATATTGGGAAAGTTTCTAAGACTATTTCATCAATCTGGCTCTAATCTTAGAAACTCCCCTCACCTCAAGATGTTCAAAGAGTACCAATTGACTTTCTTGAACTCCATCGTCGGATTGATTATGTATATTATGACATTCTTGTCTTTAAATATTTTCTAATCTTATTCTTAAAATTCCTATCTTTTATTTCTTTTTGTATTTTCTTTTCCTAATTCTATTTTTTTTATATTTTGAAAATAAACATGACATATGGGTTATTGACAATTCTTCTTAAGTATCCCATCAATCTGGCTCAACCCAAAAAAAAATCTTCTCACCTAAAAATTTCAAGGAGTACCAATTGACTTTCTTAAAATTTCATCATCGGCATATGTCATATTTACTTCCTTTTTTTAAAGCATATTATTATCCTATTACCTTATTATCATGTTATTTTATATTCTTTATTATTATTGTTGTTATTATTTTCTTAAAATGAACATAAATTATGTTTTCTTGAAAATTCGTCTTGAGTATCCCATCAATCTGGCTCAACTCAAGAAGAATCTTCTCACCTAGAAATTCCAAGGAGTACCAATTAACTTTCTTGAAGTTTCATCTTCGGCATAATCCATATTCATCTTTGATAATTAATCAATGTTTTTATTTGCTAATCTTTATCACTGTTTATTTAAATCTTTTATTTTATGAAGTTTTATATTTATCTTATTATATTGTCCTAAAAATTATTACTGTGAATTCAATATCCAAACAATTGATCATGCGAAAATTAATATAAATCAAGAAATAAAAATAGTTATCATGCAAACAAATCACTAATATACAATACATCAAATTACCAATTATCATGCAAGTCTATATTAATTAACTATCATGCAAGTAGTCATACATACCAGTTTTTAGTTATCCTACAAACTTACAATTATTAAATCAATTTAAATTATTATTAAATTACCCAACTATTAAATCATTAAATCAAGTTATTTAATTAAATCACCTTATTATTAAATTAATCAATCAAACAAATCATGCTTATTAAATTAATCAATCAAATGAATCATATTTATTACTAAATTAATCAATTAGTTAGTTAATGGAATCATACCTGGACAATACCTTTCTTTTCTGTCTTGATTTCTTTGTTAAAATTTTTTTTGTTCTTTCCTATCTTCTTACACGTCCCTTTCTTTCCTTCAACCGTGCTTCACGTGGCTTTCTTTCTTCTTGTAGTTGACAGCAGCCCACGGTTTAGTAAGGGTGAGCAAGAACCAGCAGGTGCAATAGTGATCGGGTGGAGGAGTGGCAGTAAGCGGCTTCAGCAAAAGCAGGTGAATGCGGCAACCTTTGATCAACTACAATGGTGCTGACGATTTCGAACGATGAAGGGGATGTTCAACGCAAGTGGGTCTGTTAGGTGAAGATGATGAAAATAGGAGGTGGCTGTTTGTGGTTTTTTAGAAAGAAACGGTTTTTGGTGATGACGATAAACCAAAGAATCAAGGGCCTCCCGTTGTAGTGGCTCCCTTCCCCTTTTATGTACACAAGGAGTATCCATATCCTAGCCTAAGTGAATCTCTTTTATTTTTATCTTATTTATTTTTTATCTTACTTTAATAATTATCTAACTCTAATTCTAATCTATCATAAACTCTAATAATATAAATCATATTTTAAATAATTATGCTAAAAATCTAATAATCTAATTATCCTATCTTAAAATTAATTTTATTTTTATTTTTATTTTTATTTCTTATTTCATTTTTTATTTTTCTTATTTTATTTATTAATTCTTCCTAAATCCTAATTTTAGTGTTAATTCTAATCTTAAAAAATCCTAATTTAATTTTAAAATAATTAATTATCCTAATCTAATGTTACATTAAGTTAAAAAAATACAATGTCACCTAACTTAATTAATTATTTTACAAGCTACAATACTGGACAAAATAAGGTGTCTACAACTGCCCCTCTTTGTGCATTTGCTGCAAAACAGTAATTGCATAAAGACATAGACACATATTTTGTCTGATTTCTCTCTTTTTTTTTCTTTTAAAAAGCTCCCCCTAAATAGGCAGGTAGTCATACTTTAAAATCTTATCCAAAATGCTCCCCCTAAACAAACAGGCAGTCAAACTTTAAAATCTTGTCAAAAAAGCTCCCCCTAAACAGGCAGGCGGTCAAACTTTAAAATCTTGTTCCAAAATGCTCCTCCTAAACAGGCAGGCAGTCATACTTTAAAATCTTGTCCAAAATTCTCCCCCTAAACAGGCAGGCAGTCAAACTTTAAAATCTTGTCCAAAAAAAGTTGATTTTTTTTTTAATTTTAGGAAACCACTCTAAAATTTTTCTTGTAAAAAATTTGGAATCTTAGGAAACCCTTCTAAAATCCTTTTTTAATCCAATTTTGAAATTTTGGGAAACCCCTCCAAAACTTCTATTCTTGTCCAATTTTTGAAATTTTAGGAAACCCCTCTAAAATTTCTTTTTCTTATTAAATTTTGAAATTTATGGGAAACCCCTCCAAAACTTCTTTTTCTTGTCCAAAATTTGAAATCTTGGGAAACTCCTCCAAAACTTCTTTTCTTGTCAAATTTTGAAATTTTAGGAAACCCCTCTAAAATTTCTTATGTTATCAAAATTTGGAATTTTAGGAAACTCCTCTAAAACTCCGATTCTTGTCAAATTTTGAAATTTTGGGAAATGCCTCCAAAACTTCTTTTCATGTCCAATTTTTTTTGTTGAGATTTTATACAATTTATCTTATTCATGCAATGTCATTCATGCGTTCTAGTCTATCCATACAATGTTATTCATGCCATTTATTATATCTATGCAATTTATTCTATATATGTAATGTCATTCATCCATTTTGTTCATGCAATGTTTTCTTTGGAAATCATTTCATCCTTAATTGTAGCAACAACAAGGTTCTTCTTCATCAATCTATCTCATGCATTCTTCTCTTTTCAATTGTCATCCTGTCTTTATTTTTCCTTTTGTTTTCTCATTTCCTTCTTCCAATTTTCTTTCCCAATGAAGTTCTTGTCTTCGTGCCCTCTATACCTTATCTTATCCCTTGTTTCTTCTTTTTATTATCCTCTCTATCTGGTCATTCATTTGTTCATTAAAATCTTTACTGAGACCTCATCATTCATTCTTTCTTATTCATTGTTTTTTCTTGGTTTCCATTTTCCATTCATCCATAAGTTTCCTTTTATTTCATTTTCCTAAATAATTTAGGAGTCTTTCACATATTTTGCCAAGCAAACATTTATTACCATTCTAATTTCAAGATCACTGCAACACAATTTCTCAATCCCTCAAGGTAAGGATATAGCAAAGAAATGATAGGTCAAAAAAAATAGTGGTATTATTCAACATTTGGAAAGATTTAACAAGAAATTGCCAAGCATAAAAGGAAAGTAGGCTTGAATGAAAATCAAGAATTTTCAAGATTAAGTAATAGTACCCAAATAACAACAATTCAAACAATTCTGATCAATGAATACAAAATTCCCTTCAAAAGTCCATCTTGTTTGATCATGTTGAGTTCATCAAATTATCCTCTTGCCTTAGTATCATTGACATCTAGTTTTTCTGGTATCTAAGCCGCCTTTTCAGGTTTTCAACTTAGATGCACTCCATTGATCCAAACCGCCCTTTTTGGGTTTTCAATCTGAATCCTTCTTTCATTTTTTTTTCTATTCTTTTTTTCTTTTTTCTTCTTTTTCATTTTCTTTTCTTTCTTTCTTTTATTCATTTCTCTTCATTTTCAACTTCATTGTCCTTGATGAAACTTCTCTTATCTGTTCTCCATTCTGATTCATGCCCCAACATCAAATATTTCTTCACCCAATTTAATGCTCACATGGATCCAAGAGAGTCTTTGGAGTCCCAGTTCTTCAATCTGGACGAAATCTTTTTGCTTATCTTGATCTGCTTGTCCTAATTCCATCCAAAGGATCATCATCGCATAATGTAAGTATGCCTTTATTCAACACATGATTCTTCAATAGGAGTACTCATATTTGATCAAAATGGACTTTTAAGGCACTTAATGTAGGCTCAGGTGAGGGTTCATTAAAGAAAGGATAATATAGGCCCAAAATAAGTGTTTCAGGGTTCATCAAACCAAGAATCATTTTTCATGAATCATTTAGGCATTTTAATTTTTGCCTCATTCTAATTTGCTTTTTTCTCTCCTTTTTCTATTGCATTTGTTTACATGGAGGCTGAGCATGTTGACAACTACACTTGGGCATTACAGAAGTTAAAAAGCTTAATGTTGTCTAATGCTTCACCATCTGTCTTTATCATAGATTGAGATTTGGCATTAATGAATGTAGTTGAAGCAGTATTTTCCAACACAACCAATCTCTTATGTAGATGGTATGTATAAAAGAAAATGTACTTTCTAACTATAAGGAGTTATTTGAGTGTAAGGATAGGTGGCACGTATCCATGTCGGCTTGGAACGTTCTTATGTTCTCGTTGACCAATGAGAAGTATGAGAGGAATTTATGTTTAAAGTTAATAGATTATCACAATAATCCCAAAGTTTTGCAATGCATGAGAGATACTTGGTTAGATAAGCATGATGAGAGATTTGTTGCTGCTTGGATGGATAAAGTAATATACTTTGGCAATGTTACAACTAATAGGTACGTTCATTTTTGTTATGATTACGTTGATTTTCAATAATTTATTCATTTTAATTAATACTTTTCCTAATTTAAAGTATAATGGAGAGTGCACATGCAAAGTTGAAGAGACATCTTAGATCATCTTAAGAAGATTTTAAAATGTCTTGAACAATTGTCAACTCCTTGACTGAGCTAAAATATACGGATATAAAGGCTTCATTTGAGAAAAGTCTTACTGTTTTTGAACATAACTTCAACCGATCACTATTCAAGGAGTTGTAGGGTTTGGTGTCATAGAATGCATTGAATATGATTTTGAGAGAGGCGGAACAGGTGAATGATATTGATATTGTCTTGTGGTTGCATGATGACAAGCACACATGGGTTGTCTTATGCACATGAGATTGTTGATTGTGTATGGGACAGACGACCGATTCCCTTATCCGTTATGCATTCACATTGGTTAAAGTTGGAATTGATGAAGCTCAAAGCTGATAACAGGTAGGAGTTTACACTTGATGTTGAGTGGGAGATTATTTTGAGATGATTTGATGCATGTGATTTGTTAGGTAAATTAGCCTTGAAAAAAGAGTTAAAGGAATTAGGTGATCTGGCAACAACATTACTAGTTCCTTTAATTAAAAAGGCTAAGATAAAATATGGTTATCTAGCATTGAAAAAAGTCAAGTCAAATTAATGGGATCCTTTATATTTTCAAATTATTGAGTTTGGTCATGATAACACTATTTCACCAATCTTGACAAGTTCAGTGAAAGTGCCAAAGAGGAGGAAGAAATTACTTGTGCATCGTCCCCGTGGCAAAATTTAATATATTGATTCTTTCTTAGTAGAGATATGTCAACACATTCACAGACTTATGGATATTAAGTCTGATAGACAATATAGATTTTGAGCTATCGCTATGTTGCTAGGCATAGGTGTAGACGCAGGGCCACAAGGGCGATGATATTTGATTGATGAGTTAAGTATATTTCGAACTGATTATGCGTGTCTCTATGATGTCACAAGCGTGTTGATGAATTAATACAATCTTTGTTGTGTTTCAACACGGTAACTTATACGAATCATTGGATGACCTTACCAAATATGGGTCGTTTGGTATCATCATGGTATAATGTCATACTTGTCTATTTATCTACGAAACAGTGCCTAACAGATCTCCTACTTAGGTGTGATAACCGTAAATTTTTCCATTTATTGGAAATTAGAAATATTGAAAATAAATATTAGAGAAATTAAATAAGGGGAAATAAATAAAATTTGCAAGAAACGGGATATTGGTGAAAATCCTGAGAAATGAGGAAGTGATGAATAAGGAAATTCGTGTGAAGGAAATTAAATGAAAATAAAAATAAAATCGTTGAAATTCCCGAAATTAAGGAAAGTGAGGAATTTAAAATTTGATAAATTGGAAATATGGGAAGGATAAAATTATGGGAAATAATGAAGAGAAAAATTTAATTTAGAGAATGAAAATCCAAAATTTAATAAGAGAATAAGAAAATAAATGAAATATATTTATATAATTATATATTATATAAATGTATTTTTTTATACCAATACATATGTATTCAAAATACTATATAGTATATTTTAAAATACGTTGTTATATATATAGAAATATATATATACTATTTCATAAATTCAAATAATACATATGTATATAAATATAATGTTTTATGTGTATATATAATTATGTAAATACATATAGAAGAAAAGTAAGTATGGTTTTATATTAAAGTTTATATGTATAAAATATGTTATATAATATAAAGTATATAGTATGATATATACTAAAAAGGGAAATAGAAATAACCCAAAAATAGAAACAAAACAGAAAAAAAAAAGAAAGAAGAGAAAGGCAGGATCGGGAAGCAAACCCGATACCCCCCCCACGTGAGGCCGACGGTGGCGGAGCTGCCACCGCCGGCGAGGGAAAAGGAAGGGGATGCGTCGCCGGCCAAAGAAGAAGGCAGGGAAACCACCGGCGACGGAAGGAAGAAGGAAAAATAAAAGCGAAATCACGGCGGAAGCCGAGAAGAGGAGAAACCAGATCTGGCGGTTGCCGGCCAAACCGGTCGCCGCCATCACAGCCGAAGCATCGACGGAAGAAGAGGGAACCGATGGAGGCCACCGGAGGTGCAATGGACGGCGGAGGAACGCCGGCGAAGAGGAAGAAGAAACCGAGGCAAAATCGCCTCGATCCGCCGCCGTGCCGCCGATCCAGGGCAAACGGAGGGCACCGGCAAGTTCGTCGTGCAGCCGGCCAGCTGAGGGACGCCTGAACCGCCGGAGAACCGGCCGCCGGCGAGGAACTGGCGAGGAAAGGAGCTGGACCGGTCTGAACCGGTCTGACCGGGAAAAGAAGAAGAAAAAAGAAAAGAAAAAGGAAAAAGAAAAAGAAAAAAGAAAAAGAAAAGAAAGAAAGAAAAGAAAAAGAGGAAAAAAAGGAGAATTTCGGGAATTCGAAAAATTCCCGGAAATTCGACAACCCGGGATTTTACAAATTCGGTAAGAAATTTCCCGAGAATTTAATTTCAGAAAAAAATTAAATAAATTATGAAAAATTCTAAAAAATTAGAATTTTAATTCCAGAAATTATTTTCAGCAATCGAGATAAGGAATCGGGAGAAATGGAGTGCGGGCGCGATCGATAAGCGGAATTCGCCGACCCGGAAAAAGGTAAGGGATGCATGTGCAGCACTGTAAGGATACTCAGTCTGCATAATTTAATTGAAATATTTTATGCAATTATTTTATGAAAATTATTATGATGCATGATTTGTTGAAAATAATTTGGGAAGAAGTACTGGCTGAAAGATTTTAAACTGTATTTTCCGTGCAGGAGGTTAGTAAATCGGCAGTCGTTATGCTGCCGAAAATTTTAGAAAAACTTTAAAAAAATCATATTAAATGATTTTATTTCCGAATTTCGATAGTAAATCACGAAACATGAGGAAATTACTAAATTTCATAAAACATGAATATAATGAGATGAAATTTTAAAATATTCATGTATTCGAGAATGGTGGCAATGAAACCACCGAAAATTCTCGGAATAGATAAATTACACGAATTACGAGACGAAAGATGAAGTGAAATATAGTGCGTATTCTTATGAATATTTTTATAAATATTCACTAAAGGATTTTAACCCTTATGGTTTTAAATCATGGAATTATATATTTATATAAATTCCATAAAGGTGTATTTTATGATGAGAATTACGGTTTTGAGACTGGTTGGTATTCTTATCATGCTGATGCATGATATGTGATATGTTTAGTCCTGTGGACATCTAATCAGTGATCCACCGAGGACAATATAGGTTATGGTCATAGATTTGACCGGTGTACTTCCTTACCCTCCGAGGTATACAATATGATAAGATTGATGTCTATCTTAGACTCCATAAATGATAGGTAATATGTTTTCAAAAGGAAGAAATGATAATTCTAATATTCTTTCTATGGTCTCAAATGAAATATTAGATCATAAGTACTACATGAGATCTGATAAGACAGTGGAAAATACATATGGCATAAAGGCCAATCCGAGCAGAGACTCGATGATTGAACCGTGGGAGCCACCTCTAGAGTCCTTCGGGAACTAAGTGCTACACGTGTTCTGATGTTTCAGTACAGGCCATACCGAGCAGAGACTCGATGATTGAACCGTGGGAGCCACCTCTAGAGTCCTTCGGGAACTAAGTGCTACACGTGTTCTGATGTTTCAGTACAGGCCATACCGAGCAGAGACTCGATGATTGAACCGTGGGAGCCACCTCTAGAGTCCTTCGGGAACTAAGTGCTACACGTGTTCTGATGTTTCAGTACAGGCCATACCGAGCAGAGACTCGATGACTGAACCGTGGGAGCCACCTCTAGAGTCCTTCGGGAACTAAGTGCTACACGTGTTCCGATGTTAGTATGAGAAATCGTAGGATATTGTGACGATAAGTAGGTGATTGTGATTCGTGAATTCGACAAATGTCAAAGGATGAAATAGATCTGGTGCATATGACATATGATGTATGTGATATATCGGATGAGTAAGGCACTGGGGTGGTAAATCCTTGGTTAACAGAGATCCAGGCACTCCCGGTCCTTACAATAAGTTCGTTTCTTTCACACTTAATCATACTGATAAAAAGAATGATGCCTTGTGAACTTAAGAATGGAATAGATTTTAATAGCTTATTTTGCTTTTTAAAGGACGGAACTAATTAAGAGAGTACATTAAAACATGAAATAAGTTTTAAAGAAATAAGATGATGATTTAACTAATATTCTTTTCAAGGAATATACGAATATTAATTATTTATTTAAATGCTTTGTTTCGTAGAAGCATTATTTTGAAAAGCATATGAAAAAGGTTATGAAAGTTTGAAAGAGAAAAGGATTTATTAATTCAAAACGAAATGAAAATTTTCTCTACAGTTGCTTCTAGGTTCCGTAACAAGTATGGTATTCTAAAATACCTACCTTACTCTATTCGGATCCCTAGCCGACTGTAGTATCTTTCCTACATGCGAGCCTAGAGCCCATAGAAAAAATGAAAAAGATTTTCAGCATATAGGAAGCTGAGTATCAAGTGAGGCATATAATTCTCTTACTGAGCTGTGGTTTTTGCTCACCCCTTAATTTTCAACATTTCAGGTTTTGATGAATGTGAGTTCAGTGGATTGTGGATCCTGGCTGTACACGAAGGATAATGTGTCAGACCGACTGTTTATTTGAGGTATGATCATTTATTCTCTGTATTTAGACATGTCAACAGTTCTACTTATCTGATAAATTACGATAGGGGATGTGTATAATATAAACAATACATTGTAAAATTGTTTAACAGTCAGTACAAGTGAAATATCACAGACAGCCCAACCAGTTAAGATGTGTATAAGAAGATGAAAAATGTGGTCACTGGTCGTGACTGATTTAATGGTATCAGAGCAATGGTTGGCCTGATGTCTGTGGATACTTTTGGAAGGAAAAGAGTTAAACATCCCCGGTAGTACTGTGTCGTCTGAATACATAGAGAAAATAAATGATTGTAATGGAGTAAAGTGATTTAAAGGGAGTGAGAAAGTATAAATTGAGAATGTTAAAGAAGAAAATAGGCTCAGAAATTACCGAAAAATTGGTGATTCTTCTAATCTATATGAAGGCCTGTTCGGTAAGGAACAGAAATGGACTCGGTGAGGGCCCCACCAGTACTTTTCTGTCCGAACCGAACTGAGACCTGAAAGTGATGGTATAAAATAGGGGAATAAAATATCATCATTAAATAGACTTTAAGATCACCGATTGAGGGTAATTTGAAGAGAGAGAAAATTTTTAGCCAAAAATGACCCAAATACCCCTACCCCCAAAATTTTACTGGGAGTCAAAATAGATCACCAGAAGTTGGAATTGATCGATTTGACAGAGAAATTAAGGATATAAAGTTGAAATCCAATTATGGATTTTAGTGAATTTCTCTATCGAAATCGAATGAGATCTAAATTGCTAGTATAAGTATCAAAAGGATACTATCAACTTATAGATGATCAGTTCATTGATTTGAATGTATATTGAGGAGAAAAAATATATAAAATAAAATAATAAATGTCGAAATGATGAAAATGCCCCAATGCTGGGCGATGTTCGGAACAGTGATAAAAACGAGTTGATTTGGAATCCATTGATAGTAATGGAATTACTAATGGCATAGAGGATGTCAGATGAATATAACGATCCCTATTACTGATTCCACTAACACTTAGATTATGGACGCGAATTGGGAATTTGTTTCCCGATAAAACCGTGCGTGAGGTGGATCCTGTGTGGATCCCAGTGGGTAGCCATCGCCTCACAGAGCGGACAGTACGGATGAGTGGCGTTGTCACAGCAATCGTTGTCGATGGGCCCAAAAAGGGGTTGCCATGGCCGGTTGGGCTGGTCCGTCACAATTGTGTACGGGCGGACGGCAAACGGGCCGGGGCCTTATATGATGCGATCCAAAGAGTGTAGTGGAATGTCATCAGATGATTGACCCGGTTATTGACTGTAAGGGTCGAAAAATTTAGAGTGTATTGAATGGGATCGTTAAATACTATGAAAAGTGAAATGATTACAAGAATTGACTGATGAGGTGAAAAGTATAGATAATGAAATACATACTGATGTGATTACTTATGGTTCTGTACGTTTTCATTACTTGGAGGTATCAAACAGATAATCGTACATAGAACCGACGTATCTTGGAATATGTGCTACAGAATGAGGTACTGTGTGGAGTACTGTGAATTAGAGGATAATTATAAGAACAGTCAAGTGATAAAAAGAAGATGACCACTAACCTAAGTTCTTCAGGAACTTTGAGACAGAACTGTGATGGGCGACCCAATGGTGGGCGACCCGTAGTGGATCATGTGTTGTGAGATATAGGCGAACTATCTCATCGCCGACTCACTAGTAAGGATAAACCTGAGGCGAAAGGATCGCCTAGGGGATGCTCGTCGATGGTCGATATGAACGGGCGAGGCCCTTATAAGTATCTCAATGGTAACACGAGTGTAAGGAACTAGGTACGTAAGGGGTGCCAAGGTTCAAACCTCGTGGAGAATATACTCGAGGGAACAAAGCCTGAATTTAGTAAATGGAAATGGTTTTAAAGTGAATAATTGAATCGAAACAGGTAGCTGTAAAGTGTGTTGAGAACCGTTGTACTTGATACAGCTTACCAGAATGAGATTCGTAACGCTGTAAAGCATGACTAGGTGATGAAATCAAGGTAGAATATGTATCAAAATGATTTGAATATTGAATGTCTCTGCCTTGAGAATACACTGTGAAATGATGGGACACAAAGTTGAAGGTCCAAAATGATAAGAGAAGTGTCGTTAAAGAAACTACCGGATGAGAATCTCGATAAATTTCAGAGTAACATAGATTGAGAAATCAGGTTAATGTTGACTCGATCGTGGATATGAAATTTATTCTTAAGCTTGTATCGAAGAATATAGAAGAAATCCGACAAGCTCAAGAAAATAATTTTTGGAAAATGTTATGGATGATGAAATCCACAAGTATCGATGTAAAGGATGGAAATACAAAATAATATGATTTGAGGATGAATTAAATGATGTATTAAAATTTTTGTTATACAATAAAGTTCTTATGAAGAACGAATAAATACCTATATGGAAGTGATGCCTTAGATATGATTTAATCGGAGACGTATAAGGAGCTTATAAGAGCAATCTTTATAAAAGGCATCATCAGATGAAAAGTTGAAGAATGATGGTCATAAGATGATAAGAAATGTATGATTAAAGAAAATATCAGATTTGATTTCCAATAAAACTTTCAGAGTTATATAAATTAGAGGAATCGAGATAACATTGACTCGATTTTGAATATGAAGTTAAATTCTAAGTTTATATCGGAGGATGTAGAAAGAATCCGAAAAGCTTAAGAAAATAACTCTGAAAAATTGTGTAAATAATGAAATTCACGTGCAAAGGTCTGGATGACGAAAATACAAATAATGAAAAAACTGGGAATAATGAAATTATCTGTATAAGCGTAAATGAGAGAAATACAAATGATATTGAGTTGTAGATGAATTAAAAAGGATGTATTAATTTCCTATCATTGATAAAGTTCTGGTGAAGAACAAGTATTCATCTACATGAAAACAGACGCTTTATGGAGCTAATTAGGGATGTGTGAGGAGTTAATAAGACTAGCCTCAGTATAAAGAGTCCTTAGATAAAAGATTGAAGATTGGTGTCCATAAGATGATGATTTGAACTCGGAGTGAATTTTACGAGTTTCGATTGAAGTTACAAGAGTAATGAGTTGCCTTGTAAAGTATATAAGCCTGAAGAATGAGGCATCCTTACACGAGTAAATTGATAAAATACTAATAGAGTCTAAAGTATAAATGGAACATGAGCAGCATTGTAATATGATCCCTAAACTCTTAAAGGCTGTGAAATTGTGCTAAGATTAGCAACTAAGAAATTTGGCTAGATAGTATCTCTTCTTGAGATATAAAATCTCGAAACGACAGGATGACAGTGAACCTGTCTATGATATAAAGATAATGATTGAGATACGAAAGTAATGAGTATAGCTAAATACTATTGTCAGCCTATAAAAGAGTGATGAGACTGGCTGCTCTATAGACGAGATCTAATTAAAGAAATTAAAGTCGGCAGATGGATAAGTGTAAAGAATAGATGGTATGCGAGATTTTAAAAGATCTTAGCTGTATAGTACCATACTAATCGAGAAAACCAACAAAAAGGATAAGAGTAAAAATATGAAAACGAAACTGAAAGTGGAATAAAGAAATAAATTGCATGATGAGAAGGGAACATCAATATGAAACAGTTCCCGAAGTTAAGACTGAGAGTGAATTGTGTTGGTTATCACATAAATGTGGCAAGATGTAAAATCAAAGCCAGAATTGATAAGTGAAAGTAATGATACTCCAAGGAGTAAGATAATTGATATGTTTACTGCCAGTATATAAATAAGAAATGTTTGTACATATAACCACCTCGAAACGATAGAGATGGTGGAATTGTATAGATAATGTGGTGCTTAAATGGATAATTCGAAGATTCAATCATAGAATTTAAATTTTGAAAAGAGATTTAAAGACCATACTACATGAAGAGAATATGATTGTCTCATGAATTATGATTGTGAGAGATGATCTATAGTAAAATCGGCAAATGAGATGCAGCCTTGATGGAATAACTGTGAAAATGAATATTGTGGACAATAAAAAGTCCAAAAGAGAAATGATGATATGGAAGTGATTAAAGACTGATGATCTAAATAGAATCACTTTCCATTATCAGACATCTAGATTCTCTAGTGCCTTGGTCGAAGTATAAGTGTTAAACGGTGTGAATGTGTATGTACAGTTCCAGTGAGCCTTACATGTGATGGGAGTCTCTGTGTTGCCATATGCTAATGAGAGATAGCAAAAGGCTTTGAGATCCCAAGTGTATTGATAGCACCGCTCCATACTGATATATATTTATATATATGAGCATGAGATGTAACCGCTCCATGATATTGAGAGAGCGTGTGCACGAGATGTGAAAGCTACTGGGACACTTACATATAATTGATTGACACGAGTACATGATAGTACCAAATTATGTCGACTCGGCACTAAGTGAGAAGAATGGATGATGAACAGCATAAATCAGCTGTAATATTAAAATATTATGTATGGCTCTTATATGAAAAGAGTAAAAGTGAATAACTCTCGATTTGAGAAAAGAAATTTCATGAGCATAGACATATATGATGAAAGACAGCATGTAGTGGTCTAAAGTACTCTTGATGTTGGAAGTGTATTGGCAGTATTACTTGGAGGATGAACTAAAGGTCAGAAGTCATAAGTATACGGCGTATACCCCCTTTGCACTTAAGTTAAATTCGGAGGACCGAATTTCTTAAGGTGGGGAGGATGTGATAACCGTAAAATTTTCCATTTATTGGAAATTAGAAATATTGAAAATAAATATTAGAGAAATTAAATAAGGGGAAATAAATAAAATTTGCAAGAAACGGGATATTGGTGAAAATCCTGAGAAATGAGGAAGTGATGAATAAGGAAATTCGTGTGAAGGAAATTAAATGAAAATAAAAATAAAATCGTTGAAATTCCCGAAATTAAGGAAAGTGAGGAATTTAAAATTTGATAAATTGGAAATATGGGAAGGATAAAATTATGGGAAATAATGAAGAGAAAAATTTAATTTAGAGAATGAAAATCCAAAATTTAATAAGAGAATAAGAAAATAAATGAAATATATTTATATAATTATATATTATATAAATGTATTTTTTTTATACCAATACATATGTATTCAAAATATTATATAGTATATTTTAAAATACGTTGTTATATATATATAGAAATATATATATACTATTTCATAAATTCAAATAATACATATGTATATAAATATAATGTTTTATGTGTATATATAATTATGTAAATACATATAGAAGAAAAGTAAGTATGGTTTTATATTAAAGTTTATATGTATAAAATATGTTATATAATATAAAGTATATAGTATGATATATACTAAAAAGGGAAATAGAAATAACCCAAAAATAGAAACAAAACAGAAAAAAAAAAAGAAAGAAGAGAAAGGTAGGATCGGGAAGCAAACCCGATACCCCCCCCCACGTGAGGCCGACGGTGGCGGAGCTGCCACCGCCGGCGAGGGAAAAGGAAGGGGATGCGTCGTCGGCCAAAGAAGAAGGCAGGGAAACCACCGGCGACGGAAGGAAGAAGGAAAAACAAAAGCGAAATCACGGCGAAAGCCGAGAAGAGGAGAAACCAGATCTGGCGGTTGCCGGCCAAACCGGCCGCCGCCATCACAGCCGAAGCATCGACGGAAGAAGAGGGAACCGATGGAGGCCACCGGAGGTGCAATGGACGGCGGAGGAACGCCGGCGAAGAGGAAGAAGAAACCGAGGCAAAATCGCCTCGATCCGCCGCCGTGCCGCCGATCCAGGGCAAACGGAGGGCACCGGCAAGTTCGTCGTGCAGCCGGCCAGCTGAGGGACGCCTGAACCGCCGGAGAACCGGCCGCCGGCGAGGAACTGGCGAGGAAAGGAGCTGGACCGGTCTGAACCGGTCTGACCGGGAAAAGAAGAAAAAAAAGAAAAGAAAAAGGAAAAAGAAAAAGAAAAAAAAAAAGAAAAGAAAGAAAGAAAAGAAAAAGAGGAAAAAAAGGAGAATTTCGGGAATTCGAAAAATTCCCGGAAATTCGACAACCCGGGATTTTACAAATTCGGTAAGAAATTTCCCGAGAATTTAATTTCAGAAAAAAATTAAATAAATTATGAAAAATTCTAAAAAATTAGAATTTTAATTCCAGAAATTATTTTCAGCAATCGAGATAAGGAATCGGGAGAAATGGAGTGCGGGCGCGATCGATAAGCGGAATTCGCCGACCCGGAAAAAGGTAAGGGATGCATGTGCAGCACTGTAAGGATACTCAGTCTGCATAATTTAATTGAAATATTTTATGCAATTATTTTATGAAAATTATTATGATGCATGATTTGTTGAAAATAATTTGGGAAGAAGTACTGGCTGAAAGATTTTAAACTGTATTTTCCGTGCAGGAGGTTAGTAAATCGGCAGTCGTTATGCTGCCGAAAATTTTAGAAAAACTTTAAAAAAATCATATTAAATGATTTTATTTCCGAATTTCGATAGTAAATCACGAAACATGAGGAAATTACTAAATTTCATAAAACATGAATATAATGAGATGAAATTTTAAAATATTCATGTATTCGAGAATGGTGGCAATGAAACCACCGAAAATTCTCGGAATAGATAAATTACACGAATTACGAGACGAAAGATGAAGTGAAATATAGTGCGTATTCTTATGAATATTTTTATAAATATTCACTAAAGGATTTTAACCCTTATGGTTTTAAATCATGGAATTATATATTTATATAAATTCCATAAAGGTGTATTTTATGATGAGAATTACGGTTTTGAGACTGGTTGGTATTCTTATCATGCTGATGCATGATATGTGATATGTTTAGTCCTGTGGACATCTAATCAGTGATCCACCGAGGACAATATAGGTTATGGTCATAGATTTGACCGGTGTACTTCCTTACCCTCCGAGGTATACAATATGATAAGATTGATGTCTATCTTAGACTCCATAAATGATAGGTAATATGTTTTCAAAAGGAAGAAATGATAATTCTAATATTCTTTCTATGGTCTCAAATGAAATATTAGATCATAAGTACTACATGAGATCTGATAAGACAGTGGAAAATACATATGGCATAAAGGCCAATCCGAGCAGAGACTCGATGATTGAACCGTGGGAGCCACCTCTAGAGTCCTTCGGGAACTAAGTGCTACACGTGTTCTGATGTTTCAGTACAGGCCATACCGAGCAGAGACTCGATGATTGAACCGTGGGAGCCACCTCTAGAGTCCTTCGGGAACTAAGTGCTACACGTGTTCTGATGTTTCAGTACAGGCCATACCGAGCAGAGACTCGATGATTGAACCGTGGGAGCCACCTCTAGAGTCCTTCGGGAACTAAGTGCTACACGTGTTCTGATGTTTCAGTACAGGCCATACCGAGCAGAGACTCGATGACTGAACCGTGGGAGCCACCTCTAGAGTCCTTCGGGAACTAAGTGCTACACGTGTTCCGATGTTAGTATGAGAAATCGTAGGATATTGTGACGATAAGTAGGTGATTGTGATTCGTGAATTCGACAAATGTCAAAGGATGAAATAGATCTGGTGCATATGACATATGATGTATGTGATATATCGGATGAGTAAGGCACTGGGGTGGTAAATCCTTGGTTAACAGAGATCCAGGCACTCCCGGTCCTTACAATAAGTTCGTTTCTTTCACACTTAATCATACTGATAAAAAGAATGATGCCTTGTGAACTTAAGAATGGAATAGATTTTAATAGCTTATTTTGCTTTTTAAAGGACGGAACTAATTAAGAGAGTACATTAAAACATGAAATAAGTTTTAAAGAAATAAGATGATGATTTAACTAATATTCTTTTCAAGGAATATACGAATATTAATTATTTTATTTAAATGCTTTGTTTCGTAGAAGCATTATTTTGAAAAGCATATGAAAAAGGTTATGAAAGTTTGAAAGAGAAAAGGATTTATTAATTCAAAACGAAATGAAAATTTTCTCTACAGTTGCTTCTAGGTTCCGTAACAAGTATGGTATTCTAAAATACCTACCTTACTCTATTCGGATCCCTAGCCGACTGTAGTATCTTTCCTACATGCGAGCCTAGAGCCCATAGAAAAAATGAAAAAGATTTTCAGCATATAGGAAGCTGAGTATCAAGTGAGGCATATAATTCTCTTACTGAGCTGTGGTTTTGCTCACCCCTTAATTTTCAACATTTCAGGTTTTGATGAATGTGAGTTCAGTGGATTGTGGATCCTGGCTGTACACGAAGGATAATGTGTCAGACCGACTGTTTATTTGAGGTATGATCATTTATTCTCTGTATTTAGACATGTCAACAGTTCTACTTATCTGATAAATTACGATAGGGGATGTGTATAATATAAACAATACATTGTAAAATTGTTTAACAGTCAGTACAAGTGAAATATCACAGACAGCCCAACCAGTTAAGATGTGTATAAGAAGATGAAAAATGTGGTCACTGGTCGTGACTGATTTAATGGTATCAGAGCAATGGTTGGCCTGATGTCTGTGGATACTTTTGGAAGGAAAAGAGTTAAACATCCCCGGTAGTACTGTGTCGTCTGAATACATAGAGAAAATAAATGATTGTAATGGAGTAAAGTGATTTAAAGGGAGTGAGAAAGTATAAATTGAGAATGTTAAAGAAGAAAATAGGCTCAGAAATTACCGAAAAATTGGTGATTCTTCTAATCTATATGAAGGCCTGTTCGGTAAGGAACAGAAATGGACTCGGTGAGGGCCCCACCAGTACTTTTCTGTCCGAACCGAACTGAGACCTGAAAGTGATGGTATAAAATAGGGGAATAAAATATCATCATTAAATAGACTTTAAGATCACCGATTGAGGGTAATTTGAAGAGAGAGAAAATTTTTAGCCAAAAATGACCCAAATACCCCTACCCCCAAAATTTTACTGGGAGTCAAAATAGATCACCAGAAGTTGGAATTGATCGATTTGACAGAGAAATTAAGGATATAAAGTTGAAATCCAATTATGGATTTTAGTGAATTTCTCTATCGAAATCGAATGAGATCTAAATTGCTAGTATAAGTATCAAAAGGATACTATCAACTTATAGATGATCAGTTCATTGATTTGAATGTATATTGAGGAGAAAAAAATATATAAAATAAAATAATAAATGTCGAAATGATGAAAATGCCCCAATGCTGGGCGATGTTCGGAACAGTGATAAAAACGAGTTGATTTGGAATCCATTGATAGTAATGGAATTACTAATGGCATAGAGGATGTCAGATGAATATAACGATCCCTATTACTGATTCCACTAACACTTAGATTATGGACGCGAATTGGGAATTTGTTTCCCGATAAAACCGTGCGTGAGGTGGATCCTGTGTGGATCCCAGTGGGTAGCCATCGCCTCACAGAGCGGACAGTACGGATGAGTGGCGTTGTCACAGCAATCGTTGTCGATGGGCCCAAAAAGGGGTTGCCATGGCCGGTTGGGCTGGTCCGTCACAATTGTGTACGGGCGGACGGCAAACGGGCCGGGGCCTTATATGATGCGATCCAAAGAGTGTAGTGGAATGTCATCAGATGATTGACCCGGTTATTGACTGTAAGGGTCGAAAAATTTAGAGTGTATTGAATGGGATCGTTAAATACTATGAAAAGTGAAATGATTACAAGAATTGACTGATGAGGTGAAAAGTATAGATAATGAAATACATACTGATGTGATTACTTATGGTTCTGTACGTTTTCATTACTTGGAGGTATCAAACAGATAATCGTACATAGAACCGACGTATCTTGGAATATGTGCTACAGAATGAGGTACTGTGTGGAGTACTGTGAATTAGAGGATAATTATAAGAACAGTCAAGTGATAAAAAGAAGATGACCACTAACCTAAGTTCTTCAGGAACTTTGAGACAGAACTGTGATGGGCGACCCAATGGTGGGCGACCCGTAGTGGATCATGTGTTGTGAGATATAGGCGAACTATCTCATCGCCGACTCACTAGTAAGGATAAACCTGAGGCGAAAGGATCGCCTAGGGGATGCTCGTCGATGGTCGATATGAACGGGCGAGGCCCTTATAAGTATCTCAATGGTAACACGAGTGTAAGGAACTAGGTACGTAAGGGGTGCCAAGGTTCAAACCTCGTGGAGAATATACTCGAGGGAACAAAGCCTGAATTTAGTAAATGGAAATGGTTTTAAAGTGAATAATTGAATCGAAACAGGTAGCTGTAAAGTGTGTTGAGAACCGTTGTACTTGATACAGCTTACCAGAATGAGATTCGTAACGCTGTAAAGCATGACTAGGTGATGAAATCAAGGTAGAATATGTATCAAAATGATTTGAATATTGAATGTCTCTGCCTTGAGAATACACTGTGAAATGATGGGACACAAAGTTGAAGGTCCAAAATGATAAGAGAAGTGTCGTTAAAGAAACTACCGGATGAGAATCTCGATAAATTTCAGAGTAACATAGATTGAGAAATCAGGTTAATGTTGACTCGATCGTGGATATGAAATTTATTCTTAAGCTTGTATCGAAGAATATAGAAGAAATCCGACAAGCTCAAGAAAATAATTTTTGGAAAATGTTATGGATGATGAAATCCACAAGTATCGATGTAAAGGATGGAAATACAAAATAATATGATTTGAGGATGAATTAAATGATGTATTAAAATTTTTGTTATACAATAAAGTTCTTATGAAGAACGAATAAATACCTATATGGAAGTGATGCCTTAGATATGATTTAATCGGAGACGTATAAGGAGCTTATAAGAGCAATCTTTATAAAAGGCATCATCAGATGAAAAGTTGAAGAATGATGGTCATAAGATGATAAGAAATGTATGATTAAAGAAAATATCAGATTTGATTTCCAATAAAACTTTCAGAGTTATATAAATTAGAGGAATCGAGATAACATTGACTCGATTTTGAATATGAAGTTAAATTCTAAGTTTATATCGGAGGATGTAGAAAGAATCCGAAAAGCTTAAGAAAATAACTCTGAAAAATTGTGTAAATAATGAAATTCACGTGCAAAGGTCTGGATGACGAAAATACAAATAATGAAAAAACTGGGAATAATGAAATTATCTGTATAAGCGTAAATGAGAGAAATACAAATGATATTGAGTTGTAGATGAATTAAAAAGGATGTATTAATTTCCTATCATTGATAAAGTTCTGGTGAAGAACAAGTATTCATCTACATGAAAACAGACGCTTTATGGAGCTAATTAGGGATGTGTGAGGAGTTAATAAGACTAGCCTCAGTATAAAGAGTCCTTAGATAAAAGATTGAAGATTGGTGTCCATAAGATGATGATTTGAACTCGGAGTGAATTTTACGAGTTTCGATTGAAGTTACAAGAGTAATGAGTTGCCTTGTAAAGTATATAAGCCTGAAGAATGAGGCATCCTTACACGAGTAAATTGATAAAATACTAATAGAGTCTAAAGTATAAATGGAACATGAGCAGCATTGTAATATGATCCCTAAACTCTTAAAGGCTGTGAAATTGTGCTAAGATTAGCAACTAAGAAATTTGGCTAGATAGTATCTCTTCTTGAGATATAAAATCTCGAAACGACAGGATGACAGTGAACCTGTCTATGATATAAAGATAATGATTGAGATACGAAAGTAATGAGTATAGCTAAATACTATTGTCAGCCTATAAAAGAGTGATGAGACTGGCTGCTCTATAGACGAGATCTAATTAAAGAAATTAAAGTCGGCAGATGGATAAGTGTAAAGAATAGATGGTATGCGAGATTTTAAAAGATCTTAGCTGTATAGTACCATACTAATCGAGAAAACCAACAAAAAGGATAAGAGTAAAAATATGAAAACGAAACTGAAAGTGGAATAAAGAAATAAATTGCATGATGAGAAGGGAACATCAATATGAAACAGTTCCCGAAGTTAAGACTGAGAGTGAATTGTGTTGGTTATCACATAAATGTGGCAAGATGTAAAATCAAAGCCAGAATTGATAAGTGAAAGTAATGATACTCCAAGGAGTAAGATAATTGATATGTTTACTGCCAGTATATAAATAAGAAATGTTTGTACATATAACCACCTCGAAACGATAGAGATGGTGGAATTGTATAGATAATGTGGTGCTTAAATGGATAATTCGAAGATTCAATCATAGAATTTAAATTTTGAAAAGAGATTTAAAGACCATACTACATGAAGAGAATATGATTGTCTCATGAATTATGATTGTGAGAGATGATCTATAGTAAAATCGGCAAATGAGATGCAGCCTTGATGGAATAACTGTGAAAATGAATATTGTGGACAATAAAAAGTCCAAAAGAGAAATGATGATATGGAAGTGATTAAAGACTGATGATCTAAATAGAATCACTTTCCATTATCAGACATCTAGATTCTCTAGTGCCTTGGTCGAAGTATAAGTGTTAAACGGTGTGAATGTGTATGTACAGTTCCAGTGAGCCTTACATGTGATGGGAGTCTCTGTGTTGCCATATGCTAATGAGAGATAGCAAAAGGCTTTGAGATCCCAAGTGTATTGATAGCACCGCTCCATACTGATATATATTTATATATATGAGCATGAGATGTAACCGCTCCATGATATTGAGAGAGCGTGTGCACGAGATGTGAAAGCTACTGGGACACTTACATATAATTGATTGACACGAGTACATGATAGTACCAAATTATGTCGACTCGGCACTAAGTGAGAAGAATGGATGATGAACAGCATAAATCAGCTGTAATATTAAAATATTATGTATGGCTCTTATATGAAAAGAGTAAAAGTGAATAACTCTCGATTTGAGAAAAGAAATTTCATGAGCATAGACATATATGATGAAAGACAGCATGTAGTGGTCTAAAGTACTCTTGATGTTGGAAGTGTATTGGCAGTATTACTTGGAGGATGAACTAAAGGTCAGAAGTCATAAGTATACGGCGTATACCCCCTTTGCACTTAAGTTAAATTCGGAGGACCGAATTTCTTAAGGTGGGGAGGATGTGATAACCGTAAAATTTTCCATTTATTGGAAATTAGAAATATTGAAAATAAATATTAGAGAAATTAAATAAGGGGAAATAAATAAAATTTGCAAGAAACGGGATATTGGTGAAAATCCTGAGAAATGAGGAAGTGATGAATAAGGAAATTCGTGTGAAGGAAATTAAATGAAAATAAAAATAAATCGTTGAAATTCCCGAAATTAAGGAAAGTGAGGAATTTAAAATTTGATAAATTGGAAATATGGGAAGGATAAAATTATGGGAAATAATGAAGAGAAAAATTTAATTTAGAGAATGAAAATCCAAAATTTAATAAGAGAATAAGAAAATAAATGAAATATATTTATATAATTATATATTATATAAATGTATTTTTTTTATACCAATACATATGTATTCAAAATATTATATAGTATATTTTAAAATACGTTGTTATATATATATAGAAATATATATATACTATTTCATAAATTCAAATAATACATATGTATATAAATATAATGTTTTATGTGTATATATAATTATGTAAATACATATAGAAGAAAAGTAAGTATGGTTTTATATTAAAGTTTATATGTATAAAATATGTTATATAATATAAAGTATATAGTATGATATATACTAAAAAGGGAAATAGAAATAACCCAAAAATAGAAACAAAACAGAAAAAAAAAAAGAAAGAAGAGAAAGGTAGGATCGGGAAGCAAACCCGATACCCCCCCCCACGTGAGGCCGACGGTGGCGGAGCTGCCACCGCCGGCGAGGGAAAAGGAAGGGGATGCGTCGTCGGCCAAAGAAGAAGGCAGGGAAACCACCGGCGACGGAAGGAAGAAGGAAAAACAAAAGCGAAATCACGGCGAAAGCCGAGAAGAGGAGAAACCAGATCTGGCGGTTGCCGGCCAAACCGGCCGCCGCCATCACAGCCGAAGCATCGACGGAAGAAGAGGGAACCGATGGAGGCCACCGGAGGTGCAATGGACGGCGGAGGAACGCCGGCGAAGAGGAAGAAGAAACCGAGGCAAAATCGCCTCGATCCGCCGCCGTGCCGCCGATCCAGGGCAAACGGAGGGCACCGGCAAGTTCGTCGTGCAGCCGGCCAGCTGAGGGACGCCTGAACCGCCGGAGAACCGGCCGCCGGCGAGGAACTGGCGAGGAAAGGAGCTGGACCGGTCTGAACCGGTCTGACCGGGAAAAGAAGAAGAAAAAAGAAAAGAAAAAGGAAAAAGAAAAAGAAAAGAAAGAAAGAAAAGAAAAAGAGGAAAAAAAGGAGAATTTCGGGAATTCGAAAAATTCCCGGAAATTCGACAACCCGGGATTTTACAAATTCGGTAAGAAATTTCCCGAGAATTTAATTTCAGAAAAAAATTAAATAAATTATGAAAAATTCTAAAAAATTAGAATTTTAATTCCAGAAATTATTTTCAGCAATCGAGATAAGGAATCGGGAGAAATGGAGTGCGGGCGCGATCGATAAGCGGAATTCGCCGACCCGGAAAAAGGTAAGGGATGCATGTGCAGCACTGTAAGGATACTCAGTCTGCATAATTTAATTGAAATATTTTATGCAATTATTTTATGAAAATTATTATGATGCATGATTTGTTGAAAATAATTTGGGAAGAAGTACTGGCTGAAAGATTTTAAACTGTATTTTCCGTGCAGGAGGTTAGTAAATCGGCAGTCGTTATGCTGCCGAAAATTTTAGAAAAACTTTAAAAAAATCATATTAAATGATTTTATTTCCGAATTTCGATAGTAAATCACGAAACATGAGGAAATTACTAAATTTCATAAAACATGAATATAATGAGATGAAATTTTAAAATATTCATGTATTCGAGAATGGTGGCAATGAAACCACCGAAAATTCTCGGAATAGATAAATTACACGAATTACGAGACGAAAGATGAAGTGAAATATAGTGCGTATTCTTATGAATATTTTTATAAATATTCACTAAAGGATTTTAACCCTTATGGTTTTAAATCATGGAATTATATATTTATATAAATTCCATAAAGGTGTATTTTATGATGAGAATTACGGTTTTGAGACTGGTTGGTATTCTTATCATGCTGATGCATGATATGTGATATGTTTAGTCCTGTGGACATCTAATCAGTGATCCACCGAGGACAATATAGGTTATGGTCATAGATTTGACCGGTGTACTTCCTTACCCTCCGAGGTATACAATATGATAAGATTGATGTCTATCTTAGACTCCATAAATGATAGGTAATATGTTTTCAAAAGGAAGAAATGATAATTCTAATATTCTTTCTATGGTCTCAAATGAAATATTAGATCATAAGTACTACATGAGATCTGATAAGACAGTGGAAAATACATATGGCATAAAGGCCAATCCGAGCAGAGACTCGATGATTGAACCGTGGGAGCCACCTCTAGAGTCCTTCGGGAACTAAGTGCTACACGTGTTCTGATGTTTCAGTACAGGCCATACCGAGCAGAGACTCGATGATTGAACCGTGGGAGCCACCTCTAGAGTCCTTCGGGAACTAAGTGCTACACGTGTTCTGATGTTTCAGTACAGGCCATACCGAGCAGAGACTCGATGATTGAACCGTGGGAGCCACCTCTAGAGTCCTTCGGGAACTAAGTGCTACACGTGTTCTGATGTTTCAGTACAGGCCATACCGAGCAGAGACTCGATGACTGAACCGTGGGAGCCACCTCTAGAGTCCTTCGGGAACTAAGTGCTACACGTGTTCCGATGTTAGTATGAGAAATCGTAGGATATTGTGACGATAAGTAGGTGATTGTGATTCGTGAATTCGACAAATGTCAAAGGATGAAATAGATCTGGTGCATATGACATATGATGTATGTGATATATCGGATGAGTAAGGCACTGGGGTGGTAAATCCTTGGTTAACAGAGATCCAGGCACTCCCGGTCCTTACAATAAGTTCGTTTCTTTCACACTTAATCATACTGATAAAAAGAATGATGCCTTGTGAACTTAAGAATGGAATAGATTTTAATAGCTTATTTTGCTTTTTAAAGGACGGAACTAATTAAGAGAGTACATTAAAACATGAAATAAGTTTTAAAGAAATAAGATGATGATTTAACTAATATTCTTTTCAAGGAATATACGAATATTAATTATTTTATTTAAATGCTTTGTTTCGTAGAAGCATTATTTTGAAAAGCATATGAAAAAGGTTATGAAAGTTTGAAAGAGAAAAGGATTTATTAATTCAAAACGAAATGAAAATTTTCTCTACAGTTGCTTCTAGGTTCCGTAACAAGTATGGTATTCTAAAATACCTACCTTACTCTATTCGGATCCCTAGCCGACTGTAGTATCTTTCCTACATGCGAGCCTAGAGCCCATAGAAAAAATGAAAAAGATTTTCAGCATATAGGAAGCTGAGTATCAAGTGAGGCATATAATTCTCTTACTGAGCTGTGGTTTTGCTCACCCCTTAATTTTCAACATTTCAGGTTTTGATGAATGTGAGTTCAGTGGATTGTGGATCCTGGCTGTACACGAAGGATAATGTGTCAGACCGACTGTTTATTTGAGGTATGATCATTTATTCTCTGTATTTAGACATGTCAACAGTTCTACTTATCTGATAAATTACGATAGGGGATGTGTATAATATAAACAATACATTGTAAAATTGTTTAACAGTCAGTACAAGTGAAATATCACAGACAGCCCAACCAGTTAAGATGTGTATAAGAAGATGAAAAATGTGGTCACTGGTCGTGACTGATTTAATGGTATCAGAGCAATGGTTGGCCTGATGTCTGTGGATACTTTTGGAAGGAAAAGAGTTAAACATCCCCGGTAGTACTGTGTCGTCTGAATACATAGAGAAAATAAATGATTGTAATGGAGTAAAGTGATTTAAAGGGAGTGAGAAAGTATAAATTGAGAATGTTAAAGAAGAAAATAGGCTCAGAAATTACCGAAAAATTGGTGATTCTTCTAATCTATATGAAGGCCTGTTCGGTAAGGAACAGAAATGGACTCGGTGAGGGCCCCACCAGTACTTTTCTGTCCGAACCGAACTGAGACCTGAAAGTGATGGTATAAAATAGGGGAATAAAATATCATCATTAAATAGACTTTAAGATCACCGATTGAGGGTAATTTGAAGAGAGAGAAAATTTTTAGCCAAAAATGACCCAAATACCCCTACCCCCAAAATTTTACTGGGAGTCAAAATAGATCACCAGAAGTTGGAATTGATCGATTTGACAGAGAAATTAAGGATATAAAGTTGAAATCCAATTATGGATTTTAGTGAATTTCTCTATCGAAATCGAATGAGATCTAAATTGCTAGTATAAGTATCAAAAGGATACTATCAACTTATAGATGATCAGTTCATTGATTTGAATGTATATTGAGGAGAAAAAAATATATAAAATAAAATAATAAATGTCGAAATGATGAAAATGCCCCTATGCTGGGCGATGTTCGGAACAGTGATAAAAACGAGTTGATTTGGAATCCATTGATAGTAATGGAATTACTAATGGCATAGAGGATGTCAGATGAATATAACGATCCCTATTACTGATTCCACTAACACTTAGATTATGGACGCGAATTGGGAATTTGTTTCCCGATAAAACCGTGCGTGAGGTGGATCCTGTGTGGATCCCAGTGGGTAGCCATCGCCTCACAGAGCGGACAGTACGGATGAGTGGCGTTGTCACAGCAATCGTTGTCGATGGGCCCAAAAAGGGGTTGCCATGGCCGGTTGGGCTGGTCCGTCACAATTGTGTACGGGCGGACGGCAAACGGGCCGGGGCCTTATATGATGCGATCCAAAGAGTGTAGTGGAATGTCATCAGATGATTGACCCGGTTATTGACTGTAAGGGTCGAAAAATTTAGAGTGTATTGAATGGGATCGTTAAATACTATGAAAAGTGAAATGATTACAAGAATTGACTGATGAGGTGAAAAGTATAGATAATGAAATACATACTGATGTGATTACTTATGGTTCTGTACGTTTTCATTACTTGGAGGTATCAAACAGATAATCGTACATAGAACCGACGTATCTTGGAATATGTGCTACAGAATGAGGTACTGTGTGGAGTACTGTGAATTAGAGGATAATTATAAGAACAGTCAAGTGATAAAAAGAAGATGACCACTAACCTAAGTTCTTCAGGAACTTTGAGACAGAACTGTGATGGGCGACCCAATGGTGGGCGACCCGTAGTGGATCATGTGTTGTGAGATATAGGCGAACTATCTCATCGCCGACTCACTAGTAAGGATAAACCTGAGGCGAAAGGATCGCCTAGGGGATGCTCGTCGATGGTCGATATGAACGGGCGAGGCCCTTATAAGTATCTCAATGGTAACACGAGTGTAAGGAACTAGGTACGTAAGGGGTGCCAAGGTTCAAACCTCGTGGAGAATATACTCGAGGGAACAAAGCCTGAATTTAGTAAATGGAAATGGTTTTAAAGTGAATAATTGAATCGAAACAGGTAGCTGTAAAGTGTGTTGAGAACCGTTGTACTTGATACAGCTTACCAGAATGAGATTCGTAACGCTGTAAAGCATGACTAGGTGATGAAATCAAGGTAGAATATGTATCAAAATGATTTGAATATTGAATGTCTCTGCCTTGAGAATACACTGTGAAATGATGGGACACAAAGTTGAAGGTCCAAAATGATAAGAGAAGTGTCGTTAAAGAAACTACCGGATGAGAATCTCGATAAATTTCAGAGTAACATAGATTGAGAAATCAGGTTAATGTTGACTCGATCGTGGATATGAAATTTATTCTTAAGCTTGTATCGAAGAATATAGAAGAAATCCGACAAGCTCAAGAAAATAATTTTTGGAAAATGTTATGGATGATGAAATCCACAAGTATCGATGTAAAGGATGGAAATACAAAATAATATGATTTGAGGATGAATTAAATGATGTATTAAAATTTTTGTTATACAATAAAGTTCTTATGAAGAACGAATAAATACCTATATGGAAGTGATGCCTTAGATATGATTTAATCGGAGACGTATAAGGAGCTTATAAGAGCAATCTTTATAAAAGGCATCATCAGATGAAAAGTTGAAGAATGATGGTCATAAGATGATAAGAAATGTATGATTAAAGAAAATATCAGATTTGATTTCCAATAAAACTTTCAGAGTTATATAAATTAGAGGAATCGAGATAACATTGACTCGATTTTGAATATGAAGTTAAATTCTAAGTTTATATCGGAGGATGTAGAAAGAATCCGAAAAGCTTAAGAAAATAACTCTGAAAAATTGTGTAAATAATGAAATTCACGTGCAAAGGTCTGGATGACGAAAATACAAATAATGAAAAAACTGGGAATAATGAAATTATCTGTATAAGCGTAAATGAGAGAAATACAAATGATATTGAGTTGTAGATGAATTAAAAAGGATGTATTAATTTCCTATCATTGATAAAGTTCTGGTGAAGAACAAGTATTCATCTACATGAAAACAGACGCTTTATGGAGCTAATTAGGGATGTGTGAGGAGTTAATAAGACTAGCCTCAGTATAAAGAGTCCTTAGATAAAAGATTGAAGATTGGTGTCCATAAGATGATGATTTGAACTCGGAGTGAATTTTACGAGTTTCGATTGAAGTTACAAGAGTAATGAGTTGCCTTGTAAAGTATATAAGCCTGAAGAATGAGGCATCCTTACACGAGTAAATTGATAAAATACTAATAGAGTCTAAAGTATAAATGGAACATGAGCAGCATTGTAATATGATCCCTAAACTCTTAAAGGCTGTGAAATTGTGCTAAGATTAGCAACTAAGAAATTTGGCTAGATAGTATCTCTTCTTGAGATATAAAATCTCGAAACGACAGGATGACAGTGAACCTGTCTATGATATAAAGATAATGATTGAGATACGAAAGTAATGAGTATAGCTAAATACTATTGTCAGCCTATAAAAGAGTGATGAGACTGGCTGCTCTATAGACGAGATCTAATTAAAGAAATTAAAGTCGGCAGATGGATAAGTGTAAAGAATAGATGGTATGCGAGATTTTAAAAGATCTTAGCTGTATAGTACCATACTAATCGAGAAAACCAACAAAAAGGATAAGAGTAAAAATATGAAAACGAAACTGAAAGTGGAATAAAGAAATAAATTGCATGATGAGAAGGGAACATCAATATGAAACAGTTCCCGAAGTTAAGACTGAGAGTGAATTGTGTTGGTTATCACATAAATGTGGCAAGATGTAAAATCAAAGCCAGAATTGATAAGTGAAAGTAATGATACTCCAAGGAGTAAGATAATTGATATGTTTACTGCCAGTATATAAATAAGAAATGTTTGTACATATAACCACCTCGAAACGATAGAGATGGTGGAATTGTATAGATAATGTGGTGCTTAAATGGATAATTCGAAGATTCAATCATAGAATTTAAATTTTGAAAAGAGATTTAAAGACCATACTACATGAAGAGAATATGATTGTCTCATGAATTATGATTGTGAGAGATGATCTATAGTAAAATCGGCAAATGAGATGCAGCCTTGATGGAATAACTGTGAAAATGAATATTGTGGACAATAAAAAGTCCAAAAGAGAAATGATGATATGGAAGTGATTAAAGACTGATGATCTAAATAGAATCACTTTCCATTATCAGACATCTAGATTCTCTAGTGCCTTGGTCGAAGTATAAGTGTTAAACGGTGTGAATGTGTATGTACAGTTCCAGTGAGCCTTACATGTGATGGGAGTCTCTGTGTTGCCATATGCTAATGAGAGATAGCAAAAGGCTTTGAGATCCCAAGTGTATTGATAGCACCGCTCCATACTGATATATATTTATATATATGAGCATGAGATGTAACCGCTCCATGATATTGAGAGAGCGTGTGCACGAGATGTGAAAGCTACTGGGACACTTACATATAATTGATTGACACGAGTACATGATAGTACCAAATTATGTCGACTCGGCACTAAGTGAGAAGAATGGATGATGAACAGCATAAATCAGCTGTAATATTAAAATATTATGTATGGCTCTTATATGAAAAGAGTAAAAGTGAATAACTCTCGATTTGAGAAAAGAAATTTCATGAGCATAGACATATATGATGAAAGACAGCATGTAGTGGTCTAAAGTACTCTTGATGTTGGAAGTGTATTGGCAGTATTACTTGGAGGATGAACTAAAGGTCAGAAGTCATAAGTATACGGCGTATACCCCCTTTGCACTTAAGTTAAATTCGGAGGACCGAATTTCTTAAGGTGGGGAGGATGTGATAACCGTAAAATTTTCCATTTATTGGAAATTAGAAATATTGAAAATAAATATTAGAGAAATTAAATAAGGGGAAATAAATAAAATTTGCAAGAAACGGGATATTGGTGAAAATCCTGAGAAATGAGGAAGTGATGAATAAGGAAATTCGTGTGAAGGAAATTAAATGAAAATAAAAATAACATCGTTGAAATTCCCGAAATTAAGGAAAGTGAGGAATTTAAAATTTGATAAATTGGAAATATGGGAAGGATAAAATTATGGGAAATAATGAAGAGAAAAATTTAATTTAGAGAATGAAAATCCAAAATTTAATAAGAGAATAAGAAAATAAATGAAATATATTTATATAATTATATATTATATAAATGTATTTTTTTTATACCAATACATATGTATTCAAAATATTATATAGTATATTTTAAAATACGTTGTTATATATATATAGAAATATATATATACTATTTCATAAATTCAAATAATACATATGTATATAAATATAATGTTTTATGTGTATATATAATTATGTAAATACATATAGAAGAAAAGTAAGTATGGTTTTATATTAAAGTTTATATGTATAAAATATGTTATATAATATAAAGTATATAGTATGATATATACTAAAAAGGGAAATAGAAATAACCCAAAAATAGAAACAAAACAGAAAAAAAAAAGAAAGAAGAGAAAGGTAGGATCGGGAAGCAAACCCGATACCCCCCCCCACGTGAGGCCGACGGTGGCGGAGCTGCCACCGCCGGCGAGGGAAAAGGAAGGGGATGCGTCGTCGGCCAAAGAAGAAGGCAGGGAAACCACCGGCGACGGAAGGAAGAAGGAAAAACAAAAGCGAAATCACGGCGAAAGCCGAGAAGAGGAGAAACCAGATCTGGCGGTTGCCGGCCAAACCGGCCGCCGCCATCACAGCCGAAGCATCGACGGAAGAAGAGGGAACCGATGGAGGCCACCGGAGGTGCAATGGACGGCGGAGGAACGCCGGCGAAGAGGAAGAAGAAACCGAGGCAAAATCGCCTCGATCCGCCGCCGTGCCGCCGATCCAGGGCAAACGGAGGGCACCGGCAAGTTCGTCGTGCAGCCGGCCAGCTGAGGGACGCCTGAACCGCCGGAGAACCGGCCGCCGGCGAGGAACTGGCGAGGAAAGGAGCTGGACCGGTCTGAACCGGTCTGACCGGGAAAAGAAGTAGAAAAAAGAAAAGAAAAAGGAAAAAGAAAAAGAAAAAAGAAAAAGAAAAGAAAGAAAGAAAAGAAAAAGAGGAAAAAAAGGAGAATTTCGGGAATTCGAAAAATTCCCGGAAATTCGACAACCCGGGATTTTACAAATTCGGTAAGAAATTTCCCGAGAATTTAATTTCAGAAAAAAATTAAATAAATTATGAAAAATTCTAAAAAATTAGAATTTTAATTCCAGAAATTATTTTCAGCAATCGGGATAAGGAATCGGGAGAAATGGAGTGCGGGCGCGATCGATAAGCGGAATTCGCCGACCCGAAAAAAGGTAAGGGATGCATGTGCAGCACTGTAAGGATACTCAGTCTGCATAATTTAATTGAAATATTTTATGCAATTATTTTATGAAAATTATTATGATGCATGATTTGTTGAAAATAATTTGGGAAGAAGTACTGGCTGAAAGATTTTAAACTGTATTTTCCGTGCAGGAGGTTAGTAAATCGGCAGCCGTTATGCTGCCGAAAATTTTAGAAAAACTTTAAAAAAATCATATTAAATGATTTTATTTCCGAATTTCGATAGTAAATCACGAAACATGAGGAAATTACTAAATTTCATAAAACATGAATATAATGAGATGAAATTTTAAAATATTCATGTATTCGAGAATGGTGGCAATGAAACCACCGAAAATTCTCGGAATAGATAAATTACACGAATTACGAGACGAAAGATGAAGTGAAATATAGTGCGTATTCTTATGAATATTTTTATAAATATTCACTAAAGGATTTTAACCCTTATGGTTTTAAATCATGGAATTATATATTTATATAAATTCCATAAAGGTGTATTTTATGATGAGAATTACGGTTTTGAGACTGGTTGGTATTCTTATCATGCTGATGCATGATATGTGATATGTTTAGTCCTGTGGACATCTAATCAGTGATCCACCGAGGACAATATAGGTTATGGTCATAGATTTGACCGGTGTACTTCCTTACCCTCCGAGGTATACAATATGATAAGATTGATGTCTATCTTAGACTCCATAAATGATAGGTAATATGTTTTCAAAAGGAAGAAATGATAATTCTAATATTCTTTCTATGGTCTCAAATGAAATATTAGATCATAAGTACTACATGAGATCTGATAAGACAGTGGAAAATACATATGGCATAAAGGCCAATCCAAGCAGAGACTCGATGATTGAACCGTGGGAGCCACCTCTAGAGTCCTTCGGGAACTAAGTGCTACACGTGTTCTGATGTTTCAGTACAGGCCATACCGAGCAGAGACTCGATGATTGAACCGTGGGAGCCACCTCTAGAGTCCTTCGGGAACTAAGTGCTACACGTGTTCTGATGTTTCAGTACAGGCCATACCGAGCAGAGACTCGATGATTGAACCGTGGGAGCCACCTCTAGAGTCCTTCGGGAACTAAGTGCTACACGTGTTCTGATGTTTCAGTACAGGCCATACCGAGCAGAGACTCGATGACTGAACCGTGGGAGCCACCTCTAGAGTCCTTCGGGAACTAAGTGCTACACGTGTTCCGATGTTAGTACGAGAAATCGTAGGATATTGTGACGATAAGTAGGTGATTGTGATTCGTGAATTCGACAAATGTCAAAGGATGAAATAGATCTGGTGCATATGACATATGATGTGTGTGATATATCGGATGAGTAAGGCACTGGGGTGGTAAATCCTTGGTTAACAGAGATCCAGGCACTCCCGGTCCTTACAATAAGTTCGTTTCTTTCACACTTAATCATACTGATAAAAAGAATGATGCCTTGTGAACTTAAGAATGGAATAGATTTTAATAGCTTATTTTGCTTTTTAAAGGACGGAACTAATTAAGAGAGTACATTAAAACATGAAATAAGTTTTAAAGAAATAAGATGATGATTTAACTAATATTCTTTTCAAGGAATATACGAATATTAGTTATTTTATTTAAATGCTTTGTTTCGTAGAAGCATTATTTTGAAAAGCATATGAAAAATGTTATGAAAGTTTGAAAGAGAAAAGGATTTATTAATTCAAAACGAAATGAAAATTTTCTCTACAGTTGCTTCTAGGTTCCGTAACAAGTATGGTATTCTAAAATACCTACCTTACTCTATTCGGATCCCTAGCCGACTGTAGTATCTTTCCTACTTGCGAGCCTAGAGCCCATAGAAAAAATGAAAAAGATTTTCAGCATATAGGAAGCTGAGTATCAAGTGAGGCATATAATTCTCTTACTGAGCCGTGGTTTTGCTCACCCCTTAATTTTCAACATTTCAGGTTTTGATGAATGTGAGTTCAGTGGATTGTGGATCCTGGCTGTACACGAAGGACAATGTGTCAGACCGACTGTTTATTTGAGGTATGATCATTTATTCTCTGTATTTAGACATGTCAACAGTACTACGTATCTGATAAATTACGATAGGGGATGTGTATAATATAAACAATACATTGTAAAATTGTTTAACAGTCAGTTCAAGTGAAGTATCACAGACAGCCCAACCGGTTAAGATGTGTATAAGAAGATGAAAAATGTGGTCACGGGTCGTGACATTAGGTCTCTAGCACCTTCACCCCTAAGACAGAGGTTAATTACTATTGGATTTGTGAACAATTGTCATTTTGTTCAGGTATGGATCATTGTATATGTTATGTTATATTTGTTTCAATACTATTAGCTGTGACTCACATTTAACTAAATATAATGATTTGTTGCAGGTCTTTATGGATCCAAGAGCACCAATACCTCCAATTACATATAACTAGCGTAAGTATCAATATAAATGTGCTCAAGAGTGGGAGGTTCCGTATGTGCCTCAGATCAAGGATTTCTAATTATTGTTTTCATCAAACACAGATGTTTCCATTCAAGAAACAATCAAGTTAGATGAACCATGATCTTATGTTTCCTTCTTGTTATATTTTGTAACTTCAACATTGTTGGTTTTCTTTTTTATGAAATTTTATTTCCTTAATCCTCCACTCTTTATTTATGAGAAATTTATTTCTTTACTTATCATTTTTTTTTATTTTTGAACCATTATGCATTTTTACATATTTAAATTTAAGTATGCACATGAAATCGTTTGAAATATAAAATAAACAAAATGAAAAGGAAATTAACATTTATATACACACACAGACACACACACACACACACCATTCCGTACAAAACTGTTAGTCAAAATATATACAAAAATCTACTCTCTTTTCCTTTTATGCCTGACATAAACTGTTGGTGATGGAGATAGGTGCGATGTAGTTGAAGTTGGATCCAATGTAGTAAGAGCTAGGTGCATTGGAGTAAGAACTGACTCTGGTGGTGGCACTGTCTCTGATGCAACAGGACATGGAGGCCGATGTGTAACGTCCGAAATTATGAAATTTCGGACCAACTTTTTCTTTTCAATATCACTTTTGTCACTCAAATACTCGTTACTATTCGGTTTATATTCGTTGTCAGTGTAAGTTCATCCTATACCCTTCGATATCTATTAATCCTTATACCATTAGAATAATTTATTCACGAATATTAAATATGAACTCAAAGTATAAATCATAATATAAGAATTTAAACTTTTACAAATATCAACTTATTACAAGTACATTTCAACTAACTCTTTATTATTCTTTGACCTTATACGATACGATTTACATCCCAGACTATAATTACATTAGCTGTGCATACACATGTCTGAATATAAAAGCTTAACACCTAAGATATACATGTTCACTCAATAGCTTAAACTTCTAGAATCTTCTTCGATCAACCACACAACAGTAGTCACCATGTGTTCCGATGAGCTATCTGAGATGGTGAGTAAGGGGGATGAGTTTGGATAAGCCCAGTAAGAAATAAGTATAAGAGAACTGACACTATGAAATCTATATGCATAAAATCATTTTAATATCTAGTGGTACACTAAGGTATAATTAGGAAGGATACTATAGTTGGCTAGGAAACCGGATGGAGTATTTGGAGGTACTTTGCAGGACCGTTCATGTCCCAGTCCCTAGTAGCGACTATAAGGAGTAAGCAGTTGAAGATGATATGTATAAACAGTTTAAATCACTTAAAAACATTGATGCACTTTTCAATATATAAATAGTATATAAACACTTTAATTGAAAATCATTTCAGTAAACAATTTAGTATAAAAATCAATAAACAGTAAACATTTTAAAATTTCACATTACAGTCGATATATAAATCAGTCACTTCAGTTTTAGTAGTAAATTCAGTCCAATAAAATTGTACAGCATAATGAAGACCAGGCAACACCCAATAGATATCATGTCATAACAGTATCCCAAGAAGGGAGAAATAGTAACAGTAAGACATATGGCCATAGTCACAGTGGTGTCCTCAGTGTGCACTGATCAGGTGACAACTGGGACGTTAATGATATGATCAGTATCAATCAGCAACAGTACAGTAACAGTGAGCATGATTTGGGGCCTAATAGTCTCAAAACAGTTTATAAACGGTAGAAACACTATTTAGAAAATCATTTTCAGTAATAAAATCCTCAGTCAGTCCATAAATGCATATATTATAAAATATAAGCAATTCAGAAATAAAAATTGATAAAATATTCACATTTTGGTATTCTTTTCTAAAAACGTTTTATTTATTTGTAAAAAAATTATAAGCATATGCTGGTACCTTCACGTACGTAAAATTCAATAACATGAATTTTAAAATATATAATTTCAATTTTCGATATGAATATAAAGCATTTGAGATAGCATGAATTCAAAACTTATTAAATTCTCATTTCAAGCATTCAAAACATTCCAAAAATATAACTCTACTGATTTCTTAAAAATTTCAATAGCATAACGGCTGTTTCTAATCTAGCATCCCTGTAAGAAAATGCAGTTTATAATACCAACCACAGTTTCCAATTTCAATCCATTTCATCTCAAAACAATTCATAAAATTATTTTTAATATCAATATGCATTCACAGTATCCCTACGTCATCTGTATATTTTCCTTACCTTTCGATTTTCACCGAAATGACCGTTAGCACCACGTGACTTATTTCACTCCCAAGCTGCAAAACATCATGTAAATACAATTATTTCATTACACTTCAATTATAAGGAATTCTGCCCTCATTAAAATCTATCACATCGCTTATTATAGCTATTAAACTGATCTTCTTCACACCGAGGCTAAAATTGCAACTATAACTACATCAACTTCATTTTCGATTCCGATTGCACCGACAGTCTTATATTAATTTATACAGTGTATTGGGACCTAAAACACATTAAATTGAACAAAATTCCTAAGTCCCTTTCACTTGGCCGAAACACACATGCATGGCTACTCAACTTGATTCAACAATTTAAGCTTAATTTCATGCTTTACTATTGTTCCTCATTCATTATACACCATCAATATATCAACCAACTTTCATTACTTTAAAAATCTATTAAACTGGTCTTCTTCACACCATGGCTAAAACTGCATCTATAACTACATCAACTTCATTTTCGATTCCAATCGCATCGACAGTCTTATATTAATTTATGTAGTGTATTGGGACCTAAAACACATTAAATTGAACAAAACTCCTAGGTCCCCTTCACTTGGCCAAAACACACATGCACGGGTACTCAACTTGATTCAACAATTTAAGCTTAATTTCATGCTTTACTATTGTTCTTCATTCATTATACGCCATCAATATATCAACCAATTTTTGTTACTTTAAAAATCTATAAACAGTATTATAGACACCTAATTTTGTCTGAAATTGTAAATATTTTTGGATTGGATCTTGTTTTAGTCTTAGTGATTTGAGATTGAAATTTGCTCGATTTAATCGTGTGTTTTGAATTAATTTCGAGGAATTTGGTTTTCGAGATGAATTTAAAGATTAAATTAATTCAAATGTCATGAAGATTGAATTTTGTCTTTTGATTCCAAATTTGTCCTAAATAATTAGGCCTGTTTCTCTGTGAATTAATTAAGTTATTTGGGCTAAAGTCCAAAATTTAATGAGCCCAAATAAGTTAAAGTTGGCCCTTTTTTTGATTTACATAAAAAAAAAAAAGAGAAAGAGGAGGCTGGTGCCGACAGTCACCATGCCATCCCTATCAACTCACTGACAAATTTCTTTGTGGTTGAAAGTCTTCTACAAATTAATTCTCTGAGGTTTTGCTCCGTTTTTATTGACTAAAAAGAGCAGCTAGAGGGAGATAAAGAAGAAAAGGGAAGCAATTTCAAAAGAACCCCTGTTTTCAAGACCCTAAAAACCTTCCTCTACCCTCTGCCTTCATGATAGACTCACATTTTCAAACATATTTTCTGCAGCATTTAAAAACACCAAGAAAATCAAGCATTATGGAGTCTGAAAACTAGTAGAACAATAGATTACAATCCTTGGATTCAAAGATTTCATCTGATTTTCTTGACTAAAAATGTCTATAAATAGCTTGAAGAAGATCAGAGATAAACACAGAAAAAAAAGAAAAAAAAAGGAAAAAACGAGCTTGAGAAAAAACCCAAAAAATCCTCTTTGCCTTCAACCAAAATGCACACCCGAACAGCCTAGATAAAAAAAAATCAATCTCAGCTCAAAAATCAACAACCCAAAAACACATTTTGAGATTCAATAAAAAATATAGCAAAAACACTATTTAAAAAAAAGGAAAAAGAATAGGAGCAGAACCGGCGAAGCAACTGTGACAGTAGGAGATCACGAGGAGGCTGCTAGCAGGAGAGGAGCAGGTGATGGCGTTGCTGTGGCTGGCCGGTAACTGATCTGCAAGGAGAAGAAGACCCATTTAGAAAAGGAAAGGAACCAAAAAAAAAGAAAAGGAGGAGCAGCTTGAACCCGATTGCCTCTGAGGTTTTTATCTATCAATCCTCTGCTGCGTTTGTTTTATCTGCAATATATTAACTTGCTATAACTTATTGACCTTGGGTCACGTAAATGGATATGGGCTGGTGATATGCATGATTTGGTTGGGTTTGGGTAAAAGCTGGGATTTGGACTTTATTTGAGTAACGTTTTTATAGCTTCCACTTTTGTATGCATATATGTATACACGTTTGGGCTTAGAATCTCTTAGATGTCAACATTAAAACAAATAAAATATAATAATAACAATAATAATAAATAATAGTGATATTTGAAAATGATAAAAAAAGCTTTTAAAAAAATAATAAATATTAGAAAGGATTTTCCTTAAAGCTCCAAAGTGGGGAGTTTTCTTTAAATCTTGCCAAAGTGTGGTAAGATGTCAAAATATTGCTAAGAAAAAAAAAAGACAAAAAAATTACATGAAAATAAATAGTTATACAATATTCAAAAAAAAAATCTCAACTATGATGAATATTAAAAATTTTAAAGAAGTCCTTAAGTAGGGATGAAAAACGGGCGGGCCGGGGCGGGTGCGGGCCGGGCCGTACGGATACGGGCCAAAACGGGCCAAGCCCGTTTAGGCCCGTTTTTAAACGGGCCTATTTTTACATGCCCGGTCCGTTTTTAATGCGGACCGGGCTGGCCCGCGGGCCATATAATTTTTAAATAAAAAATAATAAAAATAAAATAAAATTTTAAAAATCATTAAAATTCATATACAAATACAATTTAAATACAATTACAATTCACTTACAATATTTTAAAATAAATAATTGCAATCTTAAAAAAAAAAACATAAATTTCTATTAAACATTAAAATCTTCCAACATCTTATTTTCATTATTATATGTGTATATACATATAAAATGTCATGGTTTGAATTCAAAATAAAATTACATGAATTCATTTTTTTGCTAGAATACAATAAAATCATATCATGTATTTATTATTTTGTAACAAATAAAAATACATTAATAATATAATTAAAAAACAAATTATATTTAAAAAAAATGAAAAAAAAGCCTAAAATGGGGCCGGCCCGCGGGCTTATGAACCGGCCCGCGCGGATCGTCGACCCGCGCGGGCCAACCCGTTTAGGCCCGTTTTTAAACGGGCCTAAAAAATTGAAACCGGCCCTTTAAAAGCCCGCGGGCTTAACGGATAAGCCCGCGGGCTTCGGCCCGTTTTACACCCATATCCTTAAGTAAGAAATTTATTGTATGAATTTCCCAAAAGTGTTGGGACATTTAAATAAAAATTTATAAAAGGATTTGTATAGCATAAAATATTAATAAAAATAATAAATATAGAATTTCAACTAAGAAATAAAATCCACTAATTAATAACATTTATGAAGACACATATAGCTATTTTCCCAAAAAAATTCCTAAGTGAGGAATTTTTAAATTTAAAGCTTTCTAAAAGTGTTGAATGGTTTGTTTCAAAATAAGATTTATGAGAAGGTAACTTAAAATAAAACTTGCAAACGAAAAATAATAAAATAAAATAATTTTTATAAACTTTAATAAAGTTTATTTCAATTATAGAAATATAATAATGTTCTTGAAAAAATAAAAAATAAAAAGGTTCCTAAGTGAGGGACTTTCTCTAAATACTTACCAAGAGTGTTGGTAAGGTTTACCTTTTAATAAAGAAAATAAAAAAGGTGTAAAAGTAATTTTAAAATATTTTTAAAAACAATAATATGAAGTTTTACATTAAATATAACTGGAACTAATTATAATTTTAAAAAAAGAGCAAGAAAAGATTTTTTTTTTAAAAAAAATTTTCCTAAATGAGAAATCATGTTTAAATCTTTCCAAAGTGTGGAAAGATTTTAAAATATTTTAATAAAAAAATTTTTTTAAAAAAATATATCAGAGGGTAATATGATCAATCTACCTTAAAAATTTTAATAAATGTCATTTTCTAAAAAAATAGATAAATAAAAAATATAAATATTGATTTTCTTAAAAGTCCCTAAGTGAGGGATTGGTTCTATAATTTTCCCAAAAGTATTGAGAAATACAAATAAAAATTTATAAGATGATTTATATAAAATAAATAAAGAATTTATCGTAAATAATAAATTAACTATAAAATCTCAAGTAATAAAATTAACTATAAAATCTTACTTTTAATAATTAAAATCTAAGAATTTTCATATAATGATTTTCTAAAGAAGGTTCCTAAGTGAGGAACTTTATCTAACCAAAAGTATTGAAGAGATTTTAAAATATTAAAATAAAAATAGAATATTAAAAAAAAGAGGTAAAATATTTAAAGTTAAAGTACAAAATGAAGTAAAAGTCTTTATCTAAAAATATTGAAATTTAAACCGACGACGGAGCCTCTTTAAGAAAATAAGTGATTTTCTTGAATACTCTTGAGGTGAGAGAATTTCTTAAATTATACCAGAAGTGTCAGAATATATTTAAAAAAATTCTCAGTATTTTAAAAATAATAAATAAAATAATAAAGAATAGAAGACCATCTTAGTTAAGGCCTTTTAGAATAACATGTGATTAATTGGTATTGTCCATCGGACAGGCGTTGTGGGGGTGCTAATCCCTTCCCCACACGTAACTGTATTCCCGAACCTAATTCTCGGAATGTAGACTAAGCTTTATCCTTAGAGTCAAATGGGTGACTAATCACACCTAGGTGAAAAAGATTGGTGGCGACTCCATAATTTTTAACGTCTAGCGATTAGATTCCCGGACAAAAATCGTTATGACAAGTATATAAAACAAATTTCATATTCTTCTAACTATCAAAACATTTAATCACAATCCTTAATCATTTACACAATTTCATGAAAATATCTTAGTCTTGTTTCATCAATATCACATCATTAATCGTCATAATAATCAATGTCATTTCAATATTGTTATGATAATATATTTTTTTTTACATCTTAAAATTGTTTAACACAATGATTTAACATCTTAATTAACACCAATTCAGTATGATGCAATAATACAACCAACCTATATAAATATATGACCACATCCATAATATAAATCCTCACATCATCATACTCAATCATTTGAATTGACCTCACCATTCATTCATAAGCCATAAGTTTCATTTGATCACATTCTCAAAACAACTTTGAATTTTCACAATATTCCTTATCACATATTTATGCCAACTAATTATCTTCATCCAATCACAAACATACTCATATCATCAAATCTTTATATCAATTAATCATGCTGACATATACAATCTAATCAAATTATTTTCTAATACTCAAACTCACATTCATTCAACCACAAACATATTTATACAAGCACATCTTTATATCAATCGATTATTCTAACATATACAATATAATTGAATTATTTTCTAATACATGAAATCATCTTCATTCAATCGCTAGCATACTTGTATCATCACATCCTTACATTACCCAATCATTTAAACCATACTCATTATAATCAAATTATTCTCTAATACTCAAATTCACTCCAACAAAATACAATATGATTTTAATTTTACCTTACACAATTAACTTACACAATATAATGCTAATTTCAAATTATATAAATGTCTTACCAAGCATCAAAGCTTAGTGCTTTGATGAGCTCCAAACTTCGCCAACCACTAAATCACGTCTTTGTCACTTTTGCTATAATTTCGACAACACCAAATACACTTATATAAATATATAAATTAATAAAAATATTCAATAAATATCAACAATTTATACAATATAATTGAATTATTTTCTAATACATGAAATCATCTTCATTCAATCACTAGCATACTTGTATCATCACATCCTTACATTACCCAATCATTCAAACCATAATCATTATAATCAAATTATTCTCTAATACTCAAATTCACTCCAACAAAATATAATATGGTTTTAATTTTACCTTACACAATTAACTTACACAATATAATGCTAATTTCGAATTATATTAATGTCTTACCAATCATCAAAGCTTAGTGCTTTGACGAGCTCTAAACTTCGCCAACTACCAAATCACGTCTTTGTCACTTTTGCTACAATTTCGACAACACCAAATACACTTACATAAATATATAAATTAATAAAAATATTCAATAAATATCAACAATTTATTATTTTCCTTACCCTTTTGTAGGTCTACAAATCTAAGAAATTCTCAGCTTCTCCCTTTTTTTTGTTTTGTTCCTCTTTTTTTTTGTTTCTCTCTTTTTTTCTCTCTCTGCTGAACCAGTCAGAACTGATTCAGTCTAGCTTCACTAGCAGCGTGCGACGTGACGGCAATGGCGGCTTGTAACAGAAAGCAACGCCAGCGTGGGTGGTGGCTACTGGTGGTGTTGGCAACTCATTCCTTCTTTTTTTTCTTCTCCTCTTTTCCTTCACTCCCGATCTGCTTCTCCTCCCTTCTCCGTCATCATCGCCGGCCCTTCTTCTCTTACTTCTTTACGCCTGCGGCATTGTGGGCTTTGATCGGTCGACCTTTTTTCTCTTCTCTATTTTCTTTATCTTTTCCTTTCTTTCCTTCTTTCCGATCTGCTCTTCTTCACTCATTCACCGTCGCCAGTCAGCCCTCTCCCCTTCTCTCGCTGACAGTAATTCCCTTTACCCGTCTCTCTCTCTCTCCTTTTCTCGTTTTTCATCATATTTTTATTATTATTTATTTATTTTCTCTTGGTTAAGTCTGTGCAGGCAGACTAAGTCGGCAAGCTTCCAAAGAAAGCTTGCCAATTTTCAATTTTTTAATTAATAATTAATTAATTATAAAAAATGTTTATATATATAAAATATAAATTTATAATATAAATATCTTTTATATCAACAATATTGTGTGTATATATAAATTGTATGTATATATACACATATTATATTTATATGTATTTAAAATCTATACTTATTATATATATGGTTAATATATATATATATATATATATATATTAAAATTATACATTTATACATATGATTTTTATTTGCTATATATATATAATACTTAAAACACATATTTTCCTATTTTATTATTTATTCTTATATTTATACACTTAAATAAAAATAATCTTTATCATTTATATATATGTATACATATATATTTATATATTTGTATACATATATATATTTATATATACCTATGTACATATATTTATATTTATATTAATATATATTTCTTAATAAATATATATACATCTACATATATAAATTTACTTAATTAAAGAAGTAACAAACAATCTATATCAATTTACTGTAGATCTCTATTTCTTTAAAATTTAAATTCCTTCATACCTAAAATAAATTTCCAAAATTCATAATTCAAAAGTAGAAAAATTCTCGGTTATCACATGATGTGGTCACTAAACCTATCACACAAGAAAAGGTTAAGATGCTGATGCTGGTGCTAGTGGTAATGTTAGTGGTAGAACTACCTCAAATGTAGCAGGACCTCGAGGAGGATGTGGTCAGCAAGCCAATCACACAATGAGAGGTGAGATGCTGGTGCCAGTGAAGGAGTTGGCAAAGCTAACCCCAAAAGTTGAATCTCCTGGTAAGAAAGTGTCTTTTTGAAGGCTGAGTCCAAGGTTCAAGTCTTAGGGTCAACATCCAAGGAAATTAATTTCTTTGAATGCAGTAGCTCGATATGGGGGGTGTGCCTTTAAGATCACCCGGGGAAGAATTAGTTTCAAGGTGCACATAAGCTGGCTCAGAGACTCCCTGATCGTAAAAAAAAAAAAAGTTGGCAATGCTAGTGGTGGAACTACTTCTAATGCAGTAGGATGTTGAGACTGAGGAACTTGTGGTTATAGTGTTGCAAAATATGTAGGAAGCCAAGGTGAAGGTATTGTATGTTGAGAAGCTACCTTTGATGGTATTGCAAGATGTGGAGGAAGTTAAGGTAAAGGTGTCGCTGATCGAACACCACTACCACCTGCCCCCGTTGTTGCCCCAGTCAACATGCCATAAACATCATGTATGGTATGTCTACGTCTTGATCTGGTCCACCCACCAGGACTATCTCAATACAATCTCGTATTGTCACGACCCGAAGGCCACGACAGTACCTCTTACTTGTACGGACGTGTAGAGATTAGGGCTAAATTTTTTTTTCTATTTCCTATGCTTGTTTTGTCTAAGTGCAATGTAGTGAATTTTGTTTCGGGACGTTAACTCCCTCGCCTATTTTTATCACTTTACCCAAGTTAATTTCCTGCATAAAATTTACAAATAATTTTCAGCTCATGCTTCCCAGAATAACAATTGATTATATTCTAGAATTCCTATAACCAAGTTCATTTCCAATTCATGACATTTTATCTCATGGTTTCTATTTTTCCTACTTAGTCACTTGTTCATGCTATTCAATCCACATATCCAATCATGCAGAATCAACAATTCTATACTTCCACCTTTACTATAGTCTAGATGCCATTCTCTATATCAGATTACATCCCATCTAAGTATTGAATCAAAAACAGCCTGAATCGATATTAAATGCAAAAGAAGAGTGTGTATACCCAAATATTCACAAAAGTCTCCTTGGAGAGTTGGGACTATATTTCAGGCTTGGGACTATTCGAAAAGCTTCGAAATACTCCCCCAACTCCTTGCTCAATCTGAAAAATTTAAATAGCATTTAATGAGCAAGGCTCAGTAAGTCATTTATATAAGTGCAGAGTTAGAATTATACTGTTCTAATGCCATGCATGATATCATGTGAGGAGAATTCATTATTGATCGTTTTCTTATTCATCATGCAGCATTTACATGTTGTATTTTCCAATTCAATCCAACTATGCTTCAACATGTCATGAGATGTCTAAGTTTTGAAATCATAATATGATCTTGAACATGTAATCATGAATGAAGTGGCTACAGGCATAAAACATATAATACATGTTCTTTTAAACAAGTTCAAGACATAAGAATATCAATGCATTTCAATTGTTCTTTTAAGACATGCTTGAAATATGCAAGCTTTTTACATTTCATGTCAAATATACTTTTTGAAGCATATTTCATATCACATATACTTTTTGAAACACATTTCATATCACATATACTTTTTGAAACATATTTCATATCACATATACTTTCTGAAGCATATTTCATATCACATATCACATATACTTTTTGAAGCATATTTCATATCACACATACTTTTTGAAACACATTTCATATCACATATACTTTTTGAAGCATATTTCATATCACACATACTTTTTGAAACACATTTCATATCACATATACTTTTTGAAGCATATTTCATATCACATATACTTTTTGAAGCATATTTCATATCACACATACTTTTTGAAACACATTTAATATCACATATACTTTTTGAAGCATATTTCATATGGTATAAAACAATATCGAGTTTAGAGTTCATTTTTGTTTTAAAGCCATACTCTAAACTTCATTTCATATCATTTGAGACTAGGCTAAATCTCTATCTCTCTTTCAATAAAGACTTAGTTCACTATAGCTAGCAGTGAAGAATCATATCATCGTCCCCTGGAAACCACTAGGGCGCTATCTATGACCATAGACCTCATGTCTCTCAGCCCCACTGATCAGGCGAGACTGAGACCTGTCCACGACTATTGTCGGACAAGTATCTATGCCTAATGAGTAATCTCCAATTAGGCGACTTCCACCATGCTTTATTGAATTTAATTCTCTTAGGGTGCCTATAGTCTCATAAAGCATTCAATCTTTCTTATGAAAATAGTTCAATGTACGTAATACTTTTCTTAAGATCATTTACATATATATGTACATATGTGAAAAACTATAATTTCATTCTTTTCAAAGCCATTCAAGCATCCAAGGCATTCTTATAAATATGATGAGAATAAATAATTTCAAATTTCATGTACTGTAACTATGGCATGCTTAATGGCATTAAAGTTCAAGTAAATGAAGTAAAAACTGTAAAATGGCATGCTCGTGCATTGCATGAATGCATTTCATTTCATCTCATCTCATGATGTCTATGAGTTTATACCATATCGAGTCACTTCCGGTCAATATTTCACCACTTTGGTACTTTATCATGTCGAATATCATACCTACATTATCATTTCGTTATATTCAATCTCTAGGTATTCAATTCATTCCTTTGTAAGATTCAATCCTATGCAGGATAATCCTACTTCTACGTTATATAAACGTCCTACCTAGTGCGAGCTTAGCTTGATCTTGTCCCGTGGTTAGCTAGACCGTATCCAGTTAGACTGTGTCCGTCGTCCTCTTGGCGCGCTACACATTCACAAGGAATTTCGACTTAATAAAGTCTAGCTCAAGTTTTCAATACGCTTATATATATTAGTATTCATATGTATTCATATATATATATATACATGCAGACTTAACATGAATTTAATTCAAAATTCTCGAATCGGATTTATCTCCTCTTCGTACCTCTACGTATGTGTGTGTATATATATATATATATATATATATATATATATATACACACTTTATATTTCCATACACATATATATCTCTTTTCCTTCTAATCCTTTTTCCTTTCTTTGTATTTCTTTCCTTTTCTTTTCTTTGTCTCTTATCTAGCTTTCAAGTAATATATATATATATATATATATATATATATATGTATATATGTATGTATATATATATATATATACATATATATATACATATATATATACATATATATATACATACATATATACATACATATATATATACATATATATATATATATATATATATATATATATCTTCAACATTAATATATATCTTTCTCATCTCCATGTACATAATATATATATATATATATATATATATATATATATATATGTTCTTTCTTTAATCTCTTTTCCTTGTATATATATATTTAGCATCCACATAATAAGATTTTCAAATCTACTTTTCTCATTTTCCTATGCATGTATATATAGATATATATATATGTACATTCATATATATTCTTCTTTTATTTTATTTTTTTTCCTTGTTTCCTATCTTGTCTCCAAGAAAATAATATATATATAAATATATATATATATATATATATACACTCACACATATATATATATATTTATATATTTAACATTAACATGATATAAATTTCTAAATTCAATTTCCTCAATTTCCTACATCTTTATATATATATATATGTATATGTATTACATATATATATCTTTTAATTATTTTCCTTTTCTTTTATTTCCTTTCTTCCTCTTTTATTTCTTTTCTTTTCCTTTATATCTTTTCTTTACCTTAGTGTCTCAGCAGCATTTTGTGTGGAATACCCCTCCTATGGCAGTCCTTGGATGTCGGCTACAACCACCACTGCAATGCCGCCTGTCCTAGCCCTCGTGCGCCCCTTGCTTAGGGCTGGAAACGCCCAGCTCAGCCACCAAAAGACCACTTCTTTCAGTGTTCTGTTTCAGCACCAAGGTCAGTCAAAATGTCTTCTCCATTCAGCCTTCTCTTTTTGTCTGAACCAGTCCCAAGTGGAACCCCTCGGTTCAGCTCCTAGCACCCTTTTCGTGGTCTATTTTGTTTAGCTCAACATTGTGCAACGTGAGGAGGGGAAGGAAGGCACGACGGAAAAAGGGAGTGAAGTTTAGAAATTGTACAGAGGACGGGAGAAAGAAAACAGAAGGAAAAAAGGCTGAGTTTGTTCTTTAGGTTTTCTCTTTCTTTTTCTTTTAGCTTATTTTATTATATTTCTAGGTATAGTTTTCTGTTGGATTTGGCAGAGCACTTTTGGATTTTGGGTGGGATTTTTCCCACCCAATCCGACCATTAGTTTTTTTTATATATAATATAATATAATATAATATAATATAATATAATATAATATAATATAATATATATACTTTAATATAAAACTATTATATTTCAAAACTTTTAATATATATATAGCTTTTATTAAAGGTTATACAATATACGTATCTCATACTTTATGTATTATATATAATATACATACTTATAATATATTTTTATTTATCTATTTTCATATATATATATATATATTACCCATTTATATAATTGTATTCTATATAATATATACTTGTGTATTTTCCTTTATACACTTATACATTTAATTTATATGCTTATGCATTTACATTTATTTGTATGTACATATATCTATACTTATATGTACATATGTACATTAATTTATTTTCTTATTGTAGACACCATTTTTGTCCGGGTCTTTTTCAAACATTTTTAATTAATTAGTTTTTATATATATTTTTTATTTTAGATTTAGAAATAAATTTTGATTTTGATTTTTGATTTTGATTTTTTTATTATTTTCGATAAAATATATATATATATAAAAAGGGGAAAGGAAATCAGAATTAATTTTGATAGGAAAGTAAAATTAAATGAGACTATTAAAAGATGAAAAATTAATTTGGATTTGGTGGAAAGAAAAATTAGAATTAATATCGGATTTAATATCCGATTCTTGAGATATAAAATTTCCTTAAAAAGATTGATTCTTGGTTTTTATGAATTACCAAAAATAAAGGAGACCTAGGTCTATTTAAACAAGATACAAAAAATAAGTGGGGGGGCAGCTAGGTTTAGAAAAAAAGGGAAGACACATACAGGGGAACCCTACTATTTTTTGCGACGGCTTCATCTTCTACAGAAAAACCACCGTGCCTTGTTCGACCGCCCCCAGCCTCCTTTGCCTACTGTGTAGCTGTTCTTCATTCATCACCATCAACAATCGTGAGCACCTTCCATCACCACGCCAAGCTCCTGCTATCATTGCTGCACTGTACACCTTTGTTGTGGAAGTAAACGGGAGAGAATAATAAGGTCAAAAAGGCTGCACTAACAGCTGGATCACAAGTTGGATTTTGCTTCTGCTTTTCACGCATGCCCCTGTTTTGGCATCCTCATCACCGTCGCATAGCTCCTTGAATTTCTGCCTTTACTGCTATTCCTATTGCACTGCCGTTTGCATCACTGCAACTCTTGCATCAGCCCGCCTCTGCTGCATTACCATCGCGTGCTACCTGCTGTTGCCAAGAAAGTAGGATCGAAGCCCATCAGCTGCTGCTCCTTCCCTTCTTAATTTGTCCAGCCGTCACTGCTCCCCTGCAACAGCCGATTTGTCCAGCCCCGTTTCTGGCTAAACCGATTGCCTACAGCTTCACGCTACTGTCTTGCACATCAAGTTGAAGCTACACGCCACTGCATTGAGCCTTACTGCTATGTTATTCTTGTGCTGCCTCTACTACAACGTGAAGACAAGAAAGGCAAGAGAGGCGAGGTGCACGTGAAGAAGAAAGGTACCAAGATTATTTTATTTGTTTTATTTATTGGATATTTAATATTTATTTAAGTTGGTATCTAATTAGATAATTGATTTAACTGATTTTTTTTATTTGATTAGATAATTAATTAGATAATCGATTAACAAAGTAGGAGATTTGATTATATAATATCATTTGATTTGTGTAATTTAATTGGTATGATATAATTTATGCAACATGATTTTCGGAACTAATCTGTATAATTTAAATAATGTTATGACATGATTTGCATGATATGATTTAAGGAATTAATTAGTACAATTGAATGATTTAATGATATGTGGCTTAATTGATACGATTTGTTTAATTTCATTGATATGATATAAGATGTAATCCAATTAGTATATGATTTATAATAAATGACTTATTTTTCAACATGATGAGTATTTTATTTTATAAGAAATAGGAAAGTTAAAGAAATATTAGAAAAGCAAAATTAAATATCCATGAAAAATATTAATTAATTATTAAAGATAAATATGGGTTATTACCGATGATGAAACTTCAAGAAAGTCAATTGAGACTCCTTGAAATTTCTAGGTGAGAGGATCCTCCCTTAAGTTGAGCTAAATTGATGGGATACTTTTGGGAGAATTTTCAATAAAATATAATTCATATTTATTTTAAGATTAAATAGATATAAAATAAATGGAAGGAATAAAAAATTAATTAGTAAAGACTAAAATTAAATGAACATAGACAAGAATAATAAATAAATAAAAAGGATAATAAATAAGAAATAGGAATTAGGTTGAGAATTGGATTTTATAGAATGAATGTGAATTGTACCAATGATGAAATTTCAAGAAAGTCAATTGAGACTCCTTGAAAATTTCTAGGTGAGGAGGTTCCTTTTGAGCCGAGCCAAATTGATGGGACGCTTAAGAGTGAATTTTCAATAAAACATAATTCACGTTTCTCTTAAAAATAAAATGAATAAGAATATAAAAATAATTAAAAAAAATTTAAGAAATTTATAAAATGAATATAGAGTCAAAATTAGAGATAAGATTAAAAAAAAGGAACCTCATAAAATATTTTATTGATCCGACGATGGAATTCAAGAAAGTCAATTGGGACTCCTTGAATATCTTGAGGTGAGGGAAATTTCTAAGGTTGGAGCCAAATTGATGGAAAAATCTTAGAAATTTTCTCAATACATAAGTATATTGAAATTAATATGAACTCAAAGCAAATTGTAAAGATAACCTAAAACTATTTGGTACCACTTTAGGATGGGCATTGTAGGGGTGCTAATCCTTCCCTACACGTAACCGTACTCCTGAACCCTAGTGTCTTTGAATGTAGATCAAGCCTTATCCTTAGTTTGAATAGGTGACCAATCACACCTAGGTTAGAATGGTTGGTGGCGACTCCATGTCTTTGTGTCTAGCTATTAGGTTTTTCTCTAAAGCTTAATACGTTATGACAGTTTGGCGACTCCACTGGGGACTTAAGAGAGTCAGGCCAATACTTAGTTTTAGGTTATCTTAGAATTTGCTTAAGAGATCTTAGTGAAAAAAAAAACATTAATAATTACATGTTCCTTCAACACACACTTCACGCGCATTTGCGTACATTAGCCCTCTTCCCGGGCTTTACCCTTTTTTAGGAGGCAGTAGAGTACTTACGCTCTCGTGAGGTAATACCTCCGCAATGGCTAGCGAAATACTCCCACTCAAATTGAACCTTTCCGTTTGTAGCCTATGATGGGTGAGGATTGGGTGTCTTACTAGTCCATGTGGACGGCAGTGAGGAGCAATATGGGAACTTTTAGAAGGTTGACTTATCCAAACCAAGCATATAAAGAAACCTAAGAGGCCAACTTAAGTTAGAGCCTTGCTAGCTCATCGTGTAGAGATAACCAAGGATCAGGACACATGAAGGAAAATTTCTTCTTTTCAAAAATATAATAATAAAAAAAATCAAAATAAAGAAAATGAAGAGATGAAATGTGTTTATTCATCACATGAGGCTTTCCTTTGATTTTGCGATGCCTAACATGTCAATTTGAACATTGCACCTATACATATAGACATTTTTAGGTCATACATAAATTGAGCATGCATCTCATGCATAGGTTTGTAATTGCATATCATGGTATCTTGACTTAGACTATGGTAATAAAGGTGAGAAGATAGCTTGGTCGTCAAAATTGTTAGCCACGCATACGATACTTGTTTGAAAACAAGAACAATGGAGAATGAGCAATTGGCACGAATTGATGGAATAGAAAAGGTGCAACAAGAGATTGTCAGGGCCCAAGAAGAGTCTAAAGAACAAATGACCAAGATGATGGAGATGATGACGAGCTTGGCAAAAGGGAAGGGAGTTGATGAAGACACTAACGTTAGAGTGGAGCCCCAAATGGAGGACCCCATCAAGGAAGAGAAGCTTAAGAGGGAAGCGATTGAACTAGGTTCTCATGAGGGGATGCATCGTATGTGTGATATGTTAGAGGAGAGACTGAGGGCCATTGAAAGGAGCACTATTTATGGAAACATTGATGTGGAGAAATTGAGTTTGGTTCCTGATTTGGTGCTACCCGCAAAATTCAAAGTCCCTGACTTTGATAAATATGATGGAACTAAATGCCCATTAGCCCATATTACAATGTTTTGTCGAAAAATGGCAGGGCATACTCACAATGAAAAGTTGCTAATCCATTGTTTTCAAGATAGCCTTATTAGGTCCGCAGCAAAGTGGTATGTCCAATTAGATTGAGGACTCATCCATTCATGGAAGGATCTTGCGAGAGCCTTCATAGCTCAATATCAACATGTAAAGGATATGGCACCAGATCGATTATTTTTACAGAATATGGAAAAGAGGGCTACCGAGAGCTTTAGAGAATATGCTCAGAGATGGCGAGATATTGCCACTCAAGTTCAACCTCCACTCACAGAGAAAGAGACTACAATTTTGTTTGTCAATACACTTAAGGCTCCATACTATGAGAGAATGATTGGTAATGTCACGAAAAACTTTGCAGATATGGTACCTCGGGTGAGATAATTGAATATGCTATAAAAAGCAGGAAGATTGAATGGGCAAATACAATGAGAGGTGCAACATTCAATAACGAGAGTCAAGATGTTCAGGCTGTGACTAATGAAAAGCAGTATGAAAGTTATACCCCATATTACCCATACCCCATGCAACAATCCCACCACCCTTATTTATATCCTTATCAGTCAATTCCTCAAAATGATTTTTAGCCTAATTTTTGTCCTCAATCACTCTCCGCCCTACCAAACAATCCTAGAAGGCCAAGAAATGGTGTAGAGAGATTGCCAATTCCAATTTCTAAACTATTGCCTTTGCTAATAAAGAACCAGTATCTAGTGCCTATACCTTTGAAAACAACTCCAAACCTAGCAGCAAGGAGTTATGAACCAAATAGCAAATGTGAATATCACATGGGCGCAATTGGGCATTCAACAGAAAAGTGTAGGCAATTGAAGGAAAAGGTTGAAGAACTCATCAGTAGTGGTGCCTTGACTCATGAGCTTATTGAACAATGGAAGTTTGCTTCTCCATAGGCCAAGTTTTCTAAATGTAATTTGTGGATGTGAGACGTTCTCAAGATTCTTGAAATTTTCATCAAGTTGTTTTGAAAGCTTTCCATATTTTTTCTTTCCAAGTAGATGAAATAAAATAAGTTTGAAAACATTGGTGATTGTTATTGAGAATGAATAGACCTAGCCATTACATTTCTAGTATGCTTTCCGATTCAGTGAAAACTTGGAATCCATAAAGACACACAAGCTTGAAATTCATTCATTTTTGCTTACCATGATGAACTTTTGAAGTCAATGATCTTCGTTGAGGCAATGGGCAATGAAATGATTGATGAATTTGCAAAACCTTTTGAATTGTTTTGAGGGACGAATTCATGAAGCATTCTCTTAAGGACTTTGTATTTGGAAATTTGATAGATGTTAAGGCCAAGCTAAGAGTCCCGAACACGTCAACCCAAAATTCTTTCTCATAATTTAAACTTTCTAACTCAAACCATCCTTTGCTACACCTTGGGGCAAAATGATTGAAAGAGCCGAGCTTTTGATAACCTCAACATCTTTTAATGGCCATTCGTAATTTGATTGATATCCTTTTTCCTATTTTAAACCATGATAATGAAAATTGTTGCATTCTGGGCATGAGTTGTGAAAAAAAATGAAGAAAAAGGAAGTAATATAAAAAAAAAGAAGAAAAAAATTAGTTGTGAAACCATGCACGAGGGATATTCAAATGATTTCAAAAGCCAAATTTTCGTCTTGAGGATTGGTTTTCAATAGAAGTGTCAATATTTGATATTACAAATGGCCATCTTTCATAGTCCTGTTACTGAAATGAAATCATCCCTTTGTTACCCCTTTTGAGCTTGTTGATTTCTTTCTAAATGAACCTTGACCAAGGATCACCCTCCACATTCGAGAGGCAAATACAATCAGAGGAGTTTTAGAAGCATTAGTGATTGGTCTTATGTCAAATGCAAGAAAATGATGCCCTTGTTAAGGGGCAAATGTGAGAAGAAGGGTATGTGAGGATGGAAATCAATATGAAAAAACAAGAAATTGAAAAAATGAAAAAGGTAGATGTGAAAAAAAAGAAAAAAAAGAAATGAATGAGAATAAAAGGTTAGAAAAGAAAAGAAAAATGCTTCGAAGAGTGGGAAGGACAGATGTTCACAATCGAAGAAATGATCCTTGGTTCGATAAACCTTGAAAACACTTATTTTGGGCCTATTTATCCATTCTTTGAAAACCCTAAACCTTGGCCTACGGTACGTGTTTAAAAGTCCATTTTGATCAAATAAAGATGCTTGTATTGAAAAGCTTTTCTTTGAGAAACCATCATCATTATTTAGTTTGGAATGAAATCTGAATTCTCAAATGCATGGTAGAATAATCAATAAAAAAAAAAGAGAAGAAGAAAAAAGAGAATGAAGCTCTAGGGTGAAAACCCATGAAAGGACAGTCTAGAGCAAATTTGAAACAACTCAAGACCATTGTTTGTGACTATGCTAAGGCAACAACAAGAAAGAAGAAAAACCCGAGAAGTGATGCTTTCAGTCAAGACCTTTTGAGAAATTCAAGAACCATCACCTAGAAATTTTGACTTGTGATTTGTATCTTTGGTATCCTCGCCCAGAAATTTGAGCCATCACAGCTAGTCTTGACATTTGTTAAAGTCCACATATCAATTAATAAAGAGAATGCTAAAATGGACTGTGTTCTGTGAAAATTACTTTTACAAAAGGAATTTTGATTTTCAAGGAATTTATTTCATTTGTGAGCCAAGATGAAGAGACATTGATCAATAGAACCTTATTGATAACCAAACATCCTTGATGCACTAAATCAGTACATTTATTCAGCTAGACCAAGTTATCACTCATTCTATTTGTTCTCAATAGTAATCACCAACTTTTAAGAGATTAAATGTCAAATGCTTTTATCTTGGAAAATTATTACGTGGGGCAATTTTCTATTTTCAAAAAGAAACTTGAAGAATCGAAAAATGAGAGTTTTGTGATTTTATGGGGGCAAGTTCTTTTAAAGAAAAAAAATGTGGTGATGGTGTTTTTAAGACCATTCTTGGGGCAATCTTTGGTTGTTATGAGAACATGAATTTTCCTAAAGATATGAGAAGTGGTGAAGTGTTCTTGTGAATAGTTTGGGATGATTTTGTTGTTATGATTTGGATTGACGAATTTTAATTTGATAAGAATTGTGGGGCAAGAAATGAATGATAATGATGGGGCAATGGGAAGACTAAATGAGTAATGATTGCTAAATTTAAAGAAAGAAGAATTGTGGGGCAAGGAGAAAGCTGAATGAACGATGATGATGGAGCAAATGATTTTAGGATCGCTAAATTTGAAGAAAGAAGAATGATGAGGCATTGAAAGATTGAATGATAAGGCAGAGATTAAAGGATGACAAATTTTTGAAGAAAGGAATATGGTAGATTGATGATGTGACTTGGTAAGGCATTATTTATCATTTGCATTGCATTCATGACATGCATGACATTTCATTATATGCATTTTTACACCAAAAAAAATTTTTGAACTGTTTGTTAAGACAATAGAATAAAATGTTTTGAAAGATCAAATGACTAAAATTTTGAAAAATTAAAAAAAAGAGAAAAAGAAAATCAGAAAATGTGAGAAGGATTAGGAATAAGATGTGATGGAAAAGGTATGAAGTTTTGAAACAAAAATGTTAAAAATTTGGAAAGGAAGAGGAAACTAAAAAGGTATGGATATGATGGGATAATGAAAAAGGGATTGAAAGATGTGATGAGATGAAAAATGTGATGTTTAAATAGAAAATAACAAAAAGAAGAAACTAGAATGATAAGATGATCTAGAAGATAGAATTGAAATGATAAGATAAGATCAAAGCCTCCGAGTACAATCTATAAGACCTCCGGGCATGATTCACTAAAACTTCCGGGTACAATCTGTAAGACCTCCGGGCATGATTCACTAAAATCTCCAGGTACAATCTGTAAGACCTCCGGGCATGATTCATTAAAACCTCCGAGTACAATCTATAAGACCTCCGGGCATGATTCATTAGAACCTCCGGGTACAATCTGTAAGACCTCCGGGCATGATTCATTAGAACCTCCGTGTACAATCAGTAAGACCTCTGGGCATGATTCATTAAAACCTCAGGGCACAATCTGTAAGACCTAAGGGCATGATTCATTAAAACCTCCGGGTACAATCTATAAGACCTCCGGGCATGATTCATTAGAACCTTCGGGTACAATCTGTAAGACCTCCGGGCATGATTCATTAGAACCTCCGGGTACAATCAGTAAGACCTTTGGGCATGATTCATTAAAACCTCAGGGTACAATCTGTAAGACCTCCGGACATGATTTATCAAAGCCTCCGGGTACAATCTATAAGACCTCTGAGCATGATTCATTAGAACCTCCGGGTACAATTTGTAAGACCTCCGGGCTTGATTCATTAGAACCTTCGGGTACAATCTGTAAGACCTCCGGGCATGATTCACTAAAACCTCCGGGTACAACTTGTAAGACCTCCGGGCATGATTCACTAAAACCTTCGAGTATAATTTATAAGACCTTCGGGCATAATTGAGCATTTAAGAGATGAGAAAATTTGAAGTTTCAGGGCCTTCCCAGTCGAAGGAGCATTTTAGAGATGAGAAAATTTAAAGTTTCAGGGTCTTCCTAGTCGAAGGAGCATTTTAGAAATGAGAAAATTTAAAGTTTTAGGGCCTTCCTAGTCGAAGGAGCATTTAACAGATGAGAAAATTTAAAAGTTTCAGGGCCTTCCTAGTCGAAGGAGCATTTTAGAAATAAGAAAATTTAAAATTTCAGGGCCTTCCTAGTCGAAGGAGCATTTTAGAGATGAGAAATTTTAAAGTTTCAGGGCCTTCCTAGTTGAAAGAGCACTTCAAAAATAAGAAAACTTTAAAGTTTTAAAAGCCTCTCGATTAAAGGAGCATTTTCCTGAAAAAAAAATCAATTTCTTTTAGAATTAAAAAAAAAAGAGACAGAGAGAGGCAAAATTGGTGTCTAAAGTCTTTGCCCTATTCCTGATGCTCAGCAATGTGCAAAGAGGGGCAACTGTAGACACCATTTTTGTCCGGGTCTTTTTCAAACATTTTTAATTAATTAGTTTTTATATATATTTTTTATTTTAGATTTAGAAATAAATTTTGATTTTGATTTTTTATTTTGATTTTTTTATTATTTTCGATAAAATATATATATATATATTATATATATAAAGGGGAAAGGAAATCAGAATTAATTTTGATAGGAAAGTAAAATGAAATGAGACTATTAAAAGATGAAAAATTAATTTGGATTTGGTGGAAAGAAAAATTAGAATTAATATCGGATTTAATATCCGATTCTTGAGATATAAAATTTCTTTAAAAAGATTGATTCTTGATTTTTATGAATTACCTAAAATAAAGGAGACCTAGGTCTATTTAAACAAGATACAAAAAATAAGTGGGGGGGCGGCTAGGTTTAGAAAAAAAAGGGAGACACATGCAGGGGAACCCTACTATTTTTTGCGACGGCTTCATCTTCTACAGAAAAACCACCGTGCCTTGTTCGACCGCCCCCAGCCTCCTTTGCCTACTGTGTAGCTGTTCTTCATTCATCACCATCAACAATCGTGAGCACCTTCCATCACCACGCCAAGCTACTGCTATCATTGCTGCACTTTACACCTCTGTTGTGGAAGTAAACGGGAGAGAATAATAAGGTCAAAAAGGCTGCACTAACAGCTGGATCACAAGTTGGATTTTGCTTCTGCTTTTCACGCATGCCCCTGTTTTGGCATCCTCATCACCGTCGCATAGCTCCTTGAATTTCTGCCTTTACTGCTATTCCTATTGCACTGCCGTTTGCATCACTGCAACTCTTGCATCAGCCCGCCTCTGCTGCATTACCATCGCGTGCTACCTGCTGTTGCCAAGAAAGTAGGATCGAAGCCCATCAGCTGCTGCTCCTTCCCTTCTCTGTCCAGCCGTCACTGCTCCCCTGCAACAGCCGATTTGTCCAGCCCCGTTTCTGGCTGAACCGTTTGCCTACAGCTTCACGCTACTGTCTTGCACATCAAGTTGAAGCTACACGCCACTGCATTGAGCCTTACTGCTCTGTTATTCTTGTGCTGCCTCTACTACAACGTGAAGACAAGAAAGGCAAGAGAGGCGAGGTGCACGTGAAGAAGAAAGGTACCAAGATTATTTTATTTGTTTTATTTATTGGATATTTAATAATTATTTAAGTTGGTATCTAATTAGATAATTGATTTAACTGATTTTTTTTATTTGATTAGATAATTAATTAGATAATCGATTAACAAAGTAGGCGATTTGATTATATAATATCATTTGATTTGTGTAATTTAATTGGTATGATATAATTTATGCAACATGATTTTCAGAACTAATCTGTATAATTTAAATAATGTTATGACATGATTTGCATGATATGATTTAAGGAATTAATTAGTACAATTGAATGATTTAATGATATGTGGCTTAATTGATACGATTTGTTTAATTTCATTGATATGATATGAGATGTAATCCAATTAGTATATGATTTATAATAAATGACTTATTTTTCAACATGATGAGTATTTTATTTTATAAGAAATAGGAAAGTTAAAGAAATATTAGAAAAGCAAAATTAAATATCCATGAAAAATATTAATTAATTAATTATTAAAGATAAATATGGGTTATTACCGATGATGAAACTTCAAGAAAGTCAATTGAGACTCCTTGAAATTTCTAGGTGAGAGGATCCTCCCTTAAGTTGAGCCAAATTGATGGGATACTTTTGGGAGAATTTTCAATAAAATATAATTTATATTTATTTTAAGATTAAATAGATATAAAATAAATGGAAGGAATAAAAAATTAATTAGTAAAGACTAAAATTAAATGAACATAGACAAGAATAATAAATAAATAAAAAGGATAATAAATAAGAAATAGGAATTAGGTTGAGAATTAGATTTTATAGAATGAATGTGAATTGTACCAATGATGAAATTTCGAGAAAGTCAATTGAGACTCCTTGAAATTTCTAGGTGAGAGGATTCTTCTTTAAGTTGAGCCAAATTGATGGGATACTTTTTAGAGAATTTTCAATAAAATATAATTCATATTTATTTTAAGATTAACTAAATATAAATAAATAAAATGAATAAAAATATAAATTAGATAAAGACTAAGCTTAAATAAATATAAATAAAAATTAGATAAATAAACAAATGAATAAATAAATAAATGTGATATGAAGACAAGAGTACAATAACAATAAAATAAGAAATAAGTATGAATTATGCCGATGATGAAATTTCAAGAAAGTCAATTGAGACTCCTTGAAAATTTCTAGGTGAGGAGGTTCCTTTTGAGCTGAGCCAAATTGATGGGACGCTTAAGAGTGAATTTTCAATAAAACATAATTCACGTTTCTCTTAAAAATAAGATGAATAAGAATATAAAAAAAATTTTAAAAAAAATCTAAGAAATTTATAAAATGAATATAGAGTCAAAATTAGAGATAAGATTAAAAAAAAGGAACCTCATAAAATATTTTATTGATCCGACGATGGAATTCAAGAAAGTCAATTAGCACTCCTTGAATATCTTGAGGTGAGGGAAATTTCTAAGGTTGGAGCCAAATTGATGGAAAAATCTTAGAAATTTTCCCAATACATAAGTATATTGAAATTAATATGAACTCAAAGCAAATTGTAAAGATAACCTAAAACTATTTGGTACCACTTTAGGATGGGCGTTGTAGGGGTGCTAATCCTTCCCTATACGTAACCGTACTCCCGAACCCTAGTGTCTTTGAATGTAGATCAAGCCTTATCCTTAGTTTGAATAGGTGACCAATCACACCTAGGTTAGAATGGTTGGTGGCGACTCCATGTCTTTGTGTCTAGCTATTAGGTTTTTCTCTAAAGCTTAATACGTTATGACACTTATTATTATTTGCGTATGTTTATACGTATACATACATGCATGTACGTTTGCATGCATACCCATTATGTGCTTTTAGTTTGACTTACGTGCACACGTAACCCTTTTCAATCAAAGAATTATAACTTCTTTCGTACTCATTTAGTGTGCACTTCATATATCGTTTTAGCGTATATCTCACATTAGTCTCAGATACTTGACTTCTATGTATACATACTAAAATCTTGTACTTGAAATCTCACAAGTACATTATCTCTTCGTGTCACTAAATTACATAAGAATACATATTTAGCTAGGAAAGTTTCGGTTCTCACATCCTCCCCACCTTAAAGATTTGGTCCTCCAAATTGCTACAAGTTATCCTAGAATAAGTGGGGGTACTTCTCTTTCATGAGGCTCTCCAACTCCCACGTAGCTTCTTCTGAGGAGTGATGTTGCCAAAGTACCTTTACCAAGGGAATTGTCTTGGATCGCAGCACTTTATCCTTTCGATCCAAAATTTGAAGCGGTCTCTCAACATAACTTAAGTCCTCTCTAATCTCCAAAGGTTCATAGTCAATTACATGAGAGGGATCCGGATGATATTTCCTGAGCATAGACACGTGGAAGACGTTGTGCACACCCGACAACTCTGGTGGTAGTGCAAGTCGATATGCCACATCACCCACTATATCTAGTATCTCAAATGGACCAATGTAACGAAGACTCAACTTTCCTCTTTTACCAAACCTCATTATGCCTTTAGATGGAGAGATCTTCAAAAACACCTTATCTCCAACCTGAAATTCCAAGTGTCTCCGGCGATTATTGGCATAGCTCTTCTGTCTACTCTGAGTTGTTCGCAACCGATCACATATCAATCTAACACTTTCTGAAGCCTTTTCTACAAGTTCGGGAGAAAATATCTTCCTTTCACCCACTTCTTCCCAGCCTATCAGGGATCTACACCGTCCATACAACGCCTCATACGGTGCCATCCCAATGCTGGAGTGGAAGCTATTGTTATATGCAAATTCAGCCAATGCCAAATGATCGTCCCATGAGCCCTGAAAATCCATGACACATGCTCTCAACATATCCTCAAGGGTTTGAATCGTTCTCTCAGATTGTCCATCGGTTTGAGGATGGAAAGCGGTGTTGAAACTCAATTTAGTTCCCAAAGCATCCTGGAATTGCTCCCAGAAACGAGAAGTAAACCGAGAGTCTCTATCTGACACTATGCTCACAGGGACTCCATGTAATCTTACGATCTCCCTGACAGACAAATCTGCGAGTGCACTGAGTGAATCTGTGGCTTTCATAGCCAAAAAGTGTGCCGACTTAGTCAATCTGTAGACAATCACCCAAATGGCATCATGGTTTCTTGGGGTCCTAGGAAGTCCCATGATAAAGTCCATGGTCACATGCTCCCATTTCCAAGTTGGCACAAACAAAGGAGTGAGCAATCCTACCTGCTTCTGATGCTCCACCTTAACTTGTTGGCACACTAAGCACTTAGACACAAAAGTTGCTATGTCTTTCTTCATACCTGACCACCAGTACACTTTGCGTAAGTTCTGGTACATCTTCGTATTACCCGGATGCATCGTGTACTTAGAACTATGTGCCTCTTTCATGATCTGTCTCTTTAAGGCTTCATTGTTTGGAATACATATTCTCCCATTGAACCTCAATAAACCATCACTACTAATCTCATATTCTGATTCCTGACCCTTTCGTATCAAATCAATAACTTCAATTTACGTCGGATCCTCACTCTGAGCCTGCCTAATTTGTTCTATGATACTAGGCTCTATCCTCAAACTAGCCATCAAACATTCACTTGTAGGCTCTAGATTCAAATTCATCTCCGAAAACTGCTCTATCAACTCCCACTCTCTAACCATCATGTAGCTGACCATGCCCATACTCTTTCTACTTAGTGCATCAGCCATCTTATTAGCCTTGCCTAGATGGTAGAGAATCTCACAATCATAATCCTTAAGTAACTCCATCCACTGTCTCTGTCTCATGTTCAATTCTTTTTGTGAGAAGAGATACTTCAGACTCTTGTGATCTGTGTATATCTGAAACTTTTCTCCATACAATTAATGATGCCATATCTTTAGTGCAAACACCACTGTCGCTAGCTCTAGGTCATGGGTGGGGTAATTCCTCTCATGGTTCTTTAGCTGCTAGAACCATAAGCCACTACTTTTCCATTTTGCATCAATACACACCCCAGACCTTGATGTAAAGCTTCACTATATACAGCAATTCCCCCGAAACCACTAGGAATGGTGAGGACTGGTGCTGTAGTCAATCGATGTTTCAACTCTAAGAAACTGTGCTCACACGCATCATTTCATTCAAACTTGACAACGAAATTCTCAGTTTCCAGAAGTTTGTGAAATTATTCAAGGATGTTGCTTATATTCTTCAAATAAATATACATATTCATATCTCGTGGTTTCATGCCATTATAATTTATCTATACGTGATTGAAATATTTCATTCATTAAATCCACAAACATCACAAGATATTTCATAAATCTCTTAAGTACCACAAAGGACTCGTAAGAGTTATATCGAGTTCTGAACATCACCTTATGAACACTTATCTGTAAGCTTTTTATTCGATAACATCTTGTTCAAAGATTGATATTGAAACTCTACATACACCATTGAGTGGATCAAGTAAAACATCAATCTTGAACAATAACTTATTCATTCTCAATAATAATACTATTGAGTACTCAGAATTTGGTACATAATCATAAGCTATGCTTATTCTTTCGAACCATATCATCTGTGTTTCCACCAGTTACACTAATGCAGATGGGTTCTTTATTCATTAATCTTTGGAGTAATTTCTTAAGCTCTTCAGACTCTTTTATGTTCCCTGATAAGAGCTTATAAATAGGTTCCATGTTGTGAATCGAGTTAATAATCTCTCGAATCTACATTACTCCGAAAATTATTTACAAATTCATCCAGTAACTTCTAAATCATAACCTCATATCATCTTGGATGTTTCGTTATTTACATTCTACAATTCTACTATGTATCCTCAAAACTCATACGTATAACTTTCAAATCATTTAACATATATTTCACATCGATTCACTTATTTAGTCACACTTAGTAAGTGTATTACTTTTCATAATATCCAATAATCCCTAACCAAATACCTCGTTTTTCACATTTAATTCAGGCCCTTAGAATCCAAAATAGGGCCGACTATCTCGCGACCTCCCACAGTATACACTCCGGTCGCATTACTCATCAAAGTATAGGTGGGGCCAATAGTAGGGACCATTATACCTGTAATACATTCTTTACACCATCCATTACATTATTACCATCAATCGGTTCCAAATCAATTTAGTCATCTATGATTCGGTAGAATTATTTCAATATAAGGGTATATTAATCATTTCTCAGTTTATTTCTCTCTCTTCAAGATACCTTTTAAACAGGTGATCTTAAAATCTATTGATTGATGATATCCCCTTTCATTCCAATATCATCATTTCAGGGTCTTAGTTCGATTCGGATAGAGAAGTCCTGGTGAGGCCCTCACCGAGTTCCTCTCAGTGCCTTACTGAACAGACCTAACATTAAGATTATAAGATCACCTATTTAAGATAAAATTCTTGAATTACAATCCCTTTTAAATTTCAAAGTTTAATACTCAATAACTTTACCAAATTTGATGTATCTCGTAAGTTCATATTTGGTGATCATTCATCCTCTTATACTTTAAAAACTATCAAACTATGCCAAGATCAATAGCAAGACATTATGGTCTTGCGGGTCTTATTTCACGCAATCTTAACTTCCACATCAATTTGTTATCTTGCACGACATACCTTACAATCTCTAACATTTGCAAAAGATTCATAGTATATAGCATGTCGTATTCAGTCTTAATTCTACCAATGACAGGTTTGAAGAGTCCCCCCTTCTTTTTTCTGTACATCACAATACCTTACAGGCTATTGTGTTACTTATCGAGGTTTTAAATCATCCACCACTTAGTAGTCTTCTTTACTTTGTTATCATTTAATTTCTATATAAAAACACATGCGTTTAGAACAGTATTCTGCACTTACTGAGCACTTAACAATCAGGCAATTACAGTACTATGGGATGTAAACCATTCTAACTCATCTACACTGACATGCACTAGACAATCTCGGCTCTGATTCCAATAAATCTGTCACGACCCGAAGGCCACAACAGTACCTCTTACTTGTACGGACGCGTAGAGATTAGGGCTAAATTTTTTTTTCTATTTCCTATACTTGTTTTGTCTAAGTGTAATGTAGTGAATTTTGTTTCGGGACATTAACTCCCTCGCCTATTTTTATCACTTTACCCAGATTAATTTCCTGCATAAAATTTACAAATAATTTTCAGCTCATGCTTCCCAAAATAACAGTTGATTATATTCTAGCATTCCTATGACCAAGTTCATTTCCAATTCATGACATTTTATCTCATGGTTTCTATTTTTCCTACTTGGTCACTTGTTCATGCTATTCAACTCACATATCCATAATCATGCAAAATCAACAATTCTATACTTCCACCTTTACTATAGTTTAGATGCCATTCTCTATATCAGATTACATCCCATCTAAGTATTGAATCAAAAACAGCCTGAATCGATATTAAATGCAAAAGAAGAGTGTGTATACCCAAAATATTCACAAAAGTCTCCTTGGAGAGTTGGGACTATATTTCAGGCTTGGGACTATTCGGAAAGCTCCGAAATACTCCCCTAACTCCATGCTCAATCTGAAAAATTTAAATAGCGTTTAATGAGCAAGGCTCAGTAAGTCATTTATATAAGTGCAGAGTTAGAATTATACTGTTCTAATGCCATGCATGATATCATGTGAGGAGAATTCATTATTGATTGTTTTCTTATTCATCATGCAGCATTTACATGTTGTATTTTCCAATTCAATCCAACTATGCTTCAACATGTCATGAGATGTCTAAGTCTTGAAATCATAATATGATCTTGAACATGTAATCATGAATGAAGGGGCTACAGGCATAAAACATATAATACATGTTCTTTTAAACAAGTTCAAGACATAAGAATATCAATGCATTTCAATTGTTCTTTTAAGACATGCTTGAAATATGCAAGCTTTTTACATTTCATGTCAAATATACTTTTTGAAGCATATTTCATGTCACATATACTTTTTAAAACACATTTCATATCACATATACTTTTTGAAGCACATTTCATATCACATATACTTTTTGAAGCACATTTCATATCACATATACTTTTTGAAGCATATTTCATATCACATATCACATATCACATATACTTTTTGAAACATATTTCATATCACATATACTTTTTGAAGCATATTTCATATCACATATACTTTTGAAGCATATTTCATATGCTATAAAACAATATCGAGTTTAGAGTTCATTTTCGTTTTAAAGTCATACTCTAAACTTCATTTCATATCATTTGAAACTAGGATAAATCTCTATCTCTCTATCAATAAAGACTTAGTTCACTGTAGCGAGCAGTGAAGAATCATATCATCGTCCCTTGGAAACCACTAGGGCGCTATCTATGGCCATGGACCTCATGTCTCTCAGCCCTACTGATCAAGCGAGACTGAAACCGGTCCACGACTATTGTCAGACAAGTATCTATGCCAATGAGTAATCTCCAATTAGGCGGCTTCCACTATGCTTTATTGAATTTAATTCTCTTAGGGTGCCTATAGTCTCATAAAGCATTCAATCTTTCTTATGAAAATAGTTCAATATACGTAATACTTTTCTTAAGATCATTTACATATATATACGTACATATGTGAAAAACTATAATTTCATTCTTTTCAAAGCCATTCAAGCATCCAAGGCATTCTTATAAACATGATGAGAATAAATCATTTCGAATTTCATGTACTGTAAATATGGCATGCTTAATGGCATTAAAGTTCAAGTAAATGAAGTAAAAACTATAAAATGGCATGCTCGTGCATTGCATGAATGCATTTCATTTCATCTCATGATGTCTATGAGTCTATACCATATCGAGTCACTTCTGGTCAATATTTCACCACTTTGGTACTTTATCATGTCGAATATCATGCCTACATTTTCATTCCGTTATATTCAATCTCTAGGTATTCAATTCATTTCTTTGTAAGATTCAATCCTATATAGGATAATCCTACTTCTACGTTATATAAACGTCTTACCTAATGCGAGCTTAGCTTGATCTTGTCCCGTGGTTGGCTAGACCGTATCTAGTTAGACTATGTCTATCATCCTCTTGGCGCACTACACATTCACAAGGAATTTCGACTTAATAAAGTCTAGCTCAAGTTTTCAATACGCTTATATATATTGGTATTCATATGTATACATACATATATATATATATACATGCACACTTAACATGAATTTAATTTAAAATTCTCGAATCGGATTTATCTCCTCTTCGTACCAATATGTGTATATATATTTATATATATATATATATATATACACACACTTTATATTTCCGTACACGTATATATCTCTTTTCCTTCTAAACCTTTTTCCTTTCTTTGTATTTCTTTCCTTTTCTTTTCTTTGTCTCTTATCTAGCTTTTAAGAATACATATATATATATATATATATATATTGTGTACATGGAGATGAGAAATATATATATATATATATCTTCAACATTAATATATATCTTTCTCATCTCCATGTACACATAATATATAATATATATGTATTCTTTCTTTAATCTCTTTTCCTTGTATATATATATTTAGCATCCACATAATAAGATTTTCAAATCTACTTTTCTCATTTTCCTATGCATATATATATATATATATATATATAGATATATGTACATTCATATTTATTCTTCTTTTCTTTTAGTTTTTTTTCCTTGTTTCCTATCTTGTCTCCAAGAAAATAATATATATATATATATATATATATTTAACATTAACATAATATAAATTTCTAAGTTCAATTTCCTTAATTTCCTACATCTTATATATATATATATATATATATATATATATATATATATATATATCTTTTAATTCTTTTCCTTTTCTTTTATTTCCTTTCTTCCTCTTTTATTTCTTTTCTTTTCCTTTATTTCTTTTCTTTACCTTAGTGTCTCGGCAGCATTTTGTGTGGAATACCCCTCCTATGGCAGTCCTTGGATGTTCTTCTACAACTACCACTGCAATGCCGCCTATCCTAGCCCTCGTGCGCCCCTTGCTTAGGGCTGGAAACGCCCAGCTCAACCACCAAAAGACCACTTCTTTCAGTGTTCTGTTTTAGCACCAAGGTCAGTCAAAATGTCTTCTCCGTTCAGCCTTCTCTTTTTGTCTGAGCCAGTCCCAAGTGGAACCCTTCGGTTCAGCACCCTTTTTGTGGTCTATTTTGTTTAGCTCAACATTGTGCAAACTGAGGAGGGGAAGGAAGGCATGACGGAAAAAGGGAGTGAAGTTTAGAAATTGTACAGAGGACGGGAGAAAGAAAACAGAAGGAAAAAGGGCTGAGTTTGTTCTTTAGGTTTTCTCTTTCTTGTTCTTTTAGCTTATTTTATTATATTTCTAGGTATAGTTTTCTGTTGGATTTGATCCGGCAGAGCAATTTTGGATTTTGGGTGGGATTTTTCCCACCCAATCCGGCCATTAGTTTTTTTTTATAATATAATATAATATAATATAATATATATACTTTTAATATAAAACTATTATATTTCAAAACTTTTAATATATATATATATATAGCTTTTATTAAAGGTTATACAATATACGTATCTCATACTTTATGTATTATATATAATATACATATAATCTCAACATACTTATAATATATTTTTATTTATCTATTTTCATATATATATATATATATATATATATATATTACCCATTTATATAATTGTATTCTATATAATATATACTTGTGTATTTTCCTTTATACACTTATACATTTAATTTATACGCTTATGCATTTACATTTATTTGCATGTACATATATCTATACTTATGTGTACATATGTACATTAATTTATTTTCTTATTATTTGCGTATATTTATACGTATACATACATGCATGTACGTTTGCATGCATACCCATTATGTGCTTTTAGTTTGACTTACGTGCACACGTAACCCTTTTCAATCATAGAATTATAACTTCTTTCGTACTCATTTAGTATGCACTTCATATATTGTTTTAGCGTATATCTCACATTAATATCGGATACTTGACTTCTATGTATACGTACTAAAAACTTATACTTGAAATCTCATAAGTACATTATCTCTTCGTGTCACTAAATTACATAAGAATACATATTTAGCTAGGAAAGTTTTGGTTCTCACACGTATGGTTCTTAATATCTACTACAAGATAATAACAATATAAATACATTAAACATAATGAATAATAAGGTATTATTGACGCAGCAAAAAAAAATGAATGACTTACATCATCGCTAGTCAACTTAGTACTACTCGATCTATGTTGGAATGTCGATTTATGTGCAAGATTTTGCACAAACCAATGAGAAATATTCTCATACCAAGAGATATTGGCTGGTGCATACCCTCTCGAAGTATTTGCATTGAGCACCTCGAACTCCTCATTCATCACATAGTATTGCTACATATCCCAATACTGGTCAAGAAATTGTAGTGCATGTCATAATTTGATCCTATCTAATCCTAGTTTTACATTTTCTTATAACTAATTACATTCAATATAAAGAAATCTCAAGTTACATTCAAATGAATTTAGATGAGAAAAAAAAATTTTACAACCCTAGAATAAAATAGAGAAAAATTAAGGTTTGTAGACCTTATTTAAAATGAATACCATGCAATACAATCATCCACAATCATATTGGTCCTTAATCCATAATCACCCAAATACATATATAATCCAAAACAATTGGAAACTCAAGCTTTAACTTCTAGTTACCAAATTCGGACTTATAAATTTTAATTCCTTATCTTGACTAACATCTATTCTAATCCAATCGAAACAAATACTAATCTTATTAGGATTAGTCAAGTATTTTAATTCTTAAATATAAATTAATTAAACAAATTGGTTTAATACAAGTATTCTCTTCATGACTACAAAGTTTGATCTTGGAAGGACTTTCCTTATTTAGTTATGCAACCATTTTTAACTTTTTGAAATGAGTTAGGTAATCTAGAAGTTGCTTGGGATCATTTTTTATTTTCTATTTCTTGTTTTTTAAAATTTTGTTTTTGTTTTGTTTGCAAATTCTAAACAAAACATATTTGGTTAATATTATTACGCTTTGAGAACAAAAAATTAAACTGATTTAAATATAATAATTTAATTTACAAAATAAAATTTTAGAAATCAAATAAAAGTAATAATATATTTATTAAACAATATTATGTACATAATATTAAATAATATTATTTCATATTATTTAATAATATTATTAAATATTTTCATTTAATCATATTAAAATTTAATATAATTTAAATAATATTATAATTAAATATAATTTTAAATAAAATAATTCAATTAAAATAGTATTAAATAATATTTTAACATTAATTTTTATTAGATAATAGATTAGTAAAATTCTAAATTTAGATATTAAATAATAATATGAATTAATAATTATGAATTATATTTAATAATATTATTTATTTTAATTGTAATAATATTATATTATTAAATAATATTATTTAATGTTAAGTATTCACTTATTTAATAATATTAAATTATTTAATAGTAGTAGTGATATATTTTAAATTTAATTGAAAAAATATAATATTTAATAATAATATTGTTCAGTAAAATAATAATTAATTATATTAGATAATAGTAATTAGCAATAATATTAATTGTAACATATTAAGATTATAATAAATTATATTATTTAAAATATATAATATTTATTCAATAAATTATTATACAAATTTAAATTAAATAATGTTATGATATTATAGTTTAGTATAATTTATATTTAATTTTTTTTACTTTTTCAACTTTTCTATACTAAAATAAATATATTAAATTTAAAATATATATTTTTAATCAAATAATATTTTATATATTAAATTTTAATATTATTTTTATTTTAAAAAATTAATTGATTTTATTTTATATTTTTATATAATTAGTTTCAAGGTGCACGAATGTTGCGAAAGAGATTTACGACAAGTTGAACACAAAGGAGGAAGAGAAAAAGATATACAGATTGACGCAAGCAAGAGAAAGGAGGAGTTGTGACCTAGGAGTTGTGAAATATATTAAGGGTGAGCATCAAAGAACTCTCATTAAAGACAATGACATTAAGGACAAATGGCGTGATTATTTTGACAAATTATTTAATGACGAACAAAATAAAGTTTTGGATAATATCTCGGTATCTCTCAAGGATTTAAATCGGTGCTTTATGCGTAGAATCAAAGAGATAGAGGTAAAAGCGGCACTAAAGATGATGAAGAACAGAAAAGCTATTGGACCTGTGACATCCCAATTGAAGTTTGGAAATGCCTTGGAGATGTAAGAGTTAGGTGGTTGACAAATCTATTTAATAAGATTTGGCATGCTAACAAAATGCCGGAGGAATGGAAGAAGAGTGTCTTGATACATCTATATAAGAATAAGGGAGATATTCAAAGTTGCGCCAACTACCGAGGCATAAAATTGATGAGTCACACGATGAAACTATGGGAGAGAGTGATAGAGTGAAGATTAAGAAAGAATGTAGAGATATCGGAGACTCAATTTGGTTTTATGCTGGGTCGATCAACTATGGAGGCAAAATATTTGCTTAGATAACTTATGGAGCGCTCTCAAGTAATGGTAAAGATCTCCATATGGTCTTTATAGATTTGGAGAAAGCATATGATAAAGTGACTAGGTAGTCCTTAATGAAGAAAAAGTTCCTTTGAAATATATTGAACTAATTAAGGACATGTATGGAGATGCAAAGAGACATGTGAGGACAGATGGGGGGCAAACAAGTGAGTTTCCTATCACGGTGGGATTACACCAAGGGTCAGCATTGAGTCCATTCTTGTTTGCGGTAGTTATGGACGAACTGACAAAATCCATCTAGGATAAGGTGCCTTGGTGTACGATGTTTGCAGATGATATTATCCTATGTGCGGAAACTAGAGCGGAGATCAATGCAAAGTTGGATTTATGGAGACAAACATTGGAATAAAAAAGATTTAAACTAAGCGGAGTGAAGACTGAATACATGGAGTGTAAATTCAGTTCTAACCGAGTGGAAGAGCATGATGCAGTGACGTTGATGGGGTGACAATACTTAAGTGGGACCATTTTCGATATATAGGCTTAATAGTACAGATGGATAGAGAGATTGATGGTGATGTGATCTATAGGATCCAAGTTGGATTGAGTAAGTGGAGAAGTGCTACAAGTGTATGTGCGATAAAGGAATTCCTATATGGTTGAAAGGCAAGTTTTATAGGACAGTTGTTAGACCAACATTGTTATATGGTAGTGAATGTTGGGCGACTAAGAGGCTACATACACAAAAGATGAGTGTAACAGAAATGTGAATGTTGCAGTGGATACGTGGATATACAAGAAAGGATAGAATGAGAAATGATGATATTCGTAAGATAGTTAGAGTGGTACCTATTGAAGACAAGATGTGTGAAAATCGTTTACGTTGGTTTGGACACGTAAGACGTAGACCTATAGATGCTCTAGGTAGGAGAATAGAAGCTATGAATGTTGAGAGAAGGGTTAAGACTAGAGGAAGACCGAAAAAGACTTCGAAGGGTGGTTTGGAAAGATATGGAGGTTTTAGAATTGGATGAGCAAATGGCCTTGCATAGGAATCTATGAAGGAGAATATATATGTACGATCTAACGTGAATTTAGATATCGGTTCATATAGCCTACTCCAATCTCTTAGAATAAAGACTCTGATGATGATAATGATGATTTTATATTTTTATTATGAAAATAAATTAATATTAGATTAATATATAAATATTGTTTACTTACTTATGAACAGTACTACAAATGAAAACATGGTTCTAAAAACAATAGAAATAAGAAATTCTTGTTTCTAATAATTTTGAAAATTTTTGTTTTTATTTTCGTTTTTTGAAAACAGATGCCAAACATGTTTTTTTGCTACTGTTTCTGAAAAAAATTGAAAACAAAAACAAAAAGGAAACAAAAACGATACCAAACAATCTCTAAGTAATTGATCAAGATAGTAATTTTTATTTCAAAATCTTCTTCAAGTCAAATTAGCAAGTTTGATTTAAGAAATTAAGACAATAACAAATTTAAAAAGTGTAGTGTCCTAATTTGCACCAAAGGTTGCCTAAAACGAAACTCAATCTGAATTAGGCCTACAATTGGTTAGCTTAAGCCACCACTTGCACCACCTTTAGTCAATTGTGGTCGAAGGTTAAGGTGATCAAAAGTCTTAAAAATCAAAGCCTAATGGTGTTAGCGTATACCCTAGAACTAACACGCGAGACGTCATCTCATAACTACACATGATCACTTAGGGTAAGTGAAATAAAGGTTTTCTTTTACCATTAATACAAGGATAGTATGATTTTTGGTTAGTAAATTGGGTGAATCCCATGGAACAAAATAAGCTTTGCAAAGGAATTATAAATGACAAACCAGGCAATCTTGAACACGGTATAATGACATAATTTGAAAAAGACATAAAAAAGACACAAAAGTGACATGAGCTAAAATTTGATAAAAATTTTACATGAATTTGGCAAAACAAAAAAAATGTTTTATTTTTGGCATGTTGGCACGGATTTTGACATGAAATTTTTGTGTTTTACAGGACACAAACATGATTTGACATAATATGAACACTGGTTATATAAACTAATTACTAGGTTTAATAAACGGTTATAATTGTGATATCCTTCTGCATAAAAGCCTTGTTTCTTAAGATTTTCTTAGTCAATGAATTATCAAGAAAAGGTATTAACAATGCTCAAAGATTATCACATATTAACCCTCCTTACTTGGGTAGTAATCAATTGATATTATGAATGAAATATGTGAGATACTTAAGGATAACGTGTGGGTTTTTGTTAGAGAATAAGTTAATTGAACATAAATGGACATGGGAATTCCATTTGGCGGTACCATTCAAGTGTTTATGAAAACATTTTCATGCAACAATTGTGTAAGCGATCCTTGGACCTAAGACATCAGGTCATCTTGTATGTGAATTATTGTACTTTGATTTCATTAAAAAGGGACATGTGACTTTTTTTAACCTCATTTGTAAAGTTAAAAACTCCATTACCAATGTATATGATAATAATCCTTATTATTGTTACTACTTATTCATTTTATTTTTTTAATACATAAAAATAAAGATATAATTGACGAAATAATAAAAAAGTAATAATAATACTAAATAAAAAATTAATAATATGGATTATTAAATATTTAAAAATAGAATTGAAAATATAATAAAACATAATGATAAAACTAATAAATAAATAAATAAATAAAAATATCATGAGGTTGAAGCCTAAATGTTAAAAATAACCTCGGGCTTTTCTTACAAGCCAAATTATCACCCCAAAGCCCAATTAGAAGGATTCAACATAAAAAATCACAGACGTGATTCAATCCAAAATTATCGAACAAAAATGGTATCTACACTCAAGTCGGACCTAACTTGACTTGAAATGGTGAATCAAATTTGGATCTAAGTTCGATTTATTTTTTTTTTCTGGTCTTGATTTTTAAGTCCAAGTTCATTTAATAGACTTAATAATTTTGTCTAAATCTGTCAAAAAATTAAATGAACTTTCAAACTTGAATGAATAATCCAACTGTTGAATAGATTTGATATTTTGTTTTTTATATAGATTTGACAACCATTGTGATTTTACACCATTAAGCATTGAGATCGTAAAAGTGAATGTAATTCATTTTTTTATTAAAGTTGCTAATTTTATTTTTATTAATAATATTTTATTATGATATCAATAAATAAAATTTTTGTAGTTTTCGTTATTTCTCCCTTTGTTATTGTGGCGAGAGTGAAAGGACGAGAGCGAAAGCGGATAAGAAAGAAAACTAGCTAACGTGCGCAAGTTTGGCCGGTGGGTGGAACTGTGGGCTTCACACCACTTCGTAATCGTTGCACGTTGTTGAAAATATTTTGCTTTGGTTTCGTTTTGTATGCAACAAAAAATTGTTTATTTTTTATCAATAATTGTTAGATTGAGTGAAAAAAGTTCAATGTCTTTTAAACAAAGTATCAGGTTTGAATCTTGTAAATAAAAAAAAATAACATTAGAAAAGCTTCTCTCATATCGAGTCTGATTGTAATTCGATTCCGAATTAATCGAGATCTAAAATAATTTTCGAATATCGAAAGATTTTAAACAAAAAAAAATTGTTTATTTTATGGTGGTCAGAAATTGGGTTAGGATTATGATTAGGAATTTCGATCATATGGTTAAAGTACTACAGTGAGTAATTAGTGCTACACCACCACTTTTAGTTTGCAAATATGTTTTATTTTATACATGAACCATCTTACGACTAACTGCCTAACATTCACTACTTTTTTTTTTTGGTTACAGCCTAACATTCACTATTACCAACCATTGACTTTCACTTTTTGATTGCATCACCCGAGACTTGATCTTCACTTAATTGATTATACTTGGCCTTCACTTATTTGATTAAACTTTTATTTCAACCTAAAATTATTGACGTACTAAAATTTTTATCTTGAGAAGGTGAGTATTTCAAAACTTTACCCTACTTACTTTTTCAACATCATAATAATAATAATAATAATAATAATAATAATAATAATAATAATAAGCTTATTTGATCTTGGTCTTGGTCTTGGTCTTGCTCTTTTATCTAGTTTATTAACAAATTAAGGTGGTCAAGGAATGAACTTGGGTTTAAATAATATTTTGAGTTTGGATAAAATTGTAATTACATATTTTTAACAAAAAATGCCTAATTTGAATTTTTTATATTAATTTTTTGTTCATATATTTAAAATAGGTCAATTTCAAATTTCAATTAATTTTAAATTCAAATTATTTTGTGTTCGAATAATTTAGATTTGGAATTTATTTTAGCACCTCTAAATTTTACATATATAAATGAACCTTTTTTTTATTTTTTAAATTATTGGCGGTAAGTAACCACTAAAAAGTAACCACCCAACAAATGCATTAACAGCCCTCTGACATGGCCATGGGCCCCCTAAGTTTTCCCGCGTTAAAAATAAAAAATAAAAATTCCTTTCCCCTACTCCAACTCCAACTTCCCCACCCACGCCATCCTCTCCTATTCCTTGCTTGCATGAGTCACCGTAGGCGTAGACTCATTCAACGACCCTCTCCTCTTTTCAAAACCCAAACAAACGAAGAAATCAACTCCGTTTCTCGGAAAAGTCTCTCACCCTCGCATGTCCACCATGTCCTCTGCCTTACTCCTCCTGCTTTCCTCCCTTTTCCTCTCCTTTCTCTTCCTTTCCCTCGCCCAGCAACCCCCCAAAGGTAAATAGCAGTCAAATCATTTTCCTTTCCTCTCCTCCCTCTTTTCAAATATTTTCATTTCTATCCTCCTTAACTTCTTTTTTGTAGGTTATTTAATTGATTGCGGCTCAGCCCGCGAATCCGTGATCGACGGCCGAGTATGGCATCCCGACGACGGCTTCATCTCCACCGGAACATCCAAAAGCCTAACGATCCCCGTCCTCGTCCCCACTCTCTCTACCGTCCGATCGTTCCCTCTCCAAAACAATCTCCGTCGCAAGTTCTGCTACGTGGCACGCGTCTACCGCGGCGCAAGATATCTGATCAGGACGACTTACTTTTACGGAGGAGTCAACGGCTTGAATTTTCCTTCGCCTCCCGCTTTCGATCAGATAGTGGATGGCACGTTTTGGAGCGTGGTGAATACGACGGAGGATTATCAAAAGGGCTTGTCCTCCTATTACGAAGGAGTTTTTAAAGCTAAAGGGAGTACAATGAGTGTTTGTATCGCTTCGAACACGTATACAGAGTCCGACCCGTTTATTTCGAGTTTGGAAATGCTTATTTTGAGGGATTCGCTATATAATTCTACGAATTTTGATTCCTACGCTTTGAGTTTGGTTGCCAGGCACAGTTTTGGTCACAATGGATCCATTATTAGGTAAGTGGAAGTTTTATGGAGTATCATTTTAACTTTTTTTTTTGGTTATTAATTTTTTTTCTTTTTTGCCATTTCTTGGAGTTTTTGGAGGAAACTGCAAATTAAGCAATTATTTTTGCGGGAAAATGTTAGTTATTATGCTTGTTAAAAATTTTTGCACTTTATAAAGTCAAAGCATATGGTGTAAGAAACAAAATCAAAATTGGATGTAATATAAATTCTAGCGTAGTTGCGATATATATAATGAAATCATTCATTTTATTATCAGAAACAATTCTATTTTGTTTTGATTTTTTTTCAAAAATAGAATATTTTTTTGGCCTTTTAGTCTCAGGAATAAAAAGCAAGTAGCAAAAGCAATTAAACCGTACCTGATTTTCTCAGATTGTTTTCCTTTTTCATTTAGGGATAGAAACTAAAATGTTACATTGCAATCTATTTATTTTTGTTGCAATCTGTTAAAAAAAGTGAGTTATATTTGTTCTTATTTTGAAAAGTTTTGAGAATTGAAGTTGAAGTTATTTGTTTTAGATAATTTCTCTGATTTTTCTGAATGTGAACGATTTTTGGAATGACCAGATACCCTGATGATCAATTTGATCGATTTTGGGAGCCTTATGAGGAAAATGTTTCTGTTATAGCAAGCAATAAGGTTCCACCTGTTTCTGGGTTCTGGAATCTACCCCCTTCAAAAGTATTTGAAAGAGCACTTTCAACAGCCCAATTGGAACCCCTAGAGTTGAGATGGCCTCCTTTGTCACTTCCAAATACGAGTTATTACATTGCTCTGTATTTTGCAGATAATAGTGATTCAATACTGTCAAGCTCAAGGGTGCTTGACATACACATAAATGATGTAAGGTATTATGGCAATTTGAATGTGACTTCAGAAGGAGCCGCAGTCTTTGCAACCAGATGGCCTCTTGGCGGTCCTACAAAGATAACTTTGAGTCCTGCTTCCAATTCAAATTTTAGTCCTCTGATCAATGCTGGGGAGATTTTTGATGTTCTTCGGCTTGGAGGAAGAACTCATACAAGGGATGGTATGGTTGCCAATTATTTCTGCTTACTACCTGCTGTTATGTAATTCAAATTGAATTTGTTTCCATGGAATGCTCCAACTGATTTTCTGTGATTGTCTGTTGTTGTTTGCACTTCACCCTCAGTGATCGAGAATGAACATTTAGTTTTTGTTTCTTTTGGCCAATGAATGAACATTTAGGTTAAAATGGGGTTAGATACTTGCATTATTATCTTATGTAACCTTACCGTACATGTATTTGTAAATTAATAATAGTTAATAACTGTTTGAATTCTCATTCCTTTTAGCATTTATTAAAAAAGATCCCAATTTCCTGTTGCAGTAATAGCTTTAGAAGAAATGAAGAACAGTTTGCAGAACACTCCACTTGATTGGTATGGTGATCCTTGCCTGCCCCTTAATTACGCATGGACTGGAGTTGCATGCTCTGAGGGCGAACGAATTCGTGTGGTTTCTTTGTGAGTTAATTAAGATTAAGTATTTGGTGTCTATGCATCATAAATTGTTGCTCAAACAGCTTATTTTATTTTCGTATGTTTCCAGGAACCTGACTAGTTTGGGTGTTTCGGGATCACTGTCACCAAGCATTGCCAATTTAACCGCACTGAGCGGCATGTAAGCTAGTAAAACTAAATTTTTAGTGATAAAATTCAGAGATAATAACATTCTAATTGGATTTGTCATTCCCTCAACAGTTGGCTTGGTAATAACAGTTTATCGGGATTAATACCTGATCTCAGTTCATTAAAGCTACTAGAAATATTGTAAGCATATTATTCTCTTGTGCTTTTGGCCCTTTGATTCATTTGGCAGCCTTAATAGTTGGTACATGGGCATACTTATAGAATTGTCTTATAGCTTTTTATGAAACCTATATCTAATATGCTCCGGTTACTATTAAAGGCATTTGGAAGACAATCAGCTCACTGGAGATATTCCATCATCACTTGGAAACATTGGAAAGCTGCGTGAACTGTAAGTCATTCTCTCAGTATCCAGCATTTTCATCCTTATTACTTTCTGTAGCCCGTTATTCTATGTCCAAGTTCTGGACATCTTTATACTTCTTGGCATTTGTCATTAAGTTGCATCAGTATGCTAACTCTACCATGCCTAGAAGTCTATAATTGATGATTCTGATCTCTACAATACAATTTTTTTTACTTTGTTTTTTGTTTTTTTATCAAGTTTTAATTAATTAAAACCACTTTAGTGTGACTAACGCATTAATAATTATTCGTAATTGGATTGGATGTTAAATTATTTCACATTCTATTTAATTTTACATTTTTATTTAAAAAAAGAAAAAACTTAACATAATATGTAAGCATATATTTTTAAGAAGTGTTGTAATTATTTGGTTCTAGCTCATAATAAAATGATAACCTCTATCTCTTTAAGATTCTCTAAGTTCCTGTCACTCATAATAGTTTTGCTTTTCTATCATTCATTATGAGGTTTTTGAGTCCCTTTTAACTGCTTGTTATAATGTTGAAGAAGAATAATTAGTAGAAAGAAGTACTTGAGAGTTTAGGCAGTTATGTTTCCAATTTATCAAGGCCTTTGCTGTCTTTCAAAAGGTCTTGGGCTATAGTGTCCACATTTCAGTGGATTGTGCTTTGGGCACTTTGGTCATCTTCCTCATTAAATCATCGAGGTTCCGTTTGATAGAAGGAAAGAGAGAGGAGAGGAAGGAAACTATTTTAATCTAATGGTTGAGCTATAGAATAGTACATGTTATGTAGCTCAACCATTAGATTAAAATTTTTTTCTTATCTCCTTTCCTTCATACGAAATAGAGCACAAGAGGTTTATGTCCTCATCATGAACTGTTACATATTGTGGATAATTATTGCTGTCTAGTTAATCTCTTGTATATATGGGCCTTGCCCTCATTTAAATGCATACATGTCTTTCTCTCTTGGTATAATTTGAAATTAACGAGCATTACCAGAAATGGAACACTCTATCAAATGAAGAACTATATTCCATGTACATGAGTTGACTTAATCCACAAAACAAGATCAGAATTATTTCATAATCAGGAGAGCTGAATTGACATCTGTATGCCACTTGTTGGTAAAATGAAAGAAAAGAACTCCTGACTAGTTTGCTATTTTAGTTTATGTTTGAGTTTCTAGTCCTGTTCCAGGCTAGTTACATAAATATTCAAGTGAATATGTAATTTATTGAGTTTAATGTGTACAATTTGGTTCATATTACTTAATTTTGATATATAGACGCTAAGAGAACAAGAGGTCATAAAATTATGGCACTAAGCTTCCAACTTGTCAAGCACTACTACTTGGTGCTTCTGCTAAACTAATCATGTAAAATGCATATTGATAATCACAATCATGCCATGTTTTTGGTGCTGCACATGTTTTAAAGCATCCATGTTGTGAAGCTAACATGTCCCAACTTTAGTCTGGTTATAGTAAGAATTGTTAGAATCACATTGACCTATGCTAAGAGCTAAAAGGTTTGTAGGTTTCTACATTTGGTCGTTTTTGCATCATAAAAACTGTTTTGGAGTTGTTGCTATCCTTAAGCATTAGGCAATACCCAATGAAAATTTTGTTTTTCTTCAAACCTTGTGTAGGAAGATCATCCCTTTGAATAAAATGAGGGCAATCATTTAAATCTAAGAAAACTTTTGCCTTTAAAATCTTGGATTCAATTTTGTTGTTACAAGAATACCTCTAGATATTCAACTCTTGGCTCAAATAAACCGAGAACGGGGAGTTGAATCGCTTTTATTAACTAATTTAAGAAATCTCTAAATTCCTACCACAATCAAATTTAAACACAATTAGCAAATATAAATTTGAATTTAAATAGAGATAGGGTAGATAGAGTGCAAACAGAGCAATTTTATAGAGGTTCAACAATCCTTTAGCTTCCTCTCAAGGAGTTTTCAATCTACTAATGAATGATCACTTACACTCAATTTTTTCAAAGGCTAAGGAGTAACCTTTCTACACTTCATTTTCAAAGGTCTGGGAATAAACTTTCACTCCCCACTCAAGGTGGCAACCCAAATCTATTACAAGGAATCACTCTAGTGTTTCTCTCCCCATGTTCACAATAAATGTGTTTGGATACAAGTTTGTAATCTTTGTCTGTTCTACTAGACTCTTTTTTGTTTTCTCCTTTGAGGTCTCTCACTCTCTCACTATCCTTACTTGGCCTCATTTTCATGAATCTGTTTAATGTTTTGGCAAACATTGTCATTTCAACGTCATTATCTTCACTCTCATCTTTATTACTCTAATGTCCTCTTTGGGTGGAGGACTTCAATGCAACTTTACTTTTTTAGGAGGTTCTTAATTTCTCTTAACCTTCATCTCATAAGTGAGAAGTGGCCCCATAAGCTTAACAATAAGTAGGGAGTGACGATATTTAGATTCCTCAATGGCGGTCACTTTAGCCTCCTAACTTTTTGGTAGGCTTTATCATCTCCATATTGGAATAGGTTTTTCTTAGGGCCTTAAGTCCATTTACAGTGTCAGTAAATTATTAGTCATATCAGCTATGGACTCTTCAAGCGTTTTTTCTAAAAGCTCATATTCTTGGGTGAGCATCCCAATCTTTTTGTTTCTTTTACTTGATTAGTTCTTTCATGCATGATAGCCAACTTGACCCATGTATCCTTGGCATTTTCAAATAAAGAGATCCTATCATATTCATTTGGTCCTAAGGCATAGAATAGGCTGTGTATAACTTTGGCATTCAATTGTACCATTCTAAGGTCATTGGTGTCCCATTCATCCTCATCCTTAATAAACTCTACATCTCCTAGCTTTTTCTTAGGAATAACGAGACCCTTGATAGTCACTCTCCACATTTCATAATCATTTGCTTGGATGAATAATATCATCCTAGTCTTTCAATAAGAGTAATTGTCTGCGTTAAACAAAGGGGGCTTAATGGTGGAATAGCTTTGTCCTAGTGAGGTAGCAATGTTTGTTTTACGGATTGTATTAGCTTTTAGGTAGTTAGACCTTAAGGTTCAAGAGGCTGAGATCTAATACCAATTGTTGCCTCAAATAAACTGAGAAAGGGGGTTAAATTGGTTTTACTAACTAATTTCAACGATCTCCAAATTCCTACCACAATCATGATTTAAATACAATTAGCAAATATAAGCTTGAATTTAAAGAGAGATAGGGTAGATAGAGTGCAAACAGAGCAATTTATAGAGGTTCGATTATCTTGGAGCCTACGTGCTCTCCCTTGAGCTTCCCTTTAAGGAGTTTCCAATTCACTAGTGAATAATCACATACATTCTCCTTTTCGAAGGCTAAGGAGTAACCTTCTACATTTTCTTTTCAAAGGTTTAGGAATAATCTCACTCCCCACTAAATGTGGCTACCCAAATTTGTTGTAAAGAATCACTTTAGGGTTTCTCTCCCCCTAGTCCACAATAAATTTGTTTGGGTAAAAGTGTGTAATCTTAGAAGCCTCTGAAGAAGGTGGATGATTACAAATAATAAGCTCAAAATGGTTACAAGATGAGTATATTAGAATATACTACAAATTTAGCTTAATAAAATGGAAGACTTCAATGATCCCTTGAAGGTTGTTGTAATTCAATTCTCTTGTCTTAGAACCTCTTGAATGCTTGCTTTTATATCCCTGTATGATATCAGGCTAGTTAGTGGGCATTTAATGCATTTCTTCCTGTTGGAAGGCACATAAATTCGACTGTTTGTTGCTGTGAGGCCAGAGGATATCAATACCTTACTCAAGGGTATCGGTACCTTGCGAAGAAATCTTGCACTTTAAATCATAGGGTATCGATACTTAAACCCTGGGGTATCAATACCAAAACAGAACAATTGTGTATGCTTGAAGGTAATGATAGGGGTACCGATATCGTCCCTCAAACCCGCCAAATTTTAAACAGAGGGTATCGATACCTTTGCTAGTGTTATCAATACCTTGGCCTTGAAACATGCAATTTTGGCAATTTAAAACAAGCAAACACTTCACTAAGGTATTTTTAAGTCCTACAAACATGCAATTACCATGTTTAACATTCAAGAATACGCATATTTGAGGCTTAATCAATTTCCAACCCTTTTTTGCGGTATTTCTAGAATTTAATTTAACAATCATTTTCAAATTAAAAAATTGCTAAAGATATATTTAAAATCTTAATTCATTTAAGTTTAATTTGGTCATATCAAAATCCTATATATTTCAAAGCTCACATTAACCATCTTGATTCAGTTGATTTATAAGGAACTTAACTAGGGATAGTTTTGTTAGTTTACTAATTTATTCTTGAAAAGATTTTAGAAAGTGTTCTTTCTTTTTGCTCTTCCTTGGGCCAAATGTAGAGTTGGCTGATGAACAGCTCTATGGCTTGCTAAGTGAGAGTACAGAGAATGATTCTATTTGAAAATGCTAGAATCATAACAGTAAGGGCTTGGCGCAAGGGATTCTTGAAGCAACTATTTGTAGATTGCTTCTGGTCCCATCACCTTATCATAGCTGGATGCTACTAGCAAAAAGTAATCAGATGAGGAGGGGACACTCCTTTTTTCTATACGAGATATTCAGATCAAGATATTTCTATTTTAAGCATTGTTAGCTTTCTGCATTTTCATCATCTTATCGTTTAATTATATTTTCTTTTTTTTTTATTCATAAACATACAGATAATAAGGTACCTTCACTTAATTTCCTGCAGCATTTAAACCTTGGATTGCTTAACTGCTAATCGTTTAGTGGAATGATGGAGTTGAATTTTCAGATCATCATATGTTTGATCTTTAGCATTGAACAAAGCTAAAAGCTGCTAGAATTCTGTTCCACTAGAAACCGATTAATCAATTTTAGAATTTTAGTTCAATATTTTGGGAAATGTAAAGAACTAGTTCTATTGTAAATATTGGCTAATTATAAAGGATTTTTATGTCTCAGATGGCATGAGAAAAGAATGGTGTGTAAAATGATTTCCTGAAATTAGAGAGGAGAAATAAGCTGATATTGAAATCTTGCCTATATACTTTATAATTATAACAAACTTTAGCCAGGAAAAAGAAGAAACAAAACAGTTATATTCCTCTTGAGGATATTGGCTAAACTGTTAGATTCAACTTGTCTGAGAAATTCGGATTAAAGAATTTCATTTGTAATTATTTGAGACTAGATGTGACAATGGTGTAATTTTATCAGATTGACAGAGTCTTACCCTGTGTAATTTTTAGATTGCATCATAAAATGGTGGAAGATGAATGTGGTAGGAATTTTTGGACTTAATAGGTTGTCTTATCATCCTTTTTGATGAAGTTCCCATATACTCAACCCCTGAGCTTATTGTTGTTGGACCCCTGTACTTGGTCTATTGCACATGGTTTCTTAACTATATTGAATGGAGAATGAAATGACCTGAAATAAATATTTGTTCTTAGTGCCATAACATTCATGAGTTTTGTAGGATTGACATGTGATCTGTCCTACTTATTTGGAGGGAGCAGCTATTATTTCATTAAGTATGTGGTCCATTTGTTTGCTAAACATTTGTTGTTGCATCCAGTAAGAAATGCAGATCTATTATTTTCTTTTACTTATTCATTCATTCATTCATTCAGGCTTCTATTGTTTTTTCATAATTGTTGCCTGTTAGTAGTGGTTCCCCATGTACAGTACTTTTTTTCTGAATTTGAGATTTTAAAACCATTTCAGTCGAAGCATTGCAGAATGGTAAACTTATTTGATTTTTTGCTAATTCGAGTTAAATTGTCAATATCACTATGAAAAATGGAAAGCTAAAACATGTCTCTTGTCTCCACTAACTAGTTTTCCAATTTCTTCAACCCACCAATGCGATATCATATGAAAACTATATTTTAGGTATAATATTTGGTATCTTAAGCTTTATAAACTCACCATCCTTACTTTGATAAAACTGTTGGAATTACAAAAACCAGTTGCTGAGGCCTGAGAAAGTATATGATGTGATATGATTCAAGTTGAATGTCTGGTTTTCATTAATATTGCAAAAAAAGAAGTCATCAATGACAACAGATTGTATGTTACTCAGTATTTCTCTCCATCTATATTGTTTTACTGGTTAGTCGATGTGAAACCCTGATTTGTTTCTGTAACTGACTTGGTTCTTTATGTCTTCTAGATTCTTGCAAAACAACAATCTGACTGGCCGCATGCCTGATAGCCTTGTTGGAAGACCGGGGCTGGACGTTAGGTAAGCATAAATTTACGCCAGTCTTGTAAACTTCCAACTTTAAACTTCTTGAAATTATGAACTGCCAACTAAAGCTGAATTTTCAATTTGTTTTAGGACTTCTGGAAATCAGTTTTTATCCCCATCACCTTCTTAAATAGATTATACATGTGTCCAGAGGTAACTTCGCTCAACTGGAATTGTCAAAATCCTGTGTCTATAGTTATTCCACATCAAGTTGGTAACATGTTGATTTGAAAATTTTGCTGCAAAGTTTCACTGTTGTTTTCTCTTTTACTTTGAAGTTCTGATATTTGGCCTCCTCTTTCCTCTTCTGGGCAATATAGTAGAAAAACTTGTCCATTCAGTCTGATTCTTTGTTTCCAGATATTGTCTGTAAAGCAAACCTCACTAACTTAAACGAATCTTCTTATTGTAATGTATTTGTTTACCATGGATGTGAATATACAGTTATGGACGCTTTTGTAACACCATTTGCCGGGTTTGTTGTGGCTGTACTCCCAAATTGCCTATCGGGAAATAACACAATTTTACTCGAATCACCATCAAAGATCTAATTTTGTGGCAAGAAGAGTCCTGTTCTGTCTTGTGTTTGAATTTTAAAATGTACTCAATGGAACCCTAAGAGCAAAGCAAATTAAATGATAGAATAAAATAAAATGTACTTCCCATTTCCTGTCACTATCAGCCTGCATGGATAGTGAAGGTTCATTAGCTTTTATAACAAAACAACATATTTGTGTACTTGGGAACTCCATCAATTCTCCACCAATGACATCAAAGGAAAGAGAAATTTTATTCACACATGAAGAATTGCTGGATAAACCTTATCCACTAAAAAAAACCCTAAATCTTAAAAAAAATCACTCGTCACACTTTAAAAAATTTAATATTTTTCAATATTATCTTTATAATATTGCATTTTTTTTTTGAATTTTTTTTTCTAGTGAGCCGTTGCTCACCGGAGTTGCTGCCTGAACAGCACATGAATGCTGCTAGCAACATGCTGCTGTGGCAGCAAAAAGAAAAAACAAGAAAAAATGCTACCGAAAGTGGATTTTCAAGAGCTTTATTATGCTCTTGGAAGTCCACTTCCGAGAGCCTTATGATGCTCCTGGAAGTGGACTTCCGGGAGCATAATAAAGCTCCCGAAAATCCACTTTCGGGAGCTTTTTTTCTTCCTTTTTTTTGGCTGCCCAGGCAGCTTGCTGCCGTAGCAGTATGTTGTTGGCAGCATTCATGTGCTGCCCAGGCAACATACAGCTCACCGGAAAGAAAAAATTTCAGAAAAAAATTTTAAAAATATATTAAGAAAGGTATTTATGTAGTTTTTTATAAAATATTTTGATATTTAAAAAACAAATTTTAAATAAGGTGTGTCAAGCAATTTTTTGGATATGAATAGAAGGTCCCCAAAGGAAAATAAAAGATTTAAAATTTTGATGATACTTGGTACTATACGCTCTGATAAGCAAAAGCAGCCTTCGAATCCATAAATGGGGAATCAGAACCGTTTGCCTTTCCTGATCCTCCCTCCTTTGGCTGATCTTCCTGGGTGGGACCCTGAAAATTCATACACTCTGCATTCTCCACGTGGCTACACTGCTCACTTTATAGCGGCTGATCGATTGGAGCCTTGACGAAATGAAATTCTAGAAGATAAAAATGTTATGTTGTAGAGTTATTTTTGTTGATAAACGTAACCAACAAATACCGGTCCACATTTACATCCTAATACATCTTACTTCCACCCATCATATTCAAGAGTAATTCCAAAGGTAAAAGAACAGAAAAAGGGGAAAAAATAAAATTTGAAAACGAAATTAAAACAAATGAACATATTGAACAAGGCTAAATTTCAGATCAAACTCAAACATGTCTCTGTTTCCTTCACCTCTCTAATCTTCCTTTCTTAAGGGGAAACAGAGGAGGCAACGCACTGTTTTTCGCTTGTGTGCAAATGGGCACATTTATCATTGGCCTTATTCTAATGCTTGCTGATCTTGTTCTTTCCAGACCTTTCTTTATCCTCTTCACATGCCTATCTCTATTCCCAGACCCTTCTTTTCCTTCTCCAGTAGCTATGTCAGCCAATGAGCCTGAAGAGGATGATGTTGAAGAGGAGGAAGATGATGGTGACAAAGAAGAAGCGCGTTGCTTCTTCAGCCTCAGCAACTCTTTCCACAATACTGTGCATTTTGGTGGCCTTGGCGATGGGTCATCATCGACAAACCAACTCGCCTTACTCTCCTCCTTGTTAACAGCGTCTTCTTCCACAGCATCTTTTGTTTTAATGCTGATTTTGTTGAGCTTCTCGGAACACTGCATTTGCCAAATGGGAAGCAGCTTTCCTTCGAAGAAAAGCTCGTCCGCAGACAACACGGCTTGGCTGCTCACATTGCTTGAAAGGAACTCAAATTATGCAGCTCTTGCCTTGCCTTTATCCTTCATCTCCTTCTCTGGCTCTTTCTTTTCACTTTGACAATGTGGGTTGATGGAAATGAAGTTGGTTTCTTCAAGGAAATCTGCAGAGAAAGAAATCCGGGGACTTGAAATTGGCTCAATAGTAGCTCTAGAGGTTGCCTGAATAGCTTCCAGGGCCATTCTTCAGGATTCAGGGAAGATACTTATTGGAGGTGTGTTTCTGTCTAATGAGAATGCATGGGAATTGTGATTTATGAAGGAAGGAAGGAAGGGGGGGGGGGGGGGATGCTTTTTAAGAGTTTTTTTTTTTAAAAAATCGTTGGTATCTTCGTCTTGAAATTAATTCTGTTCGGATTGAAAATGATAAATTGTAAAACTTCAACAATGACAGTTTTAAGATTCAAATTATGTCTAAATGTCTGGAAAAAATATTCACTTTTTACTTTTTTTTTCAACAATTTTTTAAGAGTTTCTTTGCTGTAACTTGTTTATTTGTTTGCATTTTAATCACTGGTTTTTTTTTTTTGGTTAAGCACTTAGTTTTGTTATTGTTTGTAATTGGGGTGGACGGTGAGATTATAAAAACTAATGTTGTCTGGTGAAGCCTAAGCAAATGAGCTACTGTGGTGTTTAGTAAATTTAAAACCGCACATGGACGCTCTTGGAGAACTCAAGGACAAAAACGATTTTTCGTTTGGATTTTACTTGCATTTCGCACGCAAATTCTGAACCATCTTTTTCCTGTTGCTCAAAAAAAGTAAAAATTAGCATGATTGTGAATAGATGGAAAATGTATTTTGTTTGAAAAAAAAAAAAGAAAAATATGGGTGAAATATGCATAGTTTAGTTGGAGGTACGAAATAATTATTTTGAATTTAATTTTTTTTCTTTGCTTTAGGGTAACTTATTGAGAAATAAAGTACCAATAGGTGATATCATATATATATATATATATATATATATATATATATATATATATATATATATATATATTATATTACAAGGTACATACTTACATGTATCTTTTTTCTTATGTGGACTCCTATGTGGATAGTTTAATTTTTTGACATATAAGCTTTATAACAGTTACCAAATAAGTATTAAAGCAATGGTTAAATATGTATTAAATAGTTACTAAATTTATAACATGCATTAAATATTAAATAGTTGACTTAATTTACTACTTTAAAATTTGATTTTTATATTGAACTTATTATGCTATAGTATTATTTAATCATGTATTAAACATAATATATTATATTATTAATATATATGATTTCTATATTATATTTAATAATTAAGTAATAAATATATTACTTTAGTTATATTTAATACTCAAGGAGTAGAGACATTTAAATATACAAAATTTTTAATTTTATTTATTATATTTAATATATATTACTTATATTTAGACCTGTTTATGGGCTGGGCTGAGTTACGTCAGATTCGGATCAAGCTTAGGTAAGGTATTAAGGAAGTGAGCATCAGCCCAAACCCTAAAATTTATAATCCTTAAAATTTCTCAATCTACTAAAAAATTATTTTAAAATAATTTTAAAAACTATCTAATCCAATAATATTTAATAAAATATAATTTTAATACTATCTATTTAGAAAACAAAATAAAATATTAATTGATATTTATTTATATTATGAAATAAATAATTTTAATTTATTTAAAAAATATTTTATTAATAAAACTGAAAATATAATAATAAGCTATCAATAGCATGTCTATTATTTAAATGTTTAAAATTATTATTTTTCTAAATAAATACAATTCATGTATAAAAGATCTGAATTTATAAATATATATGTTACATACGTATTTAAATAGATAAAATTAATTTATGCATTGCACAAATTATTGTGCTTTCAGATATAATTATAAATACTTTTACGTTATAATTATTCTTTTATATACATTATGTCGTAACGATTTTCGTCCGGGGACTCGATCGCTAGACGATTTTGGAAAAACACAAAATGGAGTCGCCACCAATCTTTTTTGGCTAGGTGTGATTGGCCACCTAAAATCATTTATTTTTTTCAATAAAATCTTAAAATTAATTAAGGTTTATCAAAAAAATAATTTTTGGTCTGCGAAAACAAAGTTTGGGTTCGGGAGTTCGGTTACGCGTGGGGAAGGATTAGCACCCCCACAGCGTCCGTTAGAAAACGGTACCACTTAATCATGTATTATCTTTTGATCTTAATAAAATGATCTTAATAAAATGGTCTTAATTAAACATTTAAAAAGAAATTCATTTATTTTGAAATCAATTTGTTATTTGCTTATTATTTGAAACATTAAATTTTATTTTTATTTATGTTAAATTTATTTTTATTTGAAATAAATGAGAATCTTTTGTATTAAAAATTATTCCAAAATACCCCAATACTTTTGGTAGCATTTCGGATAATTTCCTCACCTAGAGATTTCTTAAGAATCGCTACTTGCGATTTCTATAGAATCCCATCCTCGGGAGATTCGCACTTATTTTTTTTGAAATTTCATGAATGCAAATGATGCAATCAAAATATGGATGATGTACATGAGAAATCCATTATTTCATTTTATTATTTTTTAATTCATAAATTTTAGTTTTTATAAATGAAAATCCCTTATATTGAAAATTATTCCGAAGTACCCCAATACTTTTGGTAGCATTTCGGATAATTTCCTCACCTAGGGATTTCTTAAGAATCGCTACTTGCGATTTCTATAGAATCCCATCCTCGGGAGATTTGCATTTAGTTTGGAATTACAATGAATGCAAATGATGCAAACAAAATAGATGTGATGCACGTAAGAATTTTTGTTATCTTTTAATTCATTTATACTTATATTATTATTTTGTAATTTATTTATATTTATAAAATCTTACTTTTATTGAAAAATCATACTAAATATTCCAATACGCTGGTAACATTTAGCATATTTCTCTCACCTAGAGATCAGTTAGGAATCACTACTTGTGAATTCCGTAACATCTCATCATCGGACATTGTTTATATCTTATTTATTTTTAATTTGTTTTACTCTTTATTTTGAAGTCTTGTTCATTTGTTTATTTAAAATATTTATTTGTTTATTATTTCATATAAGTTGATTATATTAGAGATCTTAATATCGAACTAAAATTATTTGAATACTCCAATACGCTAGTAATACTCAAATATTTTATTTCGACCCTAAGGATAATCAAAGAATCACTACTTGCGATTTCTAAGGAATCCTATCATCGGGGATTTAAAATTTGTCATTAAAATTTATATTTATATTTATTTTAAGTTTATATTTATATTTATTTACTTTTTACCCTTTTTATTTATTTTCTTTTTTATATTTATAAGAAATTTTGATATCGAGATAAAACAAATTAGATATTCCAATACGCTGGTAACATCTAATGAATTTTCTCGATCCTAAAGATTATCGAAGAATCACTACTTGTGATTTCTTCGAAATCTTATCATCGAAAAAAAGGACTTAAATATTCATTCGTTTACCTTTCCATTTGTGTTTTTCTTTTATTATGTGTTATTAGTTTTATTATTATTATTTTTTAAAATTGATTTATTAAAAATTTTATTATCGAAATAAAATCACTTAAATATCCCAATACGCTGGTGACATTTAAGGATTTTATCTTGATCCTAAGGATTATTGAAGAATCGCTACTTGCGATTTCTAAAAAAAATCCTATCATCGGAAATTCCTTTAAAATTTTTCAATTATATTACTTTAGTGTTTTATAAAATTTTCTTTTCATATTTTGTTCATTTATTCTTTATTTTACTTTTATCTTTTTTTTTTAGTTATTGATTTTACATTCTTGTATTATGTATCCTTATATTTATAAGATAATTTGATATTGAGAAATCATTACTTTTTTTTTGAAATTTTATTGTTGGATAAATCTTTATTAAAAATTTTTTTTTTTATGTTCACTTTCATTACCTAAAACCGTGTGTTTACATATCCCTTATTACTTTATTCTTTTAATGATTCATAGCTATATATATATATATATATATATATATATATATATGTATATAGATTTAATATATGCAAACGTATCACAGAAGTAAGAACAAAAGCAAAATATACATTAAGATTCTTTAGAAACCTGATAAGCTAACCTTTATCACCTAAAAACGTGTGTATATATACCCTTATTACTTTATTCTCTTTTCTTAATGATTCATAGCTATATATATTTAATATATGCAATCAAGTATCACCAAAATAAGAACAAAAGTAGCAGAATATACCTTAAAACTCTTTAGAAACCTGGCGAGTTAATTGGTGTAGAAGCAACACGCATGCAGGAAGTGATAACACTATGTAGTCGTGGTAAGCAAGGACACGGGCAGTGCAAAGGGAGCTGACACACGATTCAGGCACTGGTGTTGTGGTGGAGGCGGAATGCAGCAAAATGGTGGCGGCGTTGCAGGCAAATCCCAGCAGAGACGCAGTGCAGTAGGGATGCCGTGACAGGGAGAGAGCAGAAGCTCAGTGTAAGGGAGTTGACACTAGTTGCGACGAAGGCAAGCAAAGCAAGATCGTGGCAGCACCACCACTGCAGCAGGGGAAAGGAACCGCTTCGGAAGCAGTTTTGCTTAAACAGAAGCTAGCAGCGAGATGGTGATGCACGGTGCAGTGATGAAGATGATGCAATGGGGTATGGAGCGGCGCAGTGGAGAAGAGTATAGAAGCGTGCGAGCAGACCAACAATAACAGGGTTGGTGCGCAGGCCAGTAGTTCGGCTAGACTTTGTGCGGTGAACAGCAGTGATAATATGTAGCAGCAGTGGTGATGAGGAAGCGATGGTGGCTGGGAACGATGGTGAAGGTAGCAGCAATGGAGCAGTAGCAGCAAGCAGAGATGGTTGGATGATGGAAGCGTGGTCTGATGGTAATAAGCAGTGAGTACGTTGGTGGCTGGGAACGATGGTGAAGGTAGCAGCAGATATGGAACAAGATGGCGTGGTGGCTGGTTCAGCAGCGTAGCAAGGCCTGGCGTGTGAACAGCGGGTGGTGCAAGGCAGAAGATGCTGGTGCGAGGGTCTTGGATCTCAACAAGGCTACGCAATTCGGTGAAGCAGCAAGCTAGGTGGTGGCGGCTTGTTGCAGACAGTAACGATGAAGGGTAGCGAGGGACGTGGAGATCATGGTGGTAACAGTATGAAGGTCCACCCAATGATCAGGCCAACAGCTAGGTTTTTTACTCTCCAACTAGGGTTTTTTTTCTTTCTCGGCTCCCTTTTTTTTTCTGTGTCCCCCAAAAAAAAAATCCTCCCTTATGCTTTTATAGCCATCCCTAAGCATGAGTAACGGAAAGAAACAATATTCCGCCATTCATGTCCTTAAAATATGGCTACCATTATGCAAGATTGATTTTTTTTTTGGTGATTCAGTCTTGATTTTTTTCCTTTCTTATTAGTTTCACACTTTTTAATTTATTTCTTTCCTTCTTTTTTTTTTTTATGAAATGAATCTTCTTGGTCAACTCTTTTATTTGTCAATTAATTTTTAGATAGGAAGAGGTTAAAGGTTTGCATGGAGTTTTAGGGTTTGCATAAAAACATTGACGTATTCTTGTTTTTTTTTTATTATTTTTTATATATATATTTTTTTATTATTTATTATTTGTTATTATTATTATTATTATATTTATTTATTTATTTATTTATTTATTATTATTATTTTTTTTTTGCTCGGACAAAATTCGGTGTTTACAGCTGCCCCTCTTTGCACCTTGCTGAGAATCAGGAATAGTGCAAAGACTATAGACAACAATTTTGTCCGAACCTCCTTTTTTTTTTATTTTTTTGGGAAAATTCAATTTTGATTCTCGAAAATAATACCTTGACTCCATACCAAGGCTCGATCCATTTTAGAGAAATGAATTCGATTTTGAAACACATGATACCTTGACTCCATACCAAGGCTCGATCCACTTTAGAGAAATGAATTCGATTTTGAAAGACATGATACCTTAACTCCATACCAAGGCTCGATCCACTGTGAAAAAGTGAATTCGACTTTAGAATATAATACCTTGACTCCCTACCAAGGCTCGATCCATTTTAGAGAAATGAATTCGATTTTGAAACACATGATACCTTGACTCCATACCAAGGCTCGATCCACTGTGAAAAAGTGAATTCGAATATAATACCTTGACTCCCTACCAAGGCTCGATCCACTGTGAAAAAGTGAATTCGATTTTGAAACACATGATACCTTGACTCCATACCAAGGCTCGATCATTTTAGAGAAATGAATTCGATTTTGAAATACATGATACCTTGACTCCATACCAAGGCTCGATCCACTGTGAAAAAGTGAATTCAACTTTAAAATATAATACCTTGACTCCCTACCAAGGCTCGATCCACTGTGAAAAAGTGAATTCGATTTTGAAACACATGATACCTTGACTCCATACCAAGGCTCGATCCATTTTAGAGAAATGAATTCGATTTTGAAACACATGATACCTTGACTCCATACCAAGGCTCGATCCACTTTGAAAAAGTGAATTCGAATTTGAAACACATGATACCTTGACTCCCTACCAAGGCTCGATCCACTTTGAAAAAGTGAATTCGATTTTGAAACACAAGACCTTGACTCCATACCAAGGCTCGATCCATTTTAGAGAAATGAATTCGATTTTGAAACACATGATACCTTGACTCCATACCAAGGCTCGATCCATTTTAGGAAAAGTGAATTCGAATTTGAAACACATGATACCTTGACTCCCTACCAAGGGTCGATCCACTTGAAAAAGTGAATTCGATTTTGAAACACAAGATACCTTGACTCCCTACCAAGGGTCGATCCACTTTGAAAAAGTGAATTCGATTTTGAAACACAAGACCTTGACTCCATACCAAGGATGGAAGGTTTAGATTTTCCGAATCATAGGTTACACATCAAAGATATAAATGCAGAGGGCATAATTGCAGATGCAATATTCATGAACGTGAATGCAAATTATAACAAGTGACCTAATTTGCGAGTACGCATTTGGCTGTAAACGCATATTTCATCATCACCCTGGATGCTCGAACCAAACTACCAAACTTTGAGCTTGCAAGATATCGGAATCCCTCTTTTTTTTTTTGAAAGCAACGCCTTGTATGATTTCTGTACTTCTAGTCTATATGCCCGCAGAGTTGGGTTTAAACCCTCACATTCCCATTTTATTATTCACATAGCAATGCAAACTCCTTTTATATTTGGGACTATTTATTGAATCAGCACCATTCAAAATTGCCAAGCAAGATACATTTATTATGAATGTAAGGCAAACAAGTCAATGTACAAGGTAATTTTAATGAAGAACAATTTGGCTTTGTCTCAAAATATCTAAGAATTCACGAAGAAGGGACAATAAAAAAGAAGTTGTATGGTGGCAAAAGTTCCCTTATAAGAAAAATTTGGACTTTCTCTATCGAATAATCCGGAATCCTTATTGTATGAACCATTGATTGATGACCCCAATGTGTGGGAAATGTTTCCTATCATCTTTGACCCCTTTAGACTTGCAAAGCTGATGCCCCTTTTTTATCTAGGCCGTCCTCTCGGGTTTTCGACTTAGATACCTCCTATGAGTTTAAGCTGCCTTTTCAGGTTTTCAACTTAAACCCCGCCTCTTTTTTTCTTCTTTTTTTTTTTTTTGAATCTAAGCCGCCTTTTCAGGTTTTCAACTTAGACCCAATTTCAAGCATAATATTTTTTACCACATCACCATTGACCGGGTTTGGTAACTCATATCCATCCATCTCTGTCAAAATCAATGCTCCCCCTGAAAAGGCCTTCTTTACCACATACGGGCCTTCCCAATTTGGTGCCCATTTTCCTCGAGGTCATGCTGATTAGATGGAATCCTTTTCAAAACTAATTCCCCCTCCCGAAATTGTCTAGGGCGGACCTTTTTGTCATATGCTCTCATCATTCTCCTTTGATATAATTGGCCATGACAAAGTGCTTTAAGCCTCTTTTCCTCAATCAAATTCAACTGTTCATATCGAGTACGGATCCATTCTGCTTCTTCCAATTCTACCTCCAGCAATACCCGCAAGGAAGGAATCTCAACCTCAATAGGCAGAACGGCTTCCATTCCATATACCAACGAGAACGGAGTGGCTCCGGTGGATGTACGCATTGAAGTCCGATAAGCATGCAAAGCAAAAGGAAGTTTCTCATGCCAGTCCTTATAGGTGTCTGTCATTTTTTGAATAATCTTCTTGATATTCTTATTTGCAGCTTCTACGGCCCCATTCATTTTCGGGCGATATGGCACTGAATTATGATGTTTGATTTTGAATTGCTCACAAGCCTCCTCTATCACCTTGTTATTAAAATTCATAGCATTGTCTGAAATAATCCTCTCAGGGAATCCAAATCTGCATATGACTTCTTTCTTAATGAACTTGCACACCACTGACTTCGTCACACTAGCAAATGATGCAGCTTCCACCCATTTTGTAAAGTAATCAATCATTACTAAGATAAAACGATGTCCATTCGACGCTTTTGGAGTGATTGGCCCAATTACATCCATTCCCCACATTGAGAAAGGCCAAGGAGCTGTCATGACGTGCAAAGATGTTGGAGGGACGTGTATTTTATCCCCATATATTTGACACTTGTGACATCTTTGAGCATATTTAATGCAATCACTCTCCATAGTCATCCAATAATAGCCTGCTCTCATGATCTTTCTAGCCATCATATGCCCATTCGCATGAGTCCCACAACTTCCTTCGTGAACCTCCTCAAGGATCTTTCTAGCTTGCATAGCATCCACACACCTTAACAAAACTTGGTCCCTCCCTTTCTTATACAAGATATCACCATGAGAAAGAATCCCATCGCCAATCTTCTTATGGTCCTCTTATCGTTTCCCGTGGCTTGCTTAGGATATTGTTGGTTCTTAACATATTGTAGAATATCATGAAACCAAGGCTTATCATCAATTTCTTCCTCCACATTTAAGCAATGAGCTGGGGAACCACGTACACTCATCTTAATGAGCTGAACTTCAGTATTTGCATTTACTTTGAACATGGCTGCCAATGTTGCCAAAGCATCTGCCATTTGATTTTCTTCTCGAGGTAAATGGTCAAAAGAAACCTTTTCAAATTGTTTGATCAAGTCGATGACGAATTCACGATACAAGACCATTTTTGAGTCTCTTGTCTCCCACTCCCCTCGCAATTGGTAAATTACCAATGCAGAATCCCCGTATACTTCCAACGCCTTAATTTTCTTTTCGACGGCTGCTTGTAGTCCCATGATACATGCTTCATATTCAGCCATGTTATTGGTACAATTGAAATCCAATCTTGCAGTGAACGGATAATGATCCCCTTTTGGAGATATTAAGATTGCACCAATACCATGTCCCAGAATATTTGATGCTCCGTCAAAGTACAACTTCCATGCCTTATCTCCCACTAACTCTTCATCAATCTTGAGGATAGTCATCAAATCCTCGTCCGGGAAGTCGAACCTCATAGGCTCATATTCTTCTGCAACTCGATCTGCCAAGAATTCAGCTATCGCACTCCCCTTGATGGCTTTTTGACTTACATAGACAATATCATATTCGGAGAGTAATACCTGCCATCTTGCTAACCTCCCTGACAAAGAAGGCTTTTCAAAAATGTACTTAATGGGATCCAACTTCGCAATCAACCAAGTGGTGTGATACAACATATAATGCCGAAGTCTCTGGGCAGTCCAGGCTAGTGCACAACACATTTTTTCTAGTGAGGAATACTTGGATTCACAATCCGTGAATTTCTTGCTCAAGTAGTAGATTGCACGCTCTTTCTTGCTTGCTTCGTCGTATTGCCCCAATACGCAACCCATCGAGTGCTCATGAACTACAAGATACAGAATAAGCGGCTTTCCTGGAATAGGAGGAACTAAAACTGGTGGATTCGAAAGGTATTCTTTGACTCTATCAAATGCTAGTTGACAATTTTCATCCCACTCTCCTGAGTCATGTTTTCGTAGAAGCTTGAAAATTGGATCACACTTAGCAGTGAGATGAGATATAAAACGGGAGATATAATTCAATCGTCCGAGGAAACCCCTCACTTCCTTCTGAGTACGCGGTGGCGGTAAGTCTTGGATAGCCTTGATTTTATCCGGATCCACCTCGATCCCTCTTTCACTAACAACAAAACCCAATAATTTTCCTGATGTAGCCCCGAATGTGCATTTAGCCGGGTTGAGTTTAAGTTGAAACTTTCTTAATCTTTCAAAGAGCTTTTTTAAATTGTCGACATGGTCCTCCGCTCTCCTCGATTTAGCGATCATATCATCTACATAAACCTCAATCTCCTTATGCATCATATCATGGAATAGAGTTACCATGGCCCTTTGATAGGTTGCCCCAGCATTTTTTAAACCAAATGGCATTACTTTGTAACAAAAAGTTCCCCACATTGTCACAAACGTGGTCTTTTCCATGTCCTCTGGTGCCATCTTGATCTGGTTATATCCCGAAAAACCATCCATGAAAGAGAATAATGAATGCCTGGCCGTATTATCAACTAGAGTATCAATATGTGGTAACGGGAAATTGTCTTTAGGGCTAGCTCTATTCAAATCCCGATAGTCAACACACATTCTCACTTTCCATCCTTCTTAGGTACTGGGACTATATTTGCTACCCATTTAGGGTATTTTGCCACTTCTAGGAATCCGGCGTCGAATTGCTTTTTTACCTCCTCTTTTATTTTCAACAACATTTCTGGTTTCATCCTCCTCAATTTCTGCTGAACCGGTTTGCAACCTGGCTTCAAAGGTAATCTATGCACTACAATATCAGTATTCAAACCTGGCATGTCCTGGTACGACCAAGCAAACACATCTGTATATTCGCGGAGCAAGCTCATTAATCTTTGTTTAATTGGCAAGGAGAGAGAGGTCCCAATTTTAACTTCTTTCTTTATTTCTTCATTCCCCAAGTTTATGACTTCTATTGGTTCTTGATTGGGCATAATTTGTTTCTCTTCTTGTTGTACTAGTCTTAACAAATCTTGAGGTAAAGCATAATCATCCACATCTCCTTCATCATTAAGTTCACCAACACAAACAGTTCTTTCAAAATTAAGTTCTGGATTATTGTTGAGAAGGTCCTCATTTTCATTATTGGGATACCTGGAGATAATTAAAATGGGATTGATATGGAGAAGGTATAAAAATGAATGAAGAGAAACAACACGGATGAATGAATAAAATGCATCATGCTTGTCATTTATTGAATGATAAAGACTAAATAAAAGCCCGTACATAAAAGACCCTAATGCCTTTGGGCAAAAGCACTTGGATAAGTTTATTGCATTACATGGAACATGATTTGAAAATGACGGGGAGCTCAACAGCACGCCAATTCTCCAATTTGTAGTCGGGAGGACAAGGACGAATTCCGGAACTATCCATCTCTTCTAGAAATTCCTCTATTCCCACCATATTGATAGAGAGATTGTGAAAGCTCTAGCCATTGCTGGGATAGACCCGCCTTCTTCAACTTTTGCAGAGCTATGTAGATGTATCCCCCCGAATAGAAAGACTCATATAGAGGAGGGAAACCCATTGGTTCAAACTCTATTTCGTGCCCCATAAAATTAGCCAACTTGCTTTTCTTCTTCCTTTCTATGAACTTTTTCTTTTCAAGTCCAGTGGGTTTATATCCTAACCCAAACCTATCCATCTTAGGAGTAACAGACACTGCTCTCTTCATTCCTTGTAACTCCTTTCCTAAACCTGCTCCAGCATGACATCCCTTTCCCATCGTTTGTTGGATCCCGAGCTTGGTGGCTTTTGACAAATGTGGTACGGGTATTTTCATCCCTTCTCCCACAAATGTAGCATTAACAAGTTCTAAAGATCTAAAAGAGCATTCCACCGCATCTTCAGCAACTTCTATGTATGGGGCACTTGTAGTAATGGTCGCAATCATGTCTTCTTCTCCTTCTATACTCACCAAATGTCCATCAACCACGAATTTGACCTTTTGATGCAGAGTCGAAGGAACTGCACCCGCTGAATGGATCCAAGGCCTTCCAAGTAAACAATTATAAGAAGGAGTGATATCCATAACTTGAAATTCAATGTTATAGACACATGGACCAATCTGGAGTGGCACCTCTATATTCCCAACCACTTCTCGACGAGTACCGTCAAAAGCTCTCACAACAATGTGACTTCTCCTCAAATTTGACTTATCTACAGGCAACCTAGACAGTGTAATCATGGGCATAACATTCAAGGATGACCCATTATCAATGAGGACTTTCGGAAGGATATGATCTTTGCAAGTGGTGGTTATGTGAAGGGCTTTAGTACTCCCTCTACCGTCGAGTGGGATCTCATCATCATTGAATGAAATGAAGTTATCTGCCGCAATATTTCCCACCAGCCGATCTATGTTCTCTACCGACGCATTGTGGGCCACATAAGCTTCATTGAGCACTTTCAACAAAGCATTTCGATGAGGCTCTGAATTCAAGAGTAACGAAAGTAAGGAAATCCTTGCTGGTAAGCGATTTAATTGTTCCACCACGTTGTATTCACTGTGCTTGATAAACTTCAAAAACTCACAAGCCTCTTTCTCCGTTACAGGTTTCTTTCTTTCAGAATCTACTGGAACCATTGGTCTGACCTCTTTTGCTTGGCTATCTCTATTGTTTTCGCCCTTTCCATCTTCTTTAGCCTTCCCCATCTGAGTTTTCTTCAACATATCTGGGGTATAACACCTACCACTTCTCGTCATTCCTCCCGGGCCCGCAATGTCTATTGTATCAGCAGTATAAGTAGAGGGATTATTGAGAGAACCTTGAGCTGTGACCTTATAATTGTAATTCCACGGGACTGCATGGTCACTCTTATACGGGAATGGGCTTGGAACTTTAACAATTAGTTTCGACCTAGCATTTTCAGCAGTTATGCTAGGTTCCATTTTACTCTTATCCCCACAAACGACCTTCAATGGTTTGATTGGCTTCCCAAACATTGATGGCTCTATAACATTCACTACTTTCCCTTCAAGAGCTTCAGAGAACTCAATTTCTCCTAAGTCCATCATCTTTTGTACTATACGACGAAACTCCTCACAACTTTGGACGGAATGCCCCATCATTTCTCCATGAAACTCACAATACTCTTCTTCTTGCATTTCAAGCCCAAATTTTGCCTTCTTAGATTGAATAATCTTTGCCTTCCTCATTGTTTCCAGCACCACCCTCATCGGTGTTTTCACATCACTGACATTTCTTTTTATCCAACACCCATCATCCTCTATTATTGCGTTTACATTGGCCTCTGTGTGATTTGGAAGGGGATTCGTATTTACGCTTGGCTCATTATCCTTCCCAAATTCCAAGATTCCAGCTTTCATGAGATCTCGAACTTTGTACTTAAATGCCGTACAATTTTCGATCGAGTGGCCTTGGATCCCGGCATGATAATCGCAATGAGCATTTGCATCATACCATTTTGGATAAGGGGGTTTAAGGGGTTGTAGAAAAACAGGGGCAACAAAGTGATTCTGCAATAATTGGGGGAATAGTTCAGCATAGGATATTGGTATTGGGTCGAATTGGGGCCTCTCCTTATTAATCTTGGGAGCTCTTTGGTTATTTCCTTGGTTGTTAGGTTGATAAGTAGGTCTTGGTGCTTGTGCAGAGGAAGGGGTACCAATATTCATTGGTGCTTGTAAATTCATGGGGTGGGTTGGTTGAGGCTGGTATGAGTAAGGGTTTTGGGAGATATTGTTCACGGGTGAATAATAGGGATGGTATGAAGGGTAAGGAAAATGGGGTGCGGAATTCATCTTCGATCGTCTTTCAGTGGTAACAGCTTGCGCTTCCCCATCTTTCTTTCTACTCATTCCACTCCTTTTTGGGGCTGATGTGTCTTCAATCTTGCCACTTTTAATGGCATTTTCAATCATCCCCCGAAATGACCATATCAGCAAAATTTTTAGTAGCACTCCCCACGAGTTTATCATAATAAGGGGGTCGCAAAGTACTAACAAACAAAGTTGTTGTCTCTTTTTCAGTCAACGGAGGCTGCACCTGAGCTGCCAAATTCCTCCACCTTTGGGCATACTCTTTAAAGCTTTCACCAGATTTCATCTCTAGGTTCTGTAAGGATAACCTATCAGGTGCCATATCGGTCATATGCCTATATTGTGCCATAAAGGCTTTTCCTAAATCCTTCCATGTATGGATACGACTCCGATCCAACTGATTATACCATTTAACAGTAGGTCCAATCAAGCTATCCTGGAAGCAATGGATGAGCAACTTATCGTTGTTCGTGTAGCCAGACATCTTCCGACAAAACATAGTAATATGAGCAGCTGGGCAGGTGGTCCCATCATACCTCTCGAATTCAGGGGCTTTAAATTTTGGTGGTATAACCAAGTCTGGGACAAGGCTAAGCTCGTTGGCATCTACGCTCCCAAAGAAATCCATTCCTTCAATTGCCCTTAACCGTTCTTCTAGCAAAACATACTTTTCTCTTGTTTCTTCATTCTCCTTCCTTAACTTCTCTTGCTCTATTGGGTCATCCAAGTTAGGCACAAAAATAGGATCCACAGGGCTAGATCCGGGATACTTTCCTTGATTTTGTGGGTTATTCAGGAAAATTGGAACTTGGGGATAAGCTCCTTGGGTAGCTTGAGCTTGGGGCGGTGTAAACCCAGGCGGGTATATTGGATCTTCTCTTGAAAGTTGAGGTTCCTCCCTTGAATCATCAGCAACTCCTTTCCCTTTCATTAAGCTCATCATCATCTCCATCATTTTTGCCATTTGCTCCCGAGATTCTTCTTGGGACTTGATAAGTTCTTGCTGAACTTTTTCCATTCTTTCCATTCTTGCTTGTTGTTCGGACTCCATGACCTTAGATTGGGAGCGAGTTTTGTACCGATGTTGTGCTGGACGTTCAGGATTCGGTGGCTTCGCTATTCTGACACCTAAATGAGCCCGCAAATTAGGATCACATGTTATTTTTTAGTTTTTGCCATAAAGAAGGAAAAGATAAAATCATCCCAATACTTTTGGTGAGATATTAAAACTTTTCCTTTTCACCTCAACGATATATGATGTCATTACTTATGATCACCAATATCTTTTCATTGGTAGGCATGTGTATGAAATGGATGCATGACATGCATGGGAGTAAGAGGTATTTAATCCATAACGATTTCAACCAAAGAACCTTCATTTATTCAAAAGAACTTTTATTACATGGCTATTGAATTCGACTTTCATTTATTCAAAGGAACTTTTATTATATGACTATCGAATTCAAAATTACATAGCTAACATTCTCCTATTATACCCATAAAACTGACTAACTTGCTGATATTGATCTTTAGCTTCCTCAAGAAAATCTAACAAACGCTGTCCAATCTCTCCAGTTGGGTTAATTTCCTGCCTCAGAGCTTCCGCCTTTTCCACCATCTCTCTCGCCTTGCGCACAGCTTTGCAGACTTGTGTAGCCAAATGTTCTATATATTGTTGTCTTCCAAAACTCCTTACTCTCCATTTCATGCTTGCATCTACGACCAAGTCGTATGAATACCTCCAATCATTCTCCCTAAGTTTCCATTCTTGGATGATCAAAGCAATGTCATTCTTGTAATGTTGCAAGTGTTCCTCCAAAATCTGGACTTTTTGTTGTAACAGATTCCTTTCATCTTGAAGTTTGACATAGTCTTCGTCCTTCAGTCCAACTTTCAGAGCTTCATTTTCCTTTCGACATTGCATCAATTTTTCAGTGTTAACTGTATACATTTGTTTCCAATATCGCTGCTCTTGAAGAGTAATGGCAGTTCCCTCTTCATTTTTCTTTGCCTTGTTTCTCCAATACTCCACTTTCCCACGAAGATCTTCTATTTCCTTCTTCCTCTCATTAGAAGTCATAACAATTCCTCCGATCCTCATTTCTCTTCTCAACCTTTTATTTTCCTGATTCAATTCTTGAAGGTCATTGTGGGCAACATCTCGCTCTGTTCTCATCCTCTTGAGCGCAGCTTCTTGTACTTCAAACTTGACCTTTAAATTCTCTACCTCCTCTTGAAGCTTTAGATTCCTTTGCTCCATCTTCTTTTCTTCCTCTTTGAATTGCTGCCGAACAATCTCGATTTCGGATATATCTGCCTCAGGTTGTACATACGTAAGTGACTCCCTGAATACAACATCTTTAACCCGTTTAGCTCTCCACATCAGGTAATTTGGGGTAGCTTTATCAGATAAGGGTCCTGTCGCAAATCTTCGAGGTTGTTTCCATGCTCGAATGGCTTGTTCTGTCTTTTTCGTTGCCTTTGGTTCACCATAGGAATACTCCATCAAATTAAGCCCATGCGTTGCCGGAGTAAACTGTTTTGCCCAAAACTGTCTCTGCACCATAAGTGGGGCACAACTTGTTATCCCCCATAATCCCAATAGTGGTATCCAAGATTCTTCTCCGCATCTATATAGTACTGGGACATGATACATCCACGGGGCCATCCAAGTCACTTGATCATCTCTAAGCTGTTGAAGGACAAACACCCATTCATCTTTAGGTTTTGGTTTTGGCCATTTACTTCTACAAAATTCTTTGATCGAGGTATTTCCACGATAAAAAGGCTTTGAGAATTCTTTCACCTCACAGTTGAAATGGCTCTTGATCCATATGTATAAGAGTTGTGCGCATCCCATGAAACGCCCTTCTCCTTTTCGTCGGCAATAACTCAATGATCGAAAGGTCTCAGCCAAGATTGCTGGCGAAGGATTTACATTATTAACAACTTGTTCAAAGAAGTCTATCACGGCTATCTCAATGTGCCCCAAAACCTTAGGAAAAATAACCAACCCGTAAATTGCCAGGGCAAAAACAGCTAACCCCTTCTCATCATTCAAATGATCTTTAATAAATCCATGGAGAAAATCCCAAGGTAGGCAAATGTGTTCTCCCTTTTGCTTCATATGAGGATCTATTTCTTCCGGTTTCACTCCCATAATCCCAGCCAACTTCTTACGAAACCCAGACTTCGGCTTTCTGACATATACCTTGTCAGGGCTCTTTAAATCCAACCCTATCAAAATAGAGTACTCTTCTATAGTGGGCATCAAATCCACTTCGTTAAATGTGAAACACCTGGGATGGATCCCAAAACTGGATAGCAGCTTTCAGCAAAGGTTCTTCAACCGCCACTGAAATCAACGAAGCTATTTGGCCATACCTGCTACAAAAGTCTTCTTTCTTCTCCTTACTGATTTGCTTCCATATGTTAACCAAACCTGTTAAGTCATTCTGCTTAAGGTCCAAGCTCACTTCTCTAGGTAATGATGATATGAAGCCTTCTATCAAGCAATTCCCTTTCTCTTGCTGAGTCTTCTCTGACCAAAACTGCACTTCATTATATGGATCACACATGACAGTCACAGTTGATGAACAAGCCCAACATTCTTTGGATTTCATAGGATTCTTGGTTGTAATAGGCCATGGAGAAAATACCTCTCTTATGCAACCTTCATGATGAGAAATGATTCATGCAAAAAGGAAAAACAGAACATTTATTAGTACAAAAACAAAAAGTAACATCAAATGTCTTATACAGGGTTACTTTCTAAGGGTAAGGTTCTATCTAAGGTGAACTTTTTCTATGGTTCACTATATGCTTGGTTTGGGTCTCTAAAAGGACAAAAGGTTCCCAAATTGTTCCTTACTGACGTCTACGCTAGACTAGTAAGGCACCCCAATCCTCACCCATGACAGGCTACAAACGGAAAGGGTTCAACTTGAGTGAGAGTATTTCGCTTGCCATTGCGGAGGTTATCACCTCACGAGAGCAAAGGTACTATTCTCTCTCCTAAAAGGGACAAACCCGGGTGTAGGGTTTATGTATGCAATGAATATGTCATGCATGCAAAGGAACAAAATTTAGAAAGCATCCCAAAATGCAAGTGATAAAGATGATTCACATATATATTTTTTGTTTGTATTTTTTTGTTTTTTTAATTTTTTTTATGAAAATATTTATTAAGACCATTAACTAAGATTTTGGATAAGACATGATTAATCATGGTTCGACTCTCTAATGTCCCCAGCGGAGTCGCCAAGCTGTCGTAACGATTTTCGTCCGGGGACTCGATCGCTAGACGATTTTGGAAAAACACAAAATGGAGTCGCCACCAATCTTTTTTGGCTAGGTGTGATTGGCCACCTAAAATCATTTATTTTTTTCAATAAAATCTTAAAATTAATTAAGGTTTATCAAAAAAATAATTTTTGGTCTGCGAAAACAAAGTTTGGGTTCGGGAGTTCGGTTACGCGTGGGGAAGGATTAGCACCCCCACAGCGCCCGTTAGAAAACGGTACCACTTAATCATGTATTATCTTTTGATCTTAATAAAATGATCTTAATAAAATGGTCTTAATTAAACATTTAAAAAGAAATTCATTTATTTTGAAATCAATTTGTTATTTGCTTATTATTTGAAACATTAAATTTTATTTTTATTTATGTTAAATTTATTTTTATTTGAAATAAATGAGAATCTTTTGTATTAAAAATTATTCCAAAATACCCCAATACTTTTGGTAGCATTTCGGATAATTTCCAACCCTAGAGATTTCTTAAGAATCGCTACTTGCGATTTCTATAGAATCCCATCCTCGGGAGATTCGCACTTATTTTTTTTGAAATTTCATGAATGCAAATGATGCAATCAAAATATGGATGATGTACATGAGAAATCCATTATTTCATTTTATTATTTTTTAATTCATAAATTTTAGTTTTTATAAATGAAAATCCCTTATATTGAAAATTATTCCGAAGTACCCCAATACTTTTGGTAGCATTTCGGATAATTTCCTCACCTAGGGATTTCTTAAGAATCGCTACTTGCGATTTCTATAGAATCCCATCCTCGGGAGATTTGCATTTAGTTTGGAATTACAATGAATGCAAATGATGCAAACAAAATAGATGTGATGCACGTAAGAATTTTTGTTATCTTTTAATTCATTTATACTTATATTATTATTTTGTAATTTATTTATATTTATAAAATCTTACTTTTATTGAAAAATCATACTAAATATTCCAATACGCTGGTAACATTTAGCATATTTCTCTCACCTAGAGATCAGTTAGGAATCACTACTTGTGAATTCCGTAACATCTCATCATCGGACATTGTTTATATCTTATTTATTTTTAATTTGTTTTACTCTTTATTTTGAAGTCTTGTTCATTTGTTTATTTAAAATATTTATTTGTTTATTATTTCATATAAGTTGATTATATTAGAGATCTTAATATCGAACTAAAATTATTTGAATACTCCAATACGCTGGTAATACTCAAATATTTTATTTCGACCCTAAGGATAATCAAAGAATCACTACTTGCGATTTCTAAGGAATCCTATCATCGGGGATTTAAAATTTGTCATTAAAATTTATATTTATATTTATTTTAAGTTTATATTTATATTTATTTACTTTTTACCCTTTTTATTTATTTTCTTTTTTATATTTATAAGAAATTTTGATATCGAGATAAAACAAATTAGATATTCCAATACGCTGGTAACATCTAATGAATTTTCTCGATCCTAAAGATTATCGAAGAATCACTACTTGTGATTTCTTCGAAATCTTATCATCGAAAAAAAGGACTTAAATATTCATTCGTTTACCTTTCCATTTGTGTTTTTCTTTTATTATGTGTTATTAGTTTTATTATTATTATTTTTTAAAATTGATTTATTAAAAATTTTATTATCGAAATAAAATCACTTAAATATCCCAATACGCTGGTGACATTTAAGGATTTTATCTTGATCCTAAGGATTATTGAAGAATCGCTACTTGCGATTTCTAAAAAAAATCCTATCATCGGAAATTCCTTTAAAATTTTTCAATTATATTACTTTAGTGTTTTATAAAATTTTCTTTTCATATTTTGTTCATTTATTCTTTATTTTACTTTTATCTTTTTTTTTTAGTTATTGATTTTACATTCTTGTATTATGTATCCTTATATTTATAAGATAATTTGATATTGAGAAATCATTACTTTTTTTTTTGAAATTTTATTGTTGGATAAATCTTTATTAAAAATTTTTTTTTTTTATGTTCACTTTCATTACCTAAAACCGTGTGTTTACATATCCCTTATTACTTTATTCTTTTAATGATTCATAGCTATATATATATATATATATATATATATATATATATATATGTATATAGATTTAATATATGCAAACGTATCACAGAAGTAAGAACAAAAGCAAAATATACATTAAGATTCTTTAGAAACCTGATAAGCTAACCTTTATCACCTAAAAACGTGTGTATATATACCCTTATTACTTTATTCTCTTTTCTTAATGATTCATAGCTATATATATTTAATATATGCAATCAAGTATCACCAAAATAAGAACAAAAGTAGCAGAATATACCTTAAAACTCTTTAGAAACCTGGCGAGTTAATTGGTGTAGAAGCAACACGCATGCAGGAAGTGATAACACTATGTAGTCGTGGTAAGCAAGGACACGGGCAGTGCAAAGGGAGCTGACACACGATTCAGGCACTGGTGTTGTGGTGGAGGCGGAATGCAGCAAAATGGTGGCGGCGTTGCAGGCAAATCCCAGCAGAGACGCAGTGCAGTAGGGATGCCGTGACAGGGAGAGAGCAGAAGCTCAGTGTAAGGGAGTTGACACTAGTTGCGACGAAGGCAAGCAAAGCAAGATCGTGGCAGCACCACCACTGCAGCAGGGGAAAGGAACCGCTTCGGAAGCAGTTTTGCTTAAACAGAAGCTAGCAGCGAGATGGTGATGCACGGTGCAGTGATGAAGATGATGCAATGGGGTATGGAGCGGCGCAGTGGAGAAGAGTATAGAAGCGTGCGAGCAGACCAACAATAACAGGGTTGGTGCGCAGGCCAGTAGTTCGGCTAGACTTTGTGCGGTGAACAGCAGTGATAATATGTAGCAGCAGTGGTGATGAGGAAGCGATGGTGGCTGGGAACGATGGTGAAGGTAGCAGCAATGGAGCAGTAGCAGCAAGCAGAGATGGTTGGATGATGGAAGCGTGGTCTGATGGTAATAAGCAGTGAGTACGTTGGTGGCTGGGAACGATGGTGAAGGTAGCAGCAGATATGGAACAAGATGGCGTGGTGGCTGGTTCAGCAGCGTAGCAAGGCCTGGCGTGTGAACAGCGGGTGGTGCAAGGCAGAAGATGCTGGTGCGAGGGTCTTGGATCTCAACAAGGCTACGCAATTCGGTGAAGCAGCAAGCTAGGTGGTGGCGGCTTGTTGCAGACAGTAATGATGAAGGGTAGCGAGGGACGTGGAGATCATGGTGGTAACAGTATGAAGGTCCACCCAATGATCAGGCCAACAGCTAGGTTTTTTACTCTCCAACTAGGGTTTTTTTTCTTTCTCGGCTCCCTTTTTTTTTCTGTGTCCCCCCAAAAAAAAAATCCTCCCTTATGCTTTTATAGCCATCCCTAAGCATGAGTAACGGAAAGAAACAATATTCCGCCATTCATGTCCTTAAAATATGGCTACCATTATGCAAGATTGATTTTTTTTTGGTGATTCAGTCTTGATTTTTTTCCTTTCTTATTAGTTTCACACTTTTTAATTTATTTCTTTCCTTCTTTTTTTTTTTTTATGAAATGAATCTTCTTGGTCAACTCTTTTATTTGTCAATTAATTTTTAGATAGGAAGAGGTTAAAGGTTTGCATGGAGTTTTAGGGTTTGCATAAAAACATTGACGTATTCTTGTTTTTTTTTTATTATTTTTTTTATATATATTTTTATATTATTTATTATTTGTTATTATTATTATATTTATTTATTTATTTATTTATTTATTATTATTATTATTTTTTTTTGCTCGGACAAAATTCGGTGTTTACAGCTGCCCCTCTTTGCACCTTGCTGAGAATCAGGAATAGTGCAAAGACTATAGACAACAATTTTGTCCGAACCTCCTTTTTTTTTTTTTTTGGGAAAATTCAATTTTGATTCCCGAAAATAATACCTTGACTCCATACCAAGGCTCGATCCATTTTAGAGAAATGAATTCGATTTTGAAACACATGATACCTTGACTCCATACCAAGGCTCGATCCACTTTAGAGAAATGAATTCGATTTTGAAACACATGATACCTTGACTCCATACCAAGGCTCGATCCACTGTGAAAAAGTGAATTCGACTTTAGAATATAATACCTTGACTCCCTACCAAGGCTCGATCCATTTTAGAGAAATGAATTCGATTTTGAAACACATGATACCTTGACTCCATACCAAGGCTCGATCCACTGTGAAAAAGTGAATTCGAATATAATACCTTGACTCCCTACCAAGGCTCGATCCACTGTGAAAAAGTGAATTCGATTTTGAAACACATGATACCTTGACTCCATACCAAGGCTCGATCATTTTAGAGAAATGAATTCGATTTTGAAATACATGATACCTTGACTCCATACCAAGGCTCGATCCACTGTGAAAAAGTGAATTCAACTTTAAAATATAATACCTTGACTCCCTACCAAGGCTCGATCCACTGTGAAAAAGTGAATTCGATTTTGAAACACATGATACCTTGACTCCATACCAAGGCTCGATCCATTTTAGAGAAATGAATTCGATTTTGAAACACATGATACCTTGACTCCATACCAAGGCTCGATCCACTTTGAAAAAGTGAATTCGAATTTGAAACACATGATACCTTGACTCCCTACCAAGGCTCGATCCACTTTGAAAAAGTGAATTCGATTTTGAAACACAAGACCTTGACTCCATACCAAGGCTCGATCCATTTTAGAGAAATGAATTCGATTTTGAAACACATGATACCTTGACTCCATACCAAGGCTCGATCCATTTTAGGAAAAGTGAATTCGAATTTGAAACACATGATACCTTGACTCCCTACCAAGGGTCGATCCACTTTGAAAAAGTGAATTCGATTTTGAAACACAAGATACCTTGACTCCCTACCAAGGGTCGATCCACTTTGAAAAAGTGAATTCGATTTTGAAACACAAGACCTTGACTCCATACCAAGGATGGAAGGTTTAGATTTTCCGAATCATAGGTTACACATCAAAGATATAAATGCAGAGGGCATAATTGCAGATGCAATATTCATGAACGTGAATGCAAATTATAACAAGTGACCTAATTTGCGAGTACGCATTTGGCTGTAAACGCATATTTCATCATCACCCTGGATGCTCGAACCAAACTACCAAACTTTGAGCTTGCAAGATATCGGAATCCCTCTTTTTTTTTTTTGAAAGCAACGCCTTGTATGATTTCTGTACTTCTGGTCTATATGCCCGCAGAGTTGGGTTTAAACCCTCACATTCCCATTTTATTATTCACATAGCAATGCAAACTCCTTTTATATTTGGGACTATTTATTGAATCAGCACCATTCAAAATTGCCAAGCAAGATACATTTATTATGAATGTAAGGCAAACAAGTCAATGTACAAGGTAATTTTAATGAAGAACAATTTGGCTTTGTCTCAAAATATCTAAGAATTCACGAAGAAGGGACAATAAAATAAGAAGTTGTATGGTGGCAAAAGTTCCCTTATAAGAAAAATTTGGACTTTCTCTATCGAATAATCCGGAATCCTTATTGTATGAACCATTGATTGATGACCCCAATGTGTGGGAAATGTTTCCTATCATCTTTGACCCCTTTAGACTTGCAAAGCTGATGCCCCTTTTTTATCTAGGCCGTCCTCTCGGGTTTTCGACTTAGATACCTCCTATGAGTTTAAGCTGCCTTTTCAGGTTTTCAACTTAAACCCCGCCTCTTTTTTTTCTTCTTTTTTTTTTTTTGAATCTAAGCCGCCTTTTCAGGTTTTCAACTTAGACCCAATTTCAAGCGTAATATTTTTTGACCACATCACCATTGACCGGGTTTGGTAACTCATATCCATCCATCTCTGTCAAAATCAATGCTCCCCCTGAAAAGGCCTTCTTTACCACATACGGGCCTTCCCAATTTGGTGCCCATTTTCCTCGAGGGTCATGCTGATTAGATGGAATCCTTTTCAAAACTAATTCCCCCTCCCGAAATTGTCTAGGGCGGACCTTTTTGTCATATGCTCTCATCATTCTCCTTTGATATAATTGGCCATGACAAAGTGCTTTAAGCCTCTTTTCCTCAATCAAATTCAACTGTTCATATCGAGTACGGATCCATTCTGCTTCTTCCAATTCTACCTCCAGCAATACCCGCAAGGAAGGAATCTCAACCTCAATAGGCAGAACGGCTTCCATTCCATATACCAACGAGAACGGAGTGGCTCCGGTGGATGTACGCATTGAAGTCCGATAAGCATGCAAAGCAAAAGGAAGTTTCTCATGCCAGTCCTTATAGGTGTCTGTCATTTTTTGAATAATCTTCTTGATATTCTTATTTGCAGCTTCTACGGCCCCATTCATTTTCGGGCGATATGGCACTGAATTATGATGTTTGATTTTGAATTGCTCACAAGCCTCCTCTATCACCTTGTTATTAAAATTCATAGCATTGTCTGAAATAATCCTCTCAGGGAATCCAAATCTGCATATGACTTCTTTCTTAATGAACTTGCACACCACTGACTTCGTCACACTAGCAAATGATGCAGCTTCCACCCATTTTGTAAAGTAATCAATCATTACTAAGATAAAACGATGTCCATTCGACGCTTTTGGAGTGATTGGCCCAATCACATCCATTCCCCACATTGAGAAAGGCCAAGGAGCTGTCATGACGTGCAAAGATGTTGGAGGGACGTGTATTTTATCCCCATATATTTGACACTTGTGACATCTTTGAGCATATTTAATGCAATCACTCTCCATAGTCATCCAATAATAGCCTGCTCTCATGATCTTTCTAGCCATCATATGCCCATTCGCATGAGTCCCACAACTTCCTTCGTGAACCTCCTCAAGGATCTTTCTAGCTTGCATAGCATCCACACACCTTAACAAAACTTGGTCCCTCCCTTTCTTATACAAGATATCACCATTGAGAAAGAATCCCATCGCCAATCTTCTTATGGTCCTCTTATCGTTTCCCGTGGCTTGCTTAGGATATTGTTGGTTCTTAACATATTGTAGAATATCATGAAACCAAGGCTTATCATCAATTTCTTCCTCCACATTTAAGCAATGAGCTGGGGAACCACGTACACTCATCTTAATGAGCTGAACTTCAGTATTTGCATTTACTTTGAACATGGCTGCCAATGTTGCCAAAGCATCTGCCATTTGATTTTCTTCTCGAGGTAAATGGTCAAAAGAAACCTTTTCAAATTGTTTGATCAAGTCGATGACGAATTCACGATACAAGACCATTTTTGAGTCTCTTGTCTCCCACTCCCCTCGCAATTGGTAAATTACCAATGCAGAATCCCCGTATACTTCCAACGCCTTAATTTTCTTTTCGACGGCTGCTTGTAGTCCCATGATACATGCTTCATATTCAGCCATGTTATTGGTACAATTGAAATCCAATCTTGCAGTGAACGGATAATGATCCCCTTTTGGAGATATTAAGATTGCACCAATACCATGTCCCAGAATATTTGATGCTCCGTCAAAGTACAACTTCCATGCCTTATCTCCCACTAACTCTTCATCAATCTTGAGGATAGTCATCAAATCCTCGTCCGGGAAGTCGAACCTCATAGGCTCATATTCTTCTGCAACTCGATCTGCCAAGAATTCAGCTATCGCACTCCCCTTGATGGCTTTTTGACTTACATAGACAATATCATATTCGGAGAGTAATACCTGCCATCTTGCTAACCTCCCTGACAAAGAAGGCTTTTCAAAAATGTACTTAATGGGATCCAACTTCGCAATCAACCAAGTGGTGTGATACAACATATAATGCCGAAGTCTCTGGGCAGTCCAGGCTAGTGCACAACACATTTTTTCTAGTGAGGAATACTTGGATTCACAATCCGTGAATTTCTTGCTCAAGTAGTAGATTGCACGCTCTTTCTTGCTTGCTTCGTCGTATTGCCCCAATACGCAACCCATCGAGTGCTCATGAACTACAAGATACAGAATAAGCGGCTTTCCTGGAATAGGAGGAACTAAAACTGGTGGATTCGAAAGGTATTCTTTGACTCTATAAAATGCTAGTTGACAATTTTCATCCCACTCTCCTGAGTCATGTTTTCGTAGAAGCTTGAAAATTGGATCACACTTAGCAGTGAGATGAGATATAAAACGGGAGATATAATTCAATCGTCCGAGGAAACCCCTCACTTCCTTCTGAGTACGCGGTGGCGGTAAGTCTTGGATAGCCTTGATTTTATCCGGATCCACCTCGATCCCTCTTTCACTAACAACAAAACCCAATAATTTTCCTGATGTAGCCCCGAATGTGCATTTAGCCGGGTTGAGTTTAAGTTGAAACTTTCTTAATCTTTCAAAGAGCTTTTTTAAATTGTCGACATGGTCCTCCGCTCTCCTCGATTTAGCGATCATATCATCTACATAAACCTCAATCTCCTTATGCATCATATCATGGAATAGAGTTACCATGGCCCTTTGATAGGTTGCCCCAGCATTTTTTAAACCAAATGCATTACTTTGTAACAAAAAGTTCCCCACATTGTCACAAACGTGGTCTTTTCCATGTCCTCTGGTGCCATCTTGATCTGGTTATATCCCGAAAAACCATCCATGAAAGAGAATAATGAATGCCTGGCCGTATTATCAACTAGAGTATCAATATGTGGTAACGGGAAATTGTCTTTAGGGCTAGCTCTATTCAAATCCCGATAGTCAACACACATTCTCACTTTTCCATCCTTCTTAGGTACTGGGACTATATTTGCTACCCATTTAGGGTATTTTGCCACTTCTAGGAATCCGGCGTCGAATTGCTTTTTTACCTCCTCTTTTATTTTCAACAACATTTCTGGTTTCATCCTCCTCAATTTCTGCTGAACCGGTTTGCAACCTGGCTTCAAAGGTAATCTATGCACTACAATATCAGTATTCAAACCTGGCATGTCCTGGTACGACCAAGCAAACACATCTGTATATTCGCGGAGCAAGCTCATTAATCTTTGTTTAATTGGCAAGGAGAGAGAGGTCCCAATTTTAACTTCTTTCTTTATTTCTTCATTCCCCAAGTTTATGACTTCTATTGGTTCTTGATTGGGCATAATTTGTTTCTCTTCTTGTTGTACTAGTCTTAACAAATCTTGAGGTAAAGCATAATCATCCACATCTCCTTCATCATTAAGTTCACCAACACAAACAGTTCTTTCAAAATTAAGTTCTGGATTATTGTTGAGAAGGTCCTCATTTTCATTATTGGGATACCTGGAGATAATTAAAATGGGATTGATATGGAGAAGGTATAAAAATGAATGAAGAGAAACAACACGGATGAATGAATAAAATGCATCATGCTTGTCATTTATTGAATGATAAAGACTAAATAAAAGCCCGTACATAAAAGACCCTAATGCCTTTGGGCAAAAGCACTTGGATAAGTTTATTGCATTACATGGAACATGATTTGAAAATGACGGGGAGCTCAACAGCACGCCAATTCTCCAATTTGTAGTCGGGAGGACAAGGACGAATTCCGGAACTATCTATCTCTTCTAGAAATTCCTCTATTCCCACCATATTGATAGAGAGATTTGTGAAAGCTCTAGCCATTTTCAATTCCTCTATACCCTCCAGAAAGGTATCAATTCCCCTCGACTCTGGTAGGTTCCAATGGCTAGATTTTTGTATCTAACAATGGGAATTATTGTTGCTCAAAACAACAATGATGTAACAATAATGTAATATCCTTGGTCGTCATGCCAAGTGCCACCAAGAACTTTGTAAGTTCAATTCCTAACGTATTGATACCCGAATAGAGCATGAAGCTTTTTTTTCATGGTCATGATGGGGTTCCGATAGACTATTAGTTTCGTCAGTAGTCCAAACGCATTGTATGGATACATATTCAAACCGTATTGATATTCTTTAAGTTACTCACATAATATTGGCCTAAATAGCAGGATTAAAACTTGTTCAAATATGCAAACATAAATTCTAGCTTTGAGATCATGCATATCTAATTTATCACATATTAAGCATGAGAACATAAGATTCAAACAATTAACTCTTTCATGCTTATTAAAATTAGATTCCTCTTAAGTTCTTTGTGAAGTCATATAAAAATCCTAAAATATTTCAAAGTCAATAATGTGCTTGGCAGCAAATCTACACTAACCTTGTGTTGCCCATGCTCTTTTTCTTGCTTCTTTTTTTTCTTGCTAAAGAAGAAAAATTTTCTTTACTGTTTAGAGTTTCAAAAGATTGAGAGGTAGTTGGAAGTGAGTTTATGAAACTCAAGTTGCTAGCATGGGGATAGTTGTGATACAATCCAACTTTCTCAAACACTCTGTTGCTATTTGTGTGGATTACTGATAGAGGTTGGATACTTGTACAACTTACCTTTGTGATTCAAGACTAGAAGATCAAGCATCATAAACAAAGACTAAGGCTTTAGATTACAATATTTAAAGCTAAGGTGTGCTTCTTAAAATATTTTTTATGATGCTTGATGTGATTCGTAGTATGTTTTTGCATGATATGAATGTTCTTAATTGAAAAGACAAACTGGGATGGGTTTCTTGACGTAAACATTATTGTTTTCAATGTGTTTAACCTCTATATGTTTATGTATAATCCACCTATGCATGTCCCAAGAAACCTACAAAATTGTTTTTGGATAGTCTTAGGTTTTTGTAACATTTCTCTTTAGATCTATATATAAAAAAAAAGGAATTAGGAGGCCGAGAGGAATTTTTCAAATATTTGGAAACTTTTTTTGGGATTTCTTGGTGATGTAGGCACTATTGGCGTCAAGATTTGGGTTTTAGGTTGAGCTTTTGATGAAATTTTGAATTTCTTGATGATCTGTGACGAGTAGATCTGTTCAAAGATTGGGCTATCCACCCAAATTTGAAAATCCGCCCATTTTTTAGTTAGTTTAGACAAATGTGTTAAGCCCATTAAATAAGTTTTGTCTTGAAAATCAAAGCTTGCTAAAAAAATGGGTCGGCCTTGGGTTCACAATTTCAAGCCCAAGCCCAAGCTTAGTCCAGCCTGTTAACTATATTTTTTTTTACTATTTTTATAATAATGTATTTTTAAATTACTTTTGCTTTTTTTTTTTTGTGAAAATTAACTTGGGTTTGTATTTTTTGTATTTTAATTTAAAATTCCATGCTTTTTGTAGTATTTTTGTAAGGATTTATTCAAATTTATTGTGTTATAACTATTAATTATTATTATTTTTATATTTTTATATTTTAATATATTTTTTAAATTAATAGTTTTTAGGCTAGCATGGATGAGCTTGACTTATTTATTATATATAAAAAAAGATTTAGATAAAAAATTATGCTTGAAAAAATAAATCAGATCGAACTTAAGTTTACTTTCAATTCCTTAATATATTATTTAAGCACGGTCCAGCCCGACCATGAATAAATCTAGTGGTGAGGTTACGATGATTCTTCGGAGAATGATTCTAAAGAAAGAAGGTCTAATGAAGCAAATTTATAGAGACAGAGGGGGGAGAAAATATAAAATAAGAAAGAAAAAAAAGATTGTGGTTTAAACAGCAAGATGTAAATGATCATATTGTTTTTTTTTTTGGTTACAAATTGATCATATTGTTTTGCTTTGGAACTTGTTGACCCGTTGTAGCGATGTGCCACACTGAACTGAATCGACCTGTGTGAAGGCTACCCATTTTAGTTTTACTTTATTTATTAATTTATTCAGTCATTTAATTTGCAATTTATTCAGATTGTTTATTTGGTTTATTTTATTTAAATTGTGTGTGTAAATTATTAAATATGTAATTCATTAGTAGATTTATTAGCTTAATGTTTTCTTATTAATTTATTTAATGCATTAGATTTTATTAATGTTTTTATTCATTTGACTTTATTAATTTATTTAGAATTAGGATTAATTACTTAGGAATATATTTTTTTTGGGTAGTACATTTTTATTAGAAGTTATAATCACAATCAGTATATTGCATTCTTTTTTTTTGGTTACTAAGTATATTACATTCCTTGAACAAGTTTAACTAATAAATAATTAGACATATTCAAGTTCACACTTGATAAGACTCGAACATGAGACTCAGTCTCAGAACCACTTACTTACTACTAAACTAATGCCTCATTGGCAGAAATATACTAAATGGACATAAAAATGTAAAATTAAAAAAATATATAAATTAAAATCATGCCTAAAATTTACAAAGATATCTTGTATATTCAAATTCTCTAAAAAATTATAGCAAATGTAAATTATTTAAAATTTGTTAAATGTCTAATAATAAAAATGGATAGTGATTCATTTGCAGAAGGAATTTTCAAGGAGATTGCGCTTGAATATTTTTTGAAAATTTCTAGTGAGAGAGTTTTATTTAGGTCTCATCAATTTTATGGAAGATATAAAGAGAATTTTTGAAGATCAAGTAATTTGTAATCATTTTCCAACAAAAAGACAAAAAAGTAATAATGAAACTAAAATATAAGAATAATTAAAAACCATCGGTGATACTAATTGGTTAGAGTCCAGATTAAATTTTTATACGATACTTTACTCATCTTATGACAGCTTCTTCAATAAAGACAATTTGGTTACCCATAAAAAACTTTTGAGGTCAAAAGAATTTTATTAGTAGTTTGACCAACTTGATAGAAAATACTTCAAAATTGTTTTCAATATTTAATGTTCGAAATTAAAACAAATAATAAAAAATTTAAGATAACTTAATATTAATTGGTACCCCCTCTGATCTCATTTTTTTCATCCTCAGCTCTCTTAATTATCAAAATACCCTTATAGTGCACAACCTAAGATGAAAATACCCTTAATTTCCAAATTTATTATATTTTGTCGATATTTTTATTTATTTTCCTAATTATCAAATTACTTTCTCTTCTCCAATTACCAAAATTCGCTCCCCCCTTATTTCCTCATCATCAGCTCTCCCTCTCCTCTCCACCTTGAACTCTCCTTTCACAGTCGCGAGTGTTCAAAACGGGACGGACTAAACCCACTACATTTTCTACTCTCCACACTACACATCCAAAAAACGAATTAATCTTACACTATTAAATTACAAAATTAACCTTACTATAAAAACAAATATTTCACCGTTTGCTTCCTTCCCAAATTTTCTTCTCCACCGGCTGCAACTCCTTCAACCGAAACCACTCTCTACAGCACTCTCTACAGGTAACGTACATTTTGCTGCTACTGTAACAATCTGAGCTCGCCTACCGCAAGCTCACCTGCGCGAGGTCGGCAGCCTCGCGCAGGTGAGAGCCCACCTGAGCAAGACTGGTGGCCTCGCTCACGCTCACCCGTGCAAGGCTGTCGACCTCGCGCAGGTGAGCCCGCGAGAGGCCATGTGCCTCCAGTCTTGGTTTTCGATAATGGCTTTGAATGTGCTCGAGGAGAATGGCTACTGAACGTGCCTCCAGTCTGTGCCGCGCAAGCTGGCTTGCGCGGGGCCCAGTTTCCGCGCAAGCTGGCTTGCGCGCGGGCCCAGTTTCCGCGCAAGCTGGCTTGCGCTAGGGTGCAGGTTCCGCGCAAATTGGCTTGCGCGGGGGCGCAGTTTAAGCGCAAGCTGGTTTGCGCGCGAGCACAGTTTCTGCGCAAGCTGGCTTGCGCGGAACCTGTGCCCGCGCGCAAGCCAGCTTGCGCACGTCTTGTTCCGAGCTGGGAGCAATATTTACCTTTTTTTTGTTGTTTCTGCTCAACGTTTGGCTCCCTTGGCTCCCTTGTTTTTGCTCAATAAAGAAGTAATAGCTAGGGTGAAATGAGGAATATTTTTTTGTTGGATTCTTAAGCAATTTACTTAGAATTGAGCATTAATGGTTTGATTGTTTTATTCATATAATCATACGATCATTTGCTAAGACATAAATGTTTTTTTCAGATATGGAAGAAACACAAGGTGGAGGTTCATCTCAAGGAAGACGACGACGACCCACCAGCTCAGAGAGAAGACGACGAGCTAGCCAATATCTTGCTGAGCAGGCCGAGCAAGCTGAACAAGTAGAACAGGTCGAGCAAGAGGAGCAGGCGTGCTTGCTTTGCGCACCGGCACAGCAGAATGAGAATCCGCTGGCTCAGATGAGTGGCTTTTGGAGCATTTGAGTCCCATTTGTTCGTGGAACCTTAGTGGGAAAAGAGGATAGGCGGGACAGACTCTGACTCGTACAACCCACTGGTCCAGGGCATGGAGCATACTATTTTACAACCAGCGGAAAGAAGTTAGCCGGCTAGCGCACTTCGGTCACTCAAGGTAGCCCCCTATTGAATGCATCTCTCAGATTTTCCCTGTAGGCCGACAGCTCCCATCCCATCAGTTACCTTTCGAAGCTCTTTTCCAGTCAGACCTCAGGTCAATGGGCGATATAGAGTGAGGCGCCTATAGGGAGGGAGAGTTCCATTATGTAATATAAAAGTTTTGCGAACCAACCATTCACTGACTTCAGACCAAGCCAATCATCATTTGGCATCGGACAACTATCGTTAAGTCTGTCATCCGCCATAGACAAAAGGAGGGGGTACAAAGCTAGCCTATTACGATCTCCTTCACGCTAAGGGGATTGGCGGATGCTACAATACAAAGCGGTCGAACTCAAGCATTTGTTTTGACAGAAGCAATGGCTCTTTCCGGACAGCCGATTCATATTACTTACTTTTTTCTGGTTGGATTGGGCGCTTGGTGGTAACTTATGCCAGAGCCCCTACTTTAAAAAGCAAAAGCTTGCTGCTTACCATCATACGCGTGCGCTATAAAAGAAGCCGAGGCCGAACTAACATATCAAGTTTATCCCGAAACAACGGATTCCTCACCCTCAGGAGCCCGAAGTAACTCATCCTCATCAGCCCCAAGTAACGAATCCGAATGCCTATCTCCCGTTTCATAAGACTTATCGGAAGTAGGATAAGAATCATAGGCTGAATGAGCAGACGAATCGACCGAGGAAAGAGATGCTTACATACTAGAACAGAACCTAACTCGACTTCTTTTTTTTCTTTCTCCTGTTGCTATCCTCTCAACAGGTCGGTCAATATCAGTAGTGGAAGAAGCAGAGTAGTCCCCTGGTCATCAGTTAGTAGTTGAATAATCCCAGTAGTGGTCCTCTTGCCTAGCGGAGTCAGCCCTTAATGGTGCAGATGATGATGTAGATGAGGCATCTCAACCTTGTCCTGGAGGCCCGAGTGATATGTCTGTTTTGAATAGTTTTAGATCACATGTGGATTTTGCGATATGGGAGGGTCAGGTAATTATTTTGTTAAATTTAAGAATATAGATCTATTTTATCTATTAAAAATAATCTTATTATTTATTGTTTTTTATATAGGAACGAGCCAATTTGAAGGTTCTTAATCACACTCAAAAAACCTCTCAGTGGACTCTAGACGATGATCGGTCACGTATTCGCTCCTTTGTTTTGCAATCCAGCTTAGGTTGCTTGGTTGAGTGTAGTTATCGCACTTGCAATAACTACACTCATCTCAGCTTTTTGTGAGAGGTGGCAGCCGGAGACTAACACATTTCATATGCCTTTTGGGGAGATGACGATTACCCACGATGATGTAGCTACACTGCTTGGCATACCAGTGGTCGGCGGGATCGTATCATGCCGGCACATCTCCATGAAGCGTGCAATCAGAATGTTAGTTCGTTTGCTAGGTGCAATCGAGGCGTGCAGGATGTACGCGCTGTGGTAGGAGGCAGTTTTGCACATGTTTGGACAGTGTGCAGTGGTGTTCGGAACCAGGACCGCGGGAAGTCTGGTTGATGGGCGCGCGTGGATGCTGATGAGGGAAGCAGACGCGGGCCAGAAGTCTAGTCCGACCAGGACTCTGATTGGATGGGCTTGCGCTGATGCTGGAGAAGAGGCAGACGCGAACCAAGACTCAGAAGTGGAGTTTGACTAGGACTGTGACAGAGAAGGCGGCTGGCGGACGAAACACTTCCAGCTGCGATCTGAGACGCGCGGATAGCTAGTTGAGTCCAAGAGGGATTCTAATAGCTGAGGACGGACCCTGGATGAGTGCGCACACCTGGCACTCAAGATATGAGCTGGCGACCGCCAGCACTGGACAGACTGGGCAGAGTCATTGTGCGGCAAGGACTCTGGCGGGTGAAGAGTTTTTGTTGAGCTTGGTCTCTTAGGAATTTTGGATAGACTAGAATTCCTAATGGCTGGGGATGTCAGCCACATCCGATATAATTGCCTTGCCTCTCCTTCTCCCGAGCCTAGTATAAAAACGAGTAACTGGTGGATTAGTGTATTTGTATTTAGTGACTTTTGTTTTTTAAAGATACGGATTATCTTTATGATATCAGACAATGTTATTAAAATATGTAATGATTTTTGTTTATAATTTAATGTTTTATTTAGTGATTTTTGTTTTTTAATGCCTAGAGTTTATCTTTATAATAGTAGATAATGTTATTAAAACATATAATGCGTAAATCGATAATACAATCATAAGAAGGCATACATATCAAAGACATAAATTGATAATATATTCATACAATGGCATAAATGTTAAAATACAGTAATATTTAATAAAATATCATGGTTCGTCTAAACCAATGGTTTCTTTAATGGCAACATTTGATCTCGATAACAAATTTCGAAATTCCTCAATGCGAGATACATATGGAAGCTCCCACTCACGAGCAAAATCATATCGGTACCGATGCCAATTGCATGCAATCGGAGGTATTGGTGCAAACGGGTCCATAAATACCTGAAAAAATATCACTATTAAACGTACGAAAAAATATAAAACAAAATATCTCAATTCTAACATACATATTATTATCAATACCTCAACAAAATGAGAATCGTGAATAAGTCCAAGTGCTATGAATCCATGTTGCAGAGGGGGAGGTGGTGCAGTTCTAAGCGGAAGATATGTCAAGCATTGTCTAGAAGAAAAATGGACTAGCACAACGTTATACTTTGTTGCTATCAAGTGACCCATATCGGGTAAAGTCATCCATTTATCATAAGGAGCTGGTATCTTGAAATATGATAATGTCTCTATCAATTCATCAACACGCTCCTCTGATCCATAGAGACTAACATAATAAACGCGGAAATCACATATCTCCTCGATCAAATCTTGTCGCACCTTAGCCCATGCATCAACACCCATGCCTAGCAAGCCAGCTATAGCTCGAAAACCACAATGTCCATCCGATTCAACATCCACAGTAGAATGTATGTATTGGCGTATCTCTAAAGGGAAAGAATCAATAAATTTCACTTTCTTTTTTCGATGCACTGGTAGTTTCTTCATCTTTACTGAATTGACTGAAACGGGTGTTGATGCAGTATCATATTGAGATTCAACAATCTCAAAATACGAAGGATCACGTCGAGTTGATTTATCTCGATTGCCTTTGGTCTTAGCCTTCTCGGGTGGAGGAACAAGAAATGTAGTTGCTGGATCACCGAGTTCCCTTAACTTTTTCTTCAAGGCTAATTTTCCCGAGATATCACAAGCATCGAAGCGTCTCACTATAAGCTCCCACTCAGCATCAAGATTCAACTTAGCCAAGTAATCAACATTTTTCTTCTTCAAGTCCAACTTCGACCAAAAAGGATCCAAAACGGACAATGGAATCGGTGTATCGAACCTTATAAATTCAGCAATCTCGTGAGCACAAGGCAACCCATGTGTGCCTCTAATGACGCAACCACAAACAAGAGGGTCAATGCCGGTATCATTTGCTCGTTGTGCTTCCTTCAAAATAATGCTCAATGCTGTCCTAGAAACCAATCCCCGCAACTCCCTAAACAAAGTTGGTCGAAAATTATGTTCCACAATAGTAAGACTTCTCTCGAATGAGGCCTTTATCTCCGTATGTTGCAGCTCAATCAGGGAGTTGATAACCTTCCATGATGTGTCAAAATCTCCTTGGGACGATCCAAGGTGTCTCTTTAACTTTGAATGTGCACTCTCCGCCCTATATGATGTTAGAAAATGTTTATTATAATGAATAAATTATATATTTTCTGAAAATAACAATAAGTAAACCCTATAAACCTACATACCTATTTGTTGTAACATTTCCAAAGTGCTTTACTTTATTTGTCCACGCAGCAACAAATTTCTCTTTATGCTGAGTCAACCAAGTATGGATCAAGTACTCGAGCGCTCTAGGATAAGAATGGTAATGAGAAACCAATGAACTTAAATTTGCTTCGTACTCATACTCATTCGAAGAGAATACAAGAACGCCCCAAGCTGACATGAATGCCTCCCACTTCTCCTTGCTCTCAAACCACTTTTTACAATGAGCAAGTACATTCTTTGATATATGCCATCTACATAAGAGATTGGTTGTGCTAGGGAACACTGTTTGTACTGCTTTCATCAATGCTAAATCCCTATCAGTAACAATGACAGAAGGCATTGAATCAGAAGACATCAAGCTCTTTAACTTCTCTAATGCCCAAGTGTAGTTGTCAGTGCGCTCAGCCTCCATGTAAACAAATGCAACAGAAAATGTCAAATCTGTACATGTCACACCAACAATCTCAAGGAGAGGGAGTCTATATCGATTAGTTTTATATGTACAATCCATAACTAACACATTTGGAAAAGCATTCAATAAATCTACAGCCGTCGGATGCGCCCAAAATAAGTCTCTAATACAATCACTGGACTCATCACTCCTATGCCACTCAACATAATTACAATCATCTAAGTGTTTCATGAGTTGCTGCATCTGTGATCTACCAGCTTTGTCAACCATTCTATACTTTTGTCGTGCATTGTAGATGGTCTTTATGGTGCTGGAATTCTTCTTATCATGTTGTTTCAACGTCATTAGTATATTTCTTGGTTTGACCATATTATTTGTCATATCGGCCACTATACCTTGCTCTTTCACCGTTAATCGACCAGCAAAGGAATGTCCTTCTAACTGACTTGCAGCCAAATGGTTATGCATTCCACATACTACTCCGACTGCCCAATCATCGCCGCTCTCCAATTTCAGCCCCTGTAGCTCGAATTGACAATTGCACTTCTTCGATCCCGTTCCCAACCGACGGAATTCATATCTATTTGATCTATACATTCCATATCGTTCACATGCAAGTCGAAGTCTAGGTTTTCTTCCGGGAACACCAACTTCGGATGATTTAATCACAATAACAAAACCTAAGTCTCTTCCAACCTCTTTAGCCCATGTGATCAAGGCATTTCTACTATTGAAAACCTGAACAAAAAAATTTAATAATTAGTTTTTTTTTTATTTTACGGTATTTGCATTGAAACATTATATTAATTTTAAATATGCTTACCTTGTTAGTAGTAAATGCATAAGTGTAGTCAAATATTTCTTCATCCACACTATTGAATTCTTCATTGTACAATACTACTTCTCTGTTACTCTGCAAATATTAAACAACTAATATTAAACAATTAGTACAATAAATTATATAATAAAAATAATAAAACTAATTAATTATAAAAATAATTAATTAGTACAATAAATTATTCAAGGAATTAGTACAATTATTAAAGAAATTATAAATTATATATATATATACTTTATATAATAAAAATAGTAAAAAGAAAAAAAATTTAAATGATAACTCAACAGTATGTGCGCGCAAGCCCAGCTTGCGCGCTGGTGGATATAACGCGCAAGTAAGCTTGCGCTTAAATGGCCATAGCGCACAAGCTTACTTGCGCGCGGAAGGCCATATCACGCAAGCTAGCTTGCGCGGTGGTGGCCACTACGCGCAAGAAAGATTGCGCTCAGATGGCCATCTCGCGCAAGTTTACTTGCGCGAAATGTGAATTTCTGACTTCCACCTGACGAGCCTAATCCGAAAAAAACTCATCAAATCTTACCTCTTCTTCTTCTCTTTCAGTTTCTTCACTTTCATACTCTTCATAGCTATCATAATAGCTACTCTCACTCATATTTTTTAATTTTTTAAAGGAAAATAGAATATGATTGATGAAGAAAAATGAGAAACGGTAGATTGCAGCGGAAGGGGGAAGACTGAATAGCAAACTGAAGCACGCAGAAGAAAGACACCAGTGAGGGAAAATGTAGTGAAGAGTGTAAGAAGTGCTCTGGCGTTGGCTTTCGATTACTTTGTTTAGTTTTTTTAACAAAGTTGTTATTTAGTTTTTATTTTTAAGGTTAAAACAGTAAAAATATGAAGTATGTTTGAATACTTTGATTTTTCGTTTTGCCTACATAGTTCACAACATTTTCCCGCCTTTTTTACCCTCTCCTGTGTGCTCGTGACAGTCAGAAATTAGCATCTCGCGCAAGAATGTCTCTTGCGCGGGATGGCAATCTGAGCTCAAGCTTTCTTGCGCGAAATGCCCATCATCGCGCAAGACAGCTTGCGCGATATTGCCAGTTTCGCGCAAGTCAGCTTACGCGGAATGGCCACTTCCGCGCAAGCTGTCTTGCGCGGGATGGCCACCAGAGCGCAAGCTTTGCTTGCGCGCCCACACCTGTTCTTCATTTTTTTTTTATAAGTATTTATTTTTATTATATAAATTATATAATTATATAATTTATAATTTTTTGTATCATTTATTGTACTAATTCTGAGTATAATTTATTGTACTAATTTTATTTTGATAATTAATTATTTTTATTATTTTTATTCTATAATTTATTACACTAATTATTTAATATTAATTGTTTAATATTAAATAATGTAAAAAAGAAATAGTAGTGTATAATGAAGAATTCAATAGTGTGGATGAAGAATTCAATAGATCGGATGTTGCTATTAAAGAAACCATTGATGTAGACGAGCTATGATATTTTATTGAATATGACTTTATTTTTAACATTTATGCCTTTGTATAAATATATTATCAATTTATGTATTTGATATGTATGCCTTCTTATAATTGTATTCTCAATTTACGCATTATATGTTTTAATAACATTATCTGCTATTATAAAGATAAACTCTAAGCATTAAAAAACAAAAATCACTAAATTAAACATTATATTATAAACAAAAATCATTACATACTTTAATACCATTGTCTAATATCATAAAGATAAACTGTATCTTTAAAAAACAAGTCACTAAATACAAATATAAATACACTAATCCCTCGACGCATCCGATGTAATTGTCTTGCCTCTCCTCCTCCCGAGCCTAGTATAAAAACGAGTAACTGGTGGAGAAGCTATCTCTGATGTAACTGGTGGAGAAGCCATCTCTAATGTAACTGGTGGAGGAGCTAGAGGAGGAGCTGTCTGTGATGGAGCTGGAGGAGGTGTTGTATGTGATGGAGCTGGAGGAGGAGCCGAGGATGAAGCAGCATCTGAAGACCCAGCTAATATCTCATGCAAGTCGTAAATTCCCTTTGTCAATGTCTCTACATCTTTGCTGCCACTCATGAGTAATTCACAGAGAGACACTGCCCTTGACATGCGCTGCAAAACAATACATGAAAGAAATTTAAGTGAATAAAATAGTATGAACAAATTTTATTCACTTAAGATTTAGTGTTAATAACTTACACTAGATTGATCAGAATCGACTGAGGGAGCTTGAAGCCTCGATCTGCGTGCTGGATTTTGTACGAATCTATGAGAAATAGAGCCATACCAAGCCATATAATCGGGAGCCGTCTCTCCTGGGATCACACACATACGTCCTCTATTCTCTTCTCTGAGGACATACATAGGCCATCTATGCCATAATTGATCCATAAACTGATAAACCACATCATAAGTGGCACTCGTACTACCTCTCTGTGCTCTATATGGCGCTAAAGGTCTCGAAGGTACGGTCTGTACATAGCCCCACTGTCGTAACACTCTCTCTGGATGGTATGGCTCCACGACATCCCCAGCCTTTAAGCAGATCGTGAAAAAAAGATCGGGGGCAACGGATGCTGTCTTCGACTATCTGCATATGGAACCCAGCACACTTGATTATGCTGGAGGTCATCTAGATGCTCCCGCAACACGTTCACATCTTGACCATAACCACGTGGCTTCCATCGTCGAGCTCGCGGCAAACTATCCTCGTAATTGAAGTTCAACTCGGGACTCAATGATGGAAAGTGCTCATAAATCCAAGCCTATATCAAATAAAACATCAATCATTGATAAATTAATTATAAACAAATTATAATTCACAAGTTATTTATATAAAAGTAAATCTTAATACCTGAAAAAGAGTCATATAGCCTCCAATCCCGTGTACTTTTACCCTGCTTGCAAGACCAACTATCTATACATATAAGCAAGAGCACACGCACCCCACGCATATTCGCTGATAACTGTTAAATCCTCTAAACATGACAACAATGAAACAGGAACATGCGATCCACTCTTATCCACAAAAAGTGTGCACCCAAGTAAATGAAGTAAGTACGCACGAGTAGCATACACTATTTCCTCATCACTGAAGGTATCGTCACATTACGAAAAGTGGATCTCAACACCATTGCAATGTCACACTAGATCCACGACCGGTACTTGTCGCTGCTTGAGCTTCCGTAACAGAGACGCCTAACAAACGAACTAATATTCTGATTGCACGCTTCATGGAGATGTGCTGGCATGATACGATCCCTCCGACCACAGGTACACCAAGCAATGTAGCTACATCGTCTAGGGTAATCGTCATCTCCCCAAAAGACATATGGAATGTGTTCGTCTCCGGCTGCCACCTCTCACAAAAAGCAGAGATGAGAGTACTATTGCAAGTGCGATAACTGCACTCAACCAAACAACTTAAGCCGGATTGTAAAACAATGGAGCGAATACGTGATCGATCATCGTCTAAAGTCCACATCGATATTTTTTGGCTATGATTAAGAACCTTCAAGTTGCCTCGCTCCTATATCATAAACAACAAATAATAAGATCATTTTTAACAAATAAAATAGATCTATATTATTAAATTTAACAAAATAATTACCTCACCACCCCATATGGCAAAAGCCACATGTGATCTAAAACTTCTCAAAACAGACATATCACTCGGGCCTCCAGGACAAGGCTCAAGTACCTCCTCTGCATCATCTGAAGCTGTTTGCTCGGCATGTTCAGCCTGCTCGGCCTGCTGAGCACGATATTGGCCAACTCGTCGTCTTCTCTCGGAGCCTGTGGGTCGCTGCCGTCTTCCTCCACCTTGTGTATCTGCCATGTCTGAAAAAAAAATATTTATGTCTGAGATTGATGGCATTATTGAAAGAATAAAACAATGTGGGTGGAAGTAACAAAATAATAGTATATAATTATCATGATGCACCAACTCATAAACAAGAAAACTTGATCAATACAAACATAAAGGCTGGAGAAGAAGACTTTCAAACAAAAATCAAATGCACCATGCTGTGATCAAGGTTTCATGTCATCTAAGTTAATATGTTTAAAAAAAAACAGAATAAAAGTAGCAAATTATACCTAAATCAGATTGTTGACCAAAAGCAGTCTTCGAAGACTCTGGCTTAGGTAGTGACAAAAGAAGCTGCATAAAAAAAAACACTCAATCCATTAATCAAAAGGTAATGACAAACAAAGGCTACAAAGGTTTTGACTCAACGCGCAATCTGGGTTGCCCGCGGGCAAGCAATGCGCGCAATCTGGGTTGCGCGCGGGCAAGCAATGAGCGTAATCTGGGTTGCACACTTTCTGGCCCAGCGCGCAAGCCAGGTTGCGCGCTTTCTGGCCCAGCGCGCAACCTAGCTTGCGCGCTTTACTTGCCCGCGCAAGCTGGGTTGCGCGCTGGGCCAGAAAGCGCGCAACCTGGCTTGCGCGCATGACTTATCAGCGCGCATGCTGGGTTGCGCGCTGGGCAAGCTCGCGCGCAAGCCAGGTTGCGCGTATTGCTTGCCCGCGCGCAACCCAGCTTGCGCGCTGGGCGAGCGCAATGGGCTCTGGCGAGCCTCGCTCACGGCTGCCGACCTCGTGCAGCACCTGCGCGAGGCTCGCCCCGTAGCCTCCCCTAAGCGAGGCTCGCCTGTGCATTGCTGCGCGAGACTCGCCCCGGAGCCTCACCTGCACGAGGCTCACCCCGGAGCCTCACCTGCCTCGCCCCGACAGCCTCACCCTAAAGCCAAAATGCCAACTAAAATTCAACCAAAATTTTCTAAACAAAATGTACCTGTTCTACAACAGTTGGAGAAGAGGATGAGGAAGAAGGCTGAGGAACGGACCGTGGAGAAGAAGAGCCGTCGGGGCAGATGGGTCCGGCTGAGGGGGGAGAAAAGATTTATTGAATTAAGGATAAATTTGTCATTTTAGGGGGTTGATTTAGTTTTTTTGTTTTTTTGTAGTGTAAAGAATAATTACCGTGGTGCAAATAGAAGTCTCCGTTCAAAACATGCTAAATCTCCATTATAGAAAAAGTAACACTAATAATTACTCCTAGTAAAAAAATATGTTAGTAAAAGGAGTAAAAAATATAACAAAATAAATAAAGGATATTTTAATCATTACGAGAGTTATCTCCTTTCGCCTCCTTCCCCCCCCCCGGGGGGCAAAATTTTCAGTTTAGATAATATTAAAAATTATTTATTTAAATAATTATATATATTTTCATATATATAAAAAATATATTTTAATTTTGATATGCAACCATTTACATTAGATCATTCATTTATTTTTTTTCATACATAATTTTACAGGTTAGCATAATGTCAACAGAAGAAGTTTACAGCTAAAATTGTTTCAACTTTGTAATGCTGTTTCTACTTTCTAGTGTTTGTGATTTACGAAGGTTGGGACTTTTTTAATAGTTTTATTTATGATGATATTTTGTTGGATTGTTGCATTGTAGGTTTGCAATTATGATGATTCTTTTTGGATGGTTGAATTGTAAGTTTGTGATGTATAATGATTTTTTTATTGTTTTTTCGTATTTTTTTTTGTTCAGTGAAGGGACACAACACTTAATAAAATCATGATAATTTTGTTAAGCTTGGAATCCCTTATAAACTCACACACCATCCACATCGGTTGCTTTTTCGTATTTTTTAAAACTTATAATCAGGTATTTGGGATAGATTCAGGTTAACAAGTACCCGTCGGGCATGGGAATTGATGTCAAATATATCATCCGATGAATATGGAGACAAAAATGAACACGAATAATCTTAAATGTTGGATCTATGTGTAAGTAAATATCATATCATAAGTTAGATTCAAAATTTAAGTACTGAAATCAACATTTAAAAAAATTAATTTTTTTAAATACCCCACGTCGATAAAAATGTGTGTCGTTTAAAAAAATTCTCGAAATACTAATCATTTAAATCGAAAACACTTTGAAAGAGTAAGGAAAAAAATATGAGTAGTATAATAAGTATAATACAAGTACGGAAAGTCCAAATGGTGACGGGCCTTTCTTGGTTTCTCAGCTGATCGATAATGATACAAGGTCATGGAGAATGAATCTCTTAAGGGAACTTTTCGAAAGAGATGAAGCTGATGCTATTGCCTCAATTCTGATAGGTCCCCTGGGACTTAAGGATTCCTTGATCTGGCATGATTCTAAAGAAGGTGAATTTACTATCAAATCTGGCTTCCATGTCATTGAGTCTCTAAAGGTGAGATATCGGATCCTTACTCTAGCTCTAGGTCTCGTTTCGATAAAGCTTTTTGGAGAAGTGTTTGGCTCATCCCAGCTACACCCAAAGTGAAGAATTTCATTTGGAGAGCATGCAATAATGCTCTTGCGACCTGTGATAATCTTGCTCAAAGGCTAAGAAGGAGCTTGAATCAGTGCCCTCATTGTGACCAAGAACCTGAAACAGTTGAACATGTGATGTTTTTCTGTCCTTCTGCACTAGCGGTCTGGAGAGATCTTCATTTAGCTTTTGCCCAAATAGAGAAGGATTTAAAGGCTTCAAATTCTGGTGGAATGAAGCGGTGGCGCCATTACCAGATTTTAGTTTTCCTAACCCAAAAGGATGCATCGCTTATCTGTGCTGGCAGCTGTGGAAATGTAGAAATGAATTTGTGTTTGAAAACAAAATAGGGGATCCTATTGAACTATGGTTGGAGGCTTGTTTTCTCTCTGAAGAATTTGTTGTGAAGGCTAGCATCAATTCTTCTCAATAGGGCGAGGGAGAAAGGAGTACTACGTGGGAGAGACCCCCAGCTTCTTTTGTTAAAGTAAATTGCAATGCTTAATTTGATGTGGTTTCAGGATTTGCTGGTATTGTTGTGGTTATAAGGGATGAAAATGGTGTTATCGTTGATGGAACACATCCATTTGTAGTCAGTGTTGCTATTGTTGCAGAGGCTTTGCCTATCAGATTAGGGTGCTTTCTTGCGGTCCGTCGAGGTTGGCGGAATGTTTTGGTTGAATTAGATTGCGCAGAAGTTATTGGGCGAATCAGTGGAAAGGTTCCCTCTCGGTGTTGGCAGACTTTGACAATGGAAGAAGATATCCTCAAACTTTAATAGTTCTTTTCAAGTATCTCGTTTCTGTATGTGAGTAGGAAAGCAAATTGTGTGGCCGATTGGGTTGCAAGGAAAACTAGAATTAGAGAATGCCCCTTAACTGGTTTACTTGTTCATCTAAGGAACTTCTGAATCTTCTATAATTCTTTTTGTGCAATGAAAGCTTTGTTTTGAACAAAAAAAAAAGTACAGAAAGTGTCATATCAGTTTCGACAATGACCCGTTGTCATCGCCATTAGTTAGCATTTGGGCATGATATTTTGTTACTACGCGTGTAAACTTTGAAATAAGAGATTGAAAAAAAAAAGTTCAACAATTGTTCGTAAACACATGTTAAGATTAATTAAAATTATATTAGAAGAAATATCTTTTCAACAAGTTATTCTCATTAAATTTAAAGATAGACAAGACATTAATTACAATTTTTTTATAATATGACCATAAACACTTTTAATCTTTGCTATGGTAAAAATTTTTAAAAAAATAATATAAGAAGACTTCGGTAATTATATTTTTATCCTAATAATTGTTATTCCTCTTGAATTTTTCTCCTCTCTTTTCTCATGTGTAAAATCTCATTGTTGAGTAAGAGTTAAATCCGTTGATAAACGAATATCGTCTTGTAAATCAAGTTTAAAGTTCAAATTGTGAAAGGAACACCAAAAAAATTAATTTTTTTAATGTACCATATCAATATAAAAGGTGCAATTTTAAAATCCCTCGAATAGGGATTAATCTCAAAGTAAGTATAGACTGATCCGAAGACTCTTAGGCTTTGCTTGGTAGGAAGGATGGAAAGGGATGAGGATAGAAAATTTGAAAATCTAATGATTAGATTTCATAACTACTTTTCTATTTTATAATTTAACCATTAGATTAGCAAATTTTCCATCCTCATACCTTTCTTTCCTTCCTCCCAAGCAAAGCATTACTGTAAAAATAAAATACTCGTTGTGGGCACACATTCTCACCCAACACGGTTTCTTCACTTCTTGGAAAGAGTTCTTTGATCTCTTCTTTTTTTTTTTTTTATCCTTGGCATTGGGTCTTCCTAAGAACAAATGAGCTTTTTTTTTTATTTTTTTTCTAATTGAAGATTTTATTATGATAGTAGGACTCTGAAGTTAGCTTTAGGGAGAAAGTAAGATCAGCAAACAGGAAAAATTTTAAAATAGTTTATCTGCTTACCTTTGAAGCCCTGATTAATTATTTGGGCTAGTCAAAAGAGATAAAGCTTTGTTTGTTTGACTCTTCCGCTTACAGAAAATAAGAAGGAAGGAAGCACAAGCATGCGATCACATGAGACTGATTTCCAGCCATGCGGGGACTGAATGAAATACATATAACATTACTTTTTCTATTGACCCATCTACCCCTTCAAATATCTTGGCCCTTTCGGTATATCTTGTTGTTTTTCTTATCAATGTAAGGGCATTTTTGTTATCCAAAAATAATTGAAGTGGTAGATAACATCATCATGTCCATTTTGAGAAAAGTTCTATTCAAATCTTATTAGGTACTAGGCACATCTTAAATCAATGAATTTTTTTTATTACAAAAATACTCTTATACAAAATACTTATTTATCCTAAAAATTCATTTTTAAAACTCCCGACAGTGAATTGTCGAGAGCAATAAAGGGCTCTTAGCAGTTGACTGTCGAAACCTCTTAGAAGGTCGCCGTAGTCAACGGTTGAACGCCCTTTGTTACTCTTGACAATTCATTATTTGGAGCCTTTGGAATGTCCCAGCAAATCACTGCCAAGACCCTTTAAACCAAAAATAATTTTTTTAACTTTTTTATTTAGTTATTTAATTATTTAATAAAGATTGACAAAAAAATTATTTAATAAAACTAATAATTTTTTATTTTTTATTTTTTTAGAAAAATGCTGACTGGCAGCGCTTGAATGCAACTAGGCAGTGTCTTGCTTCATCCTGCTGCCAGGCAACGTTTGCATGCTACCTGGCAGAATTCATGTGCTACCTAGACAGCATTCAACTGCTGCCTGGGCATTACTTGGTTGCTACTTGGCAGCGACACTGCCTAGGCAGCATTTGTTTGTTGTCTAGTAGCATTCAAGTGCTGCCAGGCAGCATTTCTGGTGAGCTGCAGCTCACTAGAAAATTTTCCAAAAAAAAATTGGATTAAGGATAAATTTGAAAAAATATAAAATTTTTTAGGGTGTGAGGAGTGATTTTAGAAGGAAGATTTTAGGGTTTAAGGTTTTCTAATAATTAAGGTGTGTCTAATAATTCATAGGGTGTGAATAGAAGCTCTCCCATTCTGAAAGGCCTCTTCCAAGATTTGCACATCTCTAATTAAATTCAAAAAGATAATAGTTAACATTAACATACAGTTATACCTTTAGTTTCATTTAGAAAATTGCAATTAAGTGTGTGGAAGTATAAAATAATAAACAGCCAATGGTTCATATAAAATAGGATTAATAGTAAAATAAATCCCTAATTTTTTTGTATAAAATAGATATAATCCCTCAACATTTTATATCATAGAAATAGAGGTGGCAAACGGGCGGGTTCGGGCGGGTTTCGGTCCGGGTTTTTTCGGTTACGGGCTTTTTCGGTTGCGGGCTTTCTCGGTTGCGGGTTTTTTCGGTCTAGAGTTTTCTCGGTTGCGGGTTTTTTCGGTCTCGAGTTTTCTCGATTATGGGTTTTCTCGGTTTCGAATTTTTTCGGTTACGGGTTTTCTCAGTTTCGGTCCGATTTCGGGTTCGGTCCGGTTTTAATCGGGTGGGCTTAGCGGGCTTAGTCAAATTATTTTAAAATTTTATAAATTATAAATATTTTATAGTTTTGAATGTAATAATTAATTTAATTTTATGTAGTTAAATAAAAATATAATAAAAATGTTAAATTAAAGTCAAAATTTAATAAATGGAATTGTATAATATATATATATATATATATATAATATATAGATATATATATATAATATATATAGAGAGAGAGAAATTTGGTTGGGATGATTTTGAAAATTAGGAGTGGACCAATGAAGAATATAGTTATCTACAATAATAAAAGAGAACATAACATATATAACTATTACATTACAATTAATTAATCAAAATTTAGAGTCACGTGAGATCTATCAAAATAATACATAAAGTTTCCACTTGTAAATGATGAACCAATACATAATTTTTAATTATAATTGATTAATTATCATAAAAAGAATTACAAGTAAAATGCTCGAAGATGTAAAAGACATTGAAAAAGTTTTAAATCTTGCATTGCATTTGCAAGAAATGAAAGCACTTCTGCTATTGTAAACTTCTGCCTTGGAAGCATATGGATTTTTGTACTAATTAATTTTTTTGTCCACAAACTCCAACTACTAAAAATCATCTTTGAATTGCTAACAACCTCTTGGCCTAGTGGTTAAAGATGAGTTGTGGCATATTGTAAGTCTTGGGTTTGAATCCAACACCCTCATCCCCAGTTATTTAATATTTTTCTTGTAATAAAAAAAATCATCTTTGAATTTCGATTATAATTAAAACGATTATAATAGACATTACATTATATTAGACTTAATAATTCGTGTATATATATATATAATATATATATATCTATATTTTGTATTCGTATTGTATCAAATATATTTGTATCATATAAAATATAAAAATTATTGTATTAAAATTTATATTGATATACCAAACACAATTTTTTTTCTAATTTTTATCAAAATTTGATCCAATGTCACGTTTTTTTTTAATTATCATATTTACATTGTATGACAGTATATTGAGAAAAATATTTCAAAATTTGCTTTTGAAGTTTTTTCATGTGATTCTCAAGGGAGGGAAAAGGCATAATCCCAAAGAATTTGAAATTTTTTGGTAATGTGGGAAAAGCTTGTTTGGAGGGAATTGAAAAATGAAAATCAAACAGATCTCCTTTCACAAAACGAAACTCTCATAAATAAAAATATTATTATTCATTATTTTTAATTTCTTTTGTTGTTTTGACTAAATTTATATAAATATAAATTTTTACATTTTAATGTTTTTATTACTTGATAATTATTATTATTTTTAATTTCCTGTGATATTTACATTTGTTATAAAATATATAATTATATATTAATAATTATATAAAAATTTATTTTTTAAATGAGCCAAATATATATAGTAAAACTAAAAGAAAGTGAAAATCCAAAAGTATTAGCTATACAAATAAATAACTAACAAATTATAAATAAATCACACTAAACAATTAAACATTTATATAAATAGCTTTATACTCTTAACAATAACTTATTGAGTCATTGTATTTTTTTTTTTTGGGTCAATATTGGGTCATTGGAATTTAGATACTCTTAGTTCCATAATTTTTTTTTTACTTTGTTTAATTAGCTTTTTTAATAATTATATTATATTTTTAATAAAATTTTAAATTTTTAAGAATCTTTTTTACATTTATTTTGTCTTTTAAATACCAACATAATTAGAAATTAAATTAAATTTAATCGCATAACTAGTTAACTAATTCTTCAATTATAATGTTGAATAAAATTATAGTATACATTAAAAAAATAATTAATATTTTGAATAATTGGTCAATTAATTATCTCAATTTTATATGTATTTTGTTTTTAGTTTGTACATAAATCATAATATAACATTATTTTTATTAAATATAATCATACTCAAACACATTAATTAATCAAATATCTCATTAAAAATTTAGAACGTTAAATTAAATAAGTTATATACACCAATTGACATTATATTATAAATAATAACATTTGATATAATGTACCAAAAAAAAACATTTGATATAATGATGTAAATGGGTAATATATAATCAGGTACCCGACACTACCCGACTCTATAATCAAATAATTATAGGGTTCGGATAGTGTTCTTATTACCCGTATCGGATTCAGGTAGTACCCTTAGGGTACACTATACCCGATTAACTTTTGATCAAGTAGTATCTGGTACCTGAACTTGTTTATCAATTATATGAAAGTAATCAAAATTATATGCTTGTACAAAGATTTGAACCATGGCCTCTTATATTTATTGTTATATGTTTAACCACATGAGCTAGATTGGGAATTTGTTATATTTGTTGTAAATTTTATTTTTATTTTAACACAACTTGCAATTTAAAATTTATTGAAACATTGTTGGCCAAAAAAATAGTTTATTGAATAATAATAATAATAATAATTTATTCTTAAGATAATAAGATTTTAAATTTTAGACATAAAGTACTAAAATTAAATTAATAGAAATTTCATAATATGTTAAGATACAATTCTTAAGTGTCGTAACGATTTTCGTCCGGGGACTCGATCGCTAGACGATTTTGGAAAAAAAACACAAAATGGAGTCGCCACCAATCTTTTTTGACTAGGTGTGATTGGTCACCTAAAATTATTTATCTTTTTAATAAAATCTTAAAATTAATTAAGTTTTATCAAAAAAAATAATTTTTGGTCTACGAAAACAAAGTTTGGGTTCGGGAGTTCGGTTATGCATGAGGAAGGATTAGCACCCCCACAACGCCCGTTAAAAAACAGTACCACTTAATCATGTATTATCTTTTGATCTTAATAAAATGGTCTTAATTAAACATTTAAAAAAAGGAAATTCATTTATTTTGAAATCAATTTGTTATTTGCTTATTATTTGAAGTATTAAATTTTATTTTTTATTTATGTTAAATTTATTTTTTTATTTGAAATAAAATGAGAATCTTTTGTATTAAAAATTATTCCAAAATACCCCAATACTTTTGGTAGCATTTCGGATAATTTCCTCACCTAGAGATTTCTTAAGAATCGCTACTTGCGATTTCTATAGAATCCCATCCTCGGGAGATTCGCACTTATTTTTTTTGAAATTTCATAAATGCAAATGATGCAAACAAAATAAATATGATGCACATGAGAAATATATTATTTTATTTTATATTTATATATATTATTGCTTTTGAAATTTATTTATATTTATAAAATCTTGTTTTTATTGAAAAATCATACTAAATATTCCAATACGCTGGTAACATTTAGCATATTTCTCTCACCTAGAGATCAGTTAGGAATCACTACTTGTGAATTCCGTAACATCTCATCATCGGAAATTATTTATATCTTATTTATTTTTAATTTGTTTTGCTCTTTATTTTGAAGTCTTGTTTATTTGTTTGTTTTTATTATTTTTAGTGTTAGTTTATTTCATATAAGTTGATTATATTAGAAATCTTAATATCGAACTAAAATTATTTGAATACCCCAATACGTTGGTAATATTCAAATATTTTATTTCGACCCTAAGGATAAGCAAAGAATCACTACTTGTGATTTCTAAGAAATCCTATCATCGGGGACCTTTTATACTTAAGATGTGTATTTACATTTATTTATTTATTTTAATTCCTAAATTTTTACTTATTCAAAAGTTTTTATTTCTATTCACTTACTATTTTCCTGTATTTACCTATTTTTTATATTATTATTTTTATTACCATTTTTATATTTATTTATTTTTTTATACTAAGACATCTTATTAATATTTTCTTTATATCGGAATAAAATCATTTGAATGTCCCAATACGCTGGTGACATTAAAGATTTTATTTCGATCCTAAGGATTGTCAAAGAATCGCTACTTGCGATTTCTAAGGAATCCTATCATCGGAAAAATCCCTTATTAATAATTTTATAAATAATTCATTTCCCTTTTTTAGTTACTTCTTAATTGTTTTATAAATCCCACATTAAAAAACTATTTTTTTTATTATTTAAAATATACATACACATAGATGTACATACAAATGACTTAATATAATGAATGTCCTAAGGATAATAGAATGTATTGTTATCGTCTATTCTCTATGAATACAGAACCGACAAAAATAAATATGTAAAAAATATATACCTCAATGACTTGAAACAAACACCATGGCATTCACAGTGAGTCTTCTTCTTCCCCTTTGCTTCTTTTCTTTGCTTTACTCAAAATAGAGTATAAGCACTATGCAGGACAGAAGCGTGGAGCAGGGCGCGAGAGGCTTGGCGTGGCAGCAACGGTGAGGGGAGTCAGGCAGCAACTCTCTGTTTCCTTGCTTCTTTTCCTTAAATATTGCAATGACAATAACCAACCAAAAAAGTAGCAGTACACACAGGTGTGGAGCAATGCGGCAAAGAGTGGTGGAACGATGCAGAGTAGATGCAAAGTAATGCCGAGGTGTTGCCTGAAGCATGCTTGGGGTGAGGATGATGATGCAGCACTTGGCTCGGTTTGGGATAGTGCAGACGAAGCGAACTCAGGCGCAGGCAGCAGGAGATGGTGCGGTTCTGGCGAGGCAGGGGTTTCGGCCTTTCTTCCGCTAGCAATTCACGTGGTTGTCTTCTTTAGTAACTTTGCTGCGTCTCTGAGGAGCCGATGCAGTGGCTGTTACAAAAAGCTTGCTGTTTTTTGGCTCCCTCTTCCCCTTTTTTTTCTTAAAGCTGATCTCCTCACTTGGCTGCTTTACTTGTTGCCATGACTTTGTTTAAAACTACAACAAACAACAGTTCCTTGTTTCACACGAGTTCAAGACTCTAACATCAATTTTCAGCTTCCAGAATGCTACTGCTTCAGTTTTCTACATTGGTTTAAAACTCCAAGTTCAATAACTACACGATCACCAGAGGTGGCAGTCCGCTCTAAGATTCCTACAGCAGTTTCGGTTCTGCTTCACAGCTTGGTGGAGATGTGGTGAAGGTGGCACCGGGGAAGAAGGAGACAGCAGCTTGGAAGATCAGTGCAAAACGATACAGCAGTGGTAGTGATGGAAGTGATGGTGGCTGGGAACGATGGTGGCTGGGAACGATGGTGAAGGTGGCCCTAGGGTTTTTCGTATCTTTTTTTTTTCTGTCAAAATCCTCCCCCAAAACCTAGCCAACCCCCTCTTTAAATAAAAAAAAAAAGTTTCTCAATCCCACAATCATGGGATTTTGTTATTTATTTCCATTTGACCTTTCCATCTTTTTATTATTTGTTTCCTTTTCATTATTTTTATTTTTGGTAATTAACTTTAATTCCTTGATCATTTCCTTGATTCTTTCTTTTATTTTCTTTTGGCAACAAATCCCTTTTGGTTAACATTTTGATTTAATTCTTTAAGAGAAGATTGCATGATGTGCATGGAATTGCATGGAACAGCATTGACATTTTTTATCATTATTTTTTTTTTATTTTCTTAATTATTTGTTATTATTATTATTTTATTATTTTTTTTTGCTCGGACTAAATTCGGTGTTTACAGCTGCCCCTCTTTGCACATTGCTGAGAATCAGGAATAGGGCAAAGACTTTAGACAACAATTTTGTCTGAGTCATTTTTTCATTTTTTTTATTTTTTGGGAAAATTCAGTTTTGATTCTCGAAAATAATACCTTGACTCCATACCAAGGCTCGACCCATGAGAACAATGGATTCGATTTGAAACACATAATATCTTGACTCCCTATCGAGACTCGATCCACTCTGAAGAAGTGAATTCGACTTTGAAACACAACACCTTGACTCCATATCAAGGCTCGATCCACTTTGAAAAGGTGAATTCGATTTTGACACACGATACCTTGACTCCCTACCAAGGCTCGATCCACTATGAAAAAGTGAATTCGACTTTGAAACATAATACCTTGACTCCCTACCAAGGCTCGATCCACTTTGAAAAAGTGAATTCGATTTTGAAACACATGATACCTTGACTCCCTACCAAGGCTCGATCCACTATGAAAAAGTGAATTCGACTTTGAAACATGATACCTTGACTCCCTACCAAGGCTCGATCCACTTCGAAAAAGTGAATTCGATTTTGAAACACGATACCTTGACTCCCTACCAAGGCTCGATCCACTATGAAAAAGTGAATTCGACTTTGAAACATAATACCTTGACTCCCTACCAAGGCTCGATCCACTTCGAAAAAGTGAATTCGATTTTGAAACACATGATATCTTGACTCCCTATCGAGACTCGATCCACTATGAAGAAGTGAATTCGACTTTGAAACACAACACCTTGACTCCATATCAAGGCTCGATCCACTTTGAAAAGGTGAATTCGATTTTGACACACGATACCTTGACTCCCTACCAAGGCTCGATCCACTTCAAAAAAGTGAATTCGATTTTGAAACACATGATATCTTGACTCCCTATCGAGACTCGATCCACTATGAAGAAGTGAATTCGACTTTGAAACACAACACCTTGACTCCATATCAAGGCTCGATCCACTTTGAAAAGGTGAATTCGATTTTGACACACGATACCTTGACTCCCTACCAAGGCTCGATCCACTTCAAAAAAGTGAATTCGATTTTGAAACACATGATACCTTGACTCCCTACCAAGGCTCGATCCACTGTGAAAAAGTGAATTCGACTTTAAAACCTAATACCTTGACTCCCTACCAAGGCTCGATCCACTGTGAAAAAGTGAATTCGATTTTGAAACACATGATACCTTGACTCTATACCAAGGCTCGATCCACTGTGAAAAAGTGAATTCGACTTTGAAACATGATACCTTGACTCCCTACCAAGGCTCGATCCACTTCGAAAAAGTGAATTCGATTTTGAAACACATGATACCTTGACTCCCTACCAAGGCTCGATCCACTGTGAAAAAGTGAATTCGATTTTGAAACACATGATACCTTGACTCCCTACCAAGGCTCGATCCACTTTGAAAAAGTGAATTTGATTTTGAAACACATGATACCTTGACTCCCTACCAAGGCTCGATCCACTATGAAAAAGTGAATTTAATAAGAGAAATTTTTTTTTAGAGAAATTTACATATTTGGAACGAAGAAAATATTCCATGATTCACAAAAATTTTGAGATTCGCATCTAGAAAAACTTGAAGATTTACATCCTAAGAGATTCGCATCTAGACTTGAAGATTCACATTCTAAGAGTTTCACATCTTGACTTGAAAGTTCACATTTTAAGAGTTTCTCATCTTGACTTGGAGATTCACATCCTAAGAGTTTCACAACTTGACTCGAATGTTCACACTAAGAGATTCACAAATTAAGAGTTTCTCATCTTGATTTGGACATTCTAAGAGTTTCTCATCTTGACTCGGAGATCCACATCCCAAGAGTTTCACATCTTGACTTGGAGATTCACATTCTAAGAGTTTCTCATCTTTAGAATTTCACATCTTGACTTAGAGTTTCTCATCCTAAGTGTTCATTGGTTTTGTAAATCAAATATAGAAGATCTAAGCCCTATCATGCATCAATTTTACAATGAAGCCAACTAAATCTCATTTACTCATAAGCTAATTTCATTGGGCTTCAAACCACCTAACAATGCCAGTGACATTAGACTTAAACTCTTGTCATGACTGCACCATTTTTCTTTAAAGAAAATTTTCTTACTCTTTAAGGAACAACTAACCCCATTGCATTCCTTATTCATTCATTTTCTTTTTTTTTCCTTTTATTTTTTCAATGATGCAAATGCAAAATGCATGCCCCTAAAAAAAGTCTATCACAATGATGATAAATGCAAATGCTTTCTTGGAATATGCCCTAATGTAATAGTTAAAAACCATGATGCATGTGTCTTTTATAATGATATGAATGCCTAAATGACAGAAGTCTCCTTTTTTTCAAAATTTCTCTCCTTTTTTTTGGTGCCAAAAATCCATGGCTTTCTTCATTAGGATCATTTCTTCTTCTCACAAAGATTCTCTTCTTTATTTCCAATCTCGTTCACAGAAGCACAAATGTCAGCTACATTCAACATTCTTGCTCTCTTTTTGTATATGGCCCTTTGTCATCTTTAGAATCTTTTCTAAAGTAATGCTAAAGATTTTTATGTATAATTGTCATTTATTTATTATCATTCCAATTCCATGACAAATGAAGTTCAGTCACCAATTTCCTCAATCCATTTTGGGAAAGAACATTAGAAAGCTTGGGAGAAGAAAGAAATGTAGGAACAAACTTATCAACGTATAACAAGAAATTGGACAATTTGGGGTGAATAACAATGATAGATTCTCAATTAAGAAATTGGATAATTCAAAGCAAATGACAATGATAGATTCTCAATGAAAAATCAGACAATTTTGACAAACTAGTCAGGATTCTTTGAAAAATCTATTCAATTGACATTATCGATAAAATTGAGTTGCCCCCTACACCATGAGATTCTCAAATGATGCTGGTTCTTCTTATGTCAAACCATCTTCCAAAATCTTCAACTAGATTATCATTCTCTTGACTCAAACTGCCCTTTCGGGTTTTCAGTTTGAGCCTCCCCCTTTTATCCTTCTTTTCTTTTTTTCTTCTTTTTTGTCTTTTCTTTCTTTTTTTTTTCATTTTCTCATTCATTCTCCTTTTTTTTTCAACATCACTAATATTCCCAACAAACTAATCGCAATCTTGTTATTTCTTGATGGCATCATAAGTATGTCCAAGTTCAATACATGATTCTCCAATTTCAAGTATTCACATTTGATCAAAATGGACTTTTAAGGCACATAATGTAGGCTCTGGTGATGGGTTATGAAAAATGGATATAATCAAGCTCAAAATTTGTTTCTTTAAGGGTCAAAAACCAAAGGATCATTTATCATCATGCAAAGCATGCTTGCCGCTCTGCCTTAATTGATTTTCATTTTCATCATTTTCTTTTCTTTTTCCATTTTTTTTACAACTTTTCATTTTCACCCCTCTTTTTTTTTACAAGAGGACTCAAACACCAAAAGGTATTTTCTCTTGAGATTCTTCATAACTCATAACCTGAATTTCTTCATTTGTCGACGGGTTTTTTTTTTTTTTTGCAAAATTTGCCCCTCAATATGAAGGGTGATCCTTGGTGGGTTTGTTTTGAAAAAACATAATAGGCTCAATGGGGGTGGCAAATGGAGAATTTTACTCATGCACGAAGGATAGACCAAAGACGGCCATTTCTCATCTCAAATGTAAATACTCTTATTGAAGAACATTTATTGAACAAGAACAACAAAATGGATACAAGAGCTTCACTTCTTTCTCATTTCATGCGATTTTAACTTCTCTTGATAGGAGCTATCTCTTTATTGCTTCAACAATTTTAGCAATTTAAGGGACAAGAATGATCACTGACTTTGCCAATAGAAATAGAATTTTCAAAATAAAATCCCAGACTATCGTCATAATTGACTGCTCATTCATTTTTTGGAAGTTAAGTGTGGCTGAAATACAAAGAGATGAAAACAAAGATCTGTATGGAAGAGGATATGTAGTGCAAATGCATTTGTCATTTTATTCAAATGATAATAGATAAACTAGCTCATGTATAAAAATTTCCCCAAAGCTTATGGGCGTAAGCATTTAAGGAATTTCATTACTTTAGAATAACTCAAAAGTGACAAACTTTGGCCTTTCCTCATAGAACACTTGTCCTCCAAAATCTATGCCTTTTTGCAGCGAAAGGTTCCTACCAACATTTTACTTTTCCTTCTTATCAAAATTTAGCAAGCCAACATTGATCAAACTCTGCACCTTGTATTTAAAAGCAGGGCAAGTCTCTATGGAGTGGCTTACATTCCCACAATGATAGTCACATCGAGCAGTGGCATCATACCATTTAGGATATGGAGGTTCTAATGGTTCTAGATAAACAGGTGCAACAAGATTATCTCTCACCAATTGTGGAAATAACTCTGTATAGGTCATAGGAATTGGGTCCACAGAGATTCTCCCTTGATTATTCCTCACCCTTTTTTGACTACCCACCGGTTTGTTTGATTGAGTAGGGACTTGAAAATTTGATTGCCAACTTGGGTGATAAACAAGAGGATTATGGGTAGTGTTGTCTATAGTTGGATAATAAAGATATGAGTGATGTGTAATACAGGGTTCAAAAGGAACGAAACTCCTTGGTGGTTGATTTTCAATGGCAACAGCTTGTGTTTCTCCCTCCTTCCTTTTATTTGCCCCAACTCTATTTGAAGTAGAAGCATCCTCAATTTTACCACTCTTAATAGCATTCTATATCATTTCTCCAGAAATTACCAAGTCAGCAAAATTTTTTGTAGCACTCCCCACAAGCCTATCATAATACAGTGATGGCAAAGTATTAACAAACAATACCGTGGTTTCCTTCTCAGTAAGGGGAGGCTGCACTTGAGATGCGATGCCCCTCCACCTATTGGCATACTCCTTGAAATTTTCAGAAGGCTTCATTTCCATATTCTGCAAAGACAATCTATCCGATGCCATGTCAATCATATGCTTATACTGGGACAAGAAGGCTTTTGCCAGGTCATTCCACTTGCGAACATGACTTCGATCTAGCTTATTGTACCACTTCGTTATTGTTCCAGTTAAGCTATCTTGGAAGCAATGAATGAGCAACTTATCATTATTCGTATACCCAGACATTTTTCGACAAAACATAGTGACGTGAGCTACTGGGCATGTGGTCCCATCGTATCTCTCAAATTCAGGTACTTTAAATTTCAGTGGAATTACTAGATCTGGGACCAAACTAAGCTCATTAGCATCTATATTTCCAAAGAAATCCATTCCTTCGATTGCCCTTAACCTTTTATCCAACAGTTCATATTTTTGTTGTGACTTGCCACTTTCTTTCCTCAACTTTTCTTGCTCCATGGGATCATGTAAATTTGGAACAAAAATAGGATCAATAGGGCTAGATCTCGAGTGCTGTCCTCGGTCTGGTTGTTGATTCACAAAAACATGAGCTTGGGGATAAGCTCTTTGGGAAGTTTGAGTTTGAGGGGCTATAAACTCCGATAGGTACAGTAGATTCTCTCTCATAGGTTGAGGCTCATTTCCTGATCCTTCCGTGACCTCTTTGCCTTTCATCAAAGTCATCATCATCTCCATCATCTTCGACATTTGCTTCTGAGATTCTTCTTGAGATTTAGCTAGCTCTTGCTGAATTCTTTCCATCTTTTCCATTCGCTCAACATGTTCATTTTCCATGGCTTTGGCCTTTGATTGAGTACTATAACGATGTCAAATAAGTGGTTCAGAATGCGATGGCTTCTTTATTTTGGCACCTCTGACATTTGTTTACCGCAATTTAGAGCATATTATTGTTTGAAATTGTGCCATAAAAGAAAAGACTATTAAAATCATCCCAATACGCTGGTGAGGATTTTAAAAATCTTAACTTTTTACTTCCAAGATTTGATGTCATTACTTATGATCACCAAAAATTTTCATAAGTGGGCACAAGATGGAATGTATGTATGCATGCTAAATGCATGTATGTGCATGAAATTCAATAGCTATTGCACATATGATGAGATGCATATATCAAGTTTAAAATCTTACAAAAACACCTTCTTTTTAAAAAAAAACGAAAATCTTTTTTTTTTAAAATATGCATGCTATTAAAATCACAAATAAAATTGAATGAGAAGGGTTTTTATTTTTATTTTTTTCACAATTTCAACATTCACTTTATTATATTTCCCATAAAGGTGTTACATAAAAGTATTCATTTATGTGCCATAATTTAAGGTAACCCTCACAAAATGCTGGTATAGCTCTAGCTAAGGTTAGTTTCTCTATGGCTTAGTACATGCTTGGTTTAAGTCTCTAAAGGGTAAAAGGTTCTCAAATTGTTCCTTACTGACGTCCACACTAGACTAGTAAGGCACCCCAATCCTCACCCATGACAGGCTACAAACGGAAAGGGTTCAACTTGAGTGAGAGTATTTCGCTTGCCATTGCGGAGGTTATCACCTCACGAGAGCAAAGGTACTATACTCTCTCCTAAAAGGGACAAACCCGGGTGTAGGGTTGATGTATGCAATGAATATGTCATGTATGCAAAGGAACAAAATTTAAAGTGCATCTCAACAAAATGCAAATGATAAAGATGATTCACACATTTTTTTTGTTTGTATTTTTTGTTTGTATTTTTTTGTTTTTTTTTTAATTATTTTTTTATGAAAAGTTTTATTAAATATTTATTAAGACCATTAACTAAGATTTTGGATAAAACATGATTAACCATGGTTCGACTCTCTAATGTCCCCAGTGGAGTCGCCAAGCTGTCGTAACGATTTTCGTCCGGGGACTCGATCGCTAGACGATTTTGGAAAAAAAACACAAAATGGAGTCGCCACCAATCTTTTTTGACTAGGTGTGATTGGTCACCTAAAATTATTTATCTTTTTAATAAAATCTTAAAATTAATTAAGTTTTATCAAAAAAAATAATTTTTGGTCTACGAAAACAAAGTTTGGGTTCGGGAGTTCGGTTACGCATGAGGAATGATTAGCACCCCCACAACGCCCGTTAAAAAACAGTACCACTTAATCATGTATTATCTTTTGATCTTAATAAAATGGTCTTAATTAAACATTTAAAAAAAGGAAATTCATTTATTTTGAAATCAATTTGTTATTTGCTTATTATTTGAAGTATTAAATTTTATTTTTTATTTATGTTAAATTTATTTTTTTATTTGAAATAAAATGAGAATCTTTTGTATTAAAAATTATTCCAAAATACCCCAATACTTTTGGTAGCATTTCGGATAATTTCCTCACCTAGAGATTTCTTAAGAATCGCTACTTGCGATTTCTATAGAATCCCATCCTCGGGAGATTCGCACTTATTTTTTTTGAAATTTCATAAATGCAAATGATGCAAACAAAATAAATATGATGCACATGAGAAATATATTATTTTATTTTATATTTATATATATTATTGCTTTTGAAATTTATTTATATTTATAAAATCTTGTTTTTATTGAAAAATCATACTAAATATTCCAATACGCTGGTAACATTTAGCATATTTCTCTCACCTAGAGATCAGTTAGGAATCACTACTTGTGAATTCCGTAACATCTCATCATCGGAAATTATTTATATCTTATTTATTTTTAATTTGTTTTGCTCTTTATTTTGAAGTCTTGTTTATTTGTTTGTTTTTATTATTTTTAGTGTTAGTTTATTTCATATAAGTTGATTATATTAGAAATCTTAATATCGAACTAAAATTATTTGAATACCCCAATACGTTGGTAATATTCAAATATTTTATTTCGACCCTAAGGATAAGCAAAGAATCACTACTTGTGATTTCTAAGAAATCCTATCATCGGGGACCTTTTATACTTAAGATGTGTATTTACATTTATTTATTTATTTTAATTCCTAAATTTTTACTTATTCAAAAGTTTTTATTTCTATTCACTTACTATTTTCCTGTATTTACCTATTTTTTTATATTATTATTTTTATTACCATTTTTATATTTATTTATTTTTTTTATACTAAGACATCTTATTAATATTTTCTTTATATCGGAATAAAATCATTTGAATGTCCCAATACGCTGGTGACATTAAAGATTTTATTTCGATCCTAAGGATTGTCAAAGAATCGCTACTTGCGATTTCTAAGGAATCCTATCATCGGAAAAATCCCTTATTAATAATTTTATAAATAATTCATTTCCCTTTTTTAGTTACTTCTTAATTGTTTTATAAATCCCACATTAAAAAACTATTTTTTTTTATTATTTAAAATATACATACACATAGATGTACATACAAATGACTTAATATAATGAATGTCCTAAGGATAATAGAATGTATTGTTATCGTCTATTCTCTATGAATACAGAACCGACAAAAATAAATATGTAAAAAATATATACCTCAATGACTTGAAACAAACACCATGGTATTCACAGTGAGTCTTCTTCTTCCCCTTTGCTTCTTTTCTTTGCTTTACTCAAAATAGAGTATAAGCACTATGCAGGACAGAAGCGTGGAGCAGGGCGCGAGAGGCTTGGCGTGGCAGCAACGGTGAGGGGAGTCAGGCAGCAACTCTCTGTTTCCTTGCTTCTTTTCCTTAAATATTGCAATGACAATAACCAACCAAAAAAGTAGCAGTACACACAGGTGTGGAGCAATGCGGCAAAGAGTGGTGGAACGATGCAGAGTAGATGCAAAGTAATGCCGAGGTGTTGCCTGAAGCATGCTTGGGGTGAGGATGATGATGCAGCACTTGGCTCGGTTTGGGACAGTGCAGACGAAGCGAACTCAGGCGCAGGCAGCAGGAGATGGTGCGGTTCTGGCGAGGCAGGGGTTTCGGCCTTTCTTCCGCTAGCAATTCACGTGGTTGTCTTCTTTAGTAACTTTGCTGCGTCTCTGAGGAGCCGATGCAGTGGCTGTTACAAAAAGCTTGCTGTTTTTTGGCTCCCTCTTCCCCTTTTTTTTCTTAAAGCTGATCTCCTCACTTGGCTGCTTTACTTGTTGCCATGACTTTGTTTAAAACTACAACAAACAACAGTTCCTTGTTTCACACGAGTTCAAGACTCTAACATCAATTTTCAGCTTCCAGAATGCTACTGCTTTAGTTTTCTACATTGGTTTAAAACTCCAAGTTCAATAACTACACGATCACCAGAGGTGGCAGTCCGCTCTAAGATTCCTACAGCAGTTTCGGTTCTGCTTCACAGCTTGGTGGAGATGTGGTGAAGGTGGCACCGGGGAAGAAGGAGACAGCAGCTTGGAAGATCAGTGCAAAACGATACAGCAGTGGTAGTGATGGAAGTGATGGTGGCTGGGAACGATGGTGAAGGTGGCCCTAGGGTTTTTCGTATCTTTTTTTTTCTGTCAAAATCCTCCCCCAAAACCTAGCCAACCCCCTCTTTAAATAAAAAAAAAAAGTTTCTCAATCCCACAATCATGGGATTTTGTTATTTATTTCCATTTGACCTTTCCATCTTTTTATTATTTGTTTCCTTTTCATTATTTTTATTTTTGGTAATTAACTTTAATTCCTTGATCATTTCCTTGATTCTTTCTTTTATTTTCTTTTGGCAACAAATCCCTTTTGGTTAACATTTTGATTTAATTCTTTAAGAGAAGATTGCATGATGTGCATGGAATTGCATGGAACAGCATTGACATTTTTTATCATTATTTTTTTTATTTTTTTATTTTCTTAATTATTTGTTATTATTATTATTTTATTATTTTTTTTTGCTCGGACAAAATTCGGTGTTTACATTAAGATATTGATAATTTAACATATATGACATTTTATTATAATGTAAATAATATATATAGTATATTATGTTTATTATTTTATTTGTAACTCATTATAATAAATTAAAAAAAAACACTTTTTTGACTAAAAAAGTAGTTGAGAAGGTCAATATCTATTTAATCATCCAATATTATGATTATTAATTGATCAAGTTAAACAAAATTACATGAATACATCATAAGAGATTAAATGTTTGAAATTAAAAACAAGAGTATATTCTAAAAGCATGATAAGAAATTGGAATGAAAAATGTCTGAAATTAAAATTATAATATGCTATGAGAGATTGTTTAATTTATTCTATATTACATGGTAAGAGATTATTATAATTTAACATACAAATCATTATGATAAGATAAACATATTAATAATCTATTTTATATAATTAAGAGCTTGTATAGTTGATTATATATCACATGATAAGATATTATTTTTAAAGTTATAATAACATACAAATCATTATGATAAAGCGTTATTTATTAGCTATATTATGTATTTTATTTGCTATCAAAAAAACTATTCCAAATTGAGTACTAATTTTTTTTCATATTCACATTAACATAATATTATTAGATTAACATAATAATATTAGATATACACCAATTGATTGAATATCTAATTAAAATGTTAAATAATAGATATTACTAAATTAATTAATCTAATGCTAGTTATTTAAATATAATTAATAATAATATTAACAAAGTATAAAAAATAAATTTTATTAAAATTACCACTTACATAGTAATACAACTCTAATATATTATTAAATTACATTTTAATTTACTATTAGAATTATTATTTTTATCCACATTTTAATTTTACATTTAATAGATAATAAATAAATTATTTTTAATAAATACTTAATTCTATCAAAATAATACTTACACACTAAGAGATTATATAATTTATTCTTAAAAGATTATTATAATATAATATACAAATCATTATTATAAGATACCAAATTAGTTTATTCATGTATAAGATTATTATAATATAATAAATAATTAATTATCACTAGCTTGATTTTTTTAATGTCTTTTTTTTTAAGGCTAACTATAAAATTACCACTATAATTTTCTCTTTTAATGATAGCCAAGTATAAAAAAATTGTGCTTGTATTGTTTAATTTAATTACTTAACTTTTTCTAATCTTAAAAACTTGAATTTTAATTTTAAGATTAGGTTTTCTTTAATCTAAATTTAATATCTTTCTAAACTTGAAACTTTAAGAAAATATAGTTTAAATTTAATTTTATTAAAAATATTTTCAATGTGTTGCACAAAATATCAAATTCAAAGTTTCAAACAATATTGAAATTATATAATTTTTATATATTTGATTTATGTCACGACCCGAAGGCCGCAATAATTCGCTTGACACTCATACTTTTTCTTAGTCTGCAAATTTATGGACTAAATTTTTCCTTTTCATTTTACAGTTTGTATTCGCTGTCAGTGTAGTCACTATCTAATTCCGTTCATTTCTTAATTCAGTTATGATTTAAATTTGCTCCTTAAGATGATGAGAAATCAATTATTGTCCGTAACTAATCCTCGTATACTTATCATATAACATTATAACATTAAAACATTATATCGATTACTCATTATTTTAGTTTACATCCCATCCTATAGTACCATACAGAAATTTGCCTGAAAATAAAAGCGTATGCCCAAGAGTGCATACCTCAAAAGCAACCAAGTAGTTTCGGAGAACAAGAACAAGTATCGAGCCTAGATATCGTCTCCGAGTCCCACTCAAAAACCCTCCTGGTGAAGTTTCAACCCCAGTAGTCTGAAAAGATATGAAATTGAGGGGGTGAGCAAAACCACAGCTTAGTAAGTCATTTATATAATGGCAGAATTAGACTTACACTGTCCTAATGCGATGCATGAAACCTTTAAGGATTTTCACGTCATATTCACTCTATGATCGTTTATCAAACGGCTCAGATCATGTCCTAAAGGTTTCTTGGTGTGTAAGAGCTTAAGGAATTAATAGGGGAGAGTCTCTTTGTAGTACCTCATTATACTCATCCCGATACTTATCTGATACATAAACCTTTAATCATAGTCGATCAACCATTTTCAATCTTTTGTCATTATTCCATAATATACCATATCATATCATATCATATCATGTCATTTCATGTGAAGTCTTGTTCAGACACTACTAGACCATATCACTTCTCATCGATAAGTACATTTTGTACTGTATTAAGTCGTAATATTTCCAACTTAGAGAAATATAGTCACATATAGTATAAAAGTCATGATACCTCTTCTTATACATCTCATGTTCAATGTACAGCATAAGATCATAATATATTTCATGCAGAATGTATATCGTTCTATTCTGATTCCACATATCACTTATGCAAGTTTTACTGTATAAAATGACTATCATCTCACATTTCATTACATTTAACATATAGTTGTATATGAATCATGTGTGATATTGAAATCATATCATGTGTACTCTTAGAACACGTTCAAATCATGTCAAATCTCAAATCATCTCTCGTTTATTTTTAAGACATGATTGAGCATACACATTTCCCTTTTCATATCATGTGTGATCAAAGCATGCATATTTCTCTTTCCACATTTCGTGAAATCAAAACATGTACTTTTCATGTCGTTTCAAATAAAACGTGCACATTTCTCTTTTCATATCATGTCAAATTAAAACATGTCTTTTCATTTCGTTTCAATCAAAACGTGCACATTTTTCTTTTCATATCATATCAAATGGAAACATGTCTTTTCATTTCATTTCAATAAAACGTGCACATTTTTCTTTTCATATCATGTCAAATCAAAACATGTCTTTTCATTTCGTTTCAATCAAAACGTGCATTTTTTTTTTCATATCATATCAAATGAAAACATGTCTTTTCATTTCATTTCAATAAAACATGCACATTTTTCTTTTCATGTCATGTCAAATCAAAACATGTCTTTTCATTTCGTTTCAATCAAAACGTGCACATTTTTCTTTTCATGTCATGTCAAATCAAAACATGTCTTTTCATTTCGTTTCAATCAAAACGTGCACATTTTTCTTTTTATATCATATCAAATGAAAACATGTCTTTTCATTTCGTTTCAATCAAAACGCGCACCTTTTTCTTTTCATATCATGTGTGATCGAATAAAATATCGAAACACATTTCACATATTGTAAAATCATATCAGTTTAGAGTTCATATCGATCTAAAAGCATACTCTAAACTGCATATCATATGGTTGAGACTAGGTTAGATTCCTATCACTCTATCAATAAAGACTTATATCATTGTAGCTAGCAGTGAAAATCATGTCATTGTCCCCTGGAAACCAACTAGGGCGCTATCTATGGCCATAGACCTAATCTCTTTCAGCCCCACTGATCAGGCGTGACTGAGACCTGTCCAGGACTATTGTCGGACAAGCATCTCTACCTAATGAGCAAAGCTCCAATTAGGCGGTTTCCACTATGCTTTATTGAATTTAATTCTTTTAGGGTGCATACAGTCTCATAAAACATTTAAATCTTTCACTTTTCTTGTAAAAATAGTGTAAAGTATGTAACACGTTTGTCTTTAAGATCATTTTTATATATATATATATATGAATACATACATTACACTATATGTTCAATCTTTTCAAAATAATTTAAACATTCAAAACATTCATGTAAGTATTGTATAAATGAATGTTTTCAAATCTCGTGTATAAAACGAGGCATGCTTAAGAGCGATGAAATTAAACAATAGAATTAAAACAGTATTGAAATGAGGCATGCTTATGAAATGTATTAAGGTAATATCACTCAGTATAGTGCTAATTATAATGCCAATTCTTCCTTAGATCATCACCCTCAAACATCTTGACTTAGCACCTATACCTAACTCGTCATCATTTTACATTTCATTTTAAAGTCCACGATTCAATCCATTCTATTTCAATAGGAGCACATCTAATAAATCATCCACAATTTTCTACTGTCCAATAACATATAATATCATTTCACAGTATTTGTAAACTAAATCACCTTTACTTTCAATGTTAAAACTAAGATTCATCCATTCATGTCGGTCTTCTTAGTATTTCATGTATATTCACATATTACTTTAGCGACTCCCACTATAACACTAAAATCATTCAATGTTAAGGAGTTCATTCAAGATCTATTCTGTAGATCATTTACTCACAATACCCACATCATTGAGTCATTTTCTAAATTTACCATATTACCATGGGTATATCATTCCTTATGCATCACTAAACCTCGAACCTTTAATTACCACAATTATCATACAATTCAACTATATCTATACAATATAATTCTAACGCTGAATTATATAAATGTCTTACCTCATTGAGCTTGGTGTTTCATACCTCGAGCTTCGCCGAACTCGAATCGTCGTCTTACATCGTGCAACTTCCTTAAACTAATCACCTTTAGATTAGCTATGCTAATGGTGGCTACTCAATCACCAACGAGGCCCCCGCTTTATAGCTTTCCTACAATTACCGCACTGTAACTTAGTCGAGAATTAATTAAATATATTCATAAAAGCTTCATGAATATATTACTAGGCTCATTTGTTTACTTACTAATTTTCATATAAGGATTTAATAAATCCTTCTCTTGTTCTTCCTATTTATTCTTTTTGTTCTTTTCTTTATGGTTACACATATATAATTATGTGTGTCATACCTGTACTTATTCATTTGACATACCATACATATTCATGTGTGTATATATATATATATGTATGTATGTATTTCTTTCCTTTTTTCTTCTTTCTTTCATTTCTTTCTTTTTAATTCACATGTAATTTACAAACCGGGAGAAATTTTGGCAATCTCGATATCACTAATTTCCATAACATGAATATTTTTACTTAAAATTCAGTATATTCACGTTTTTATGAAGAGTACTAAATTTCTCATTTCCGTGGTTGGAAATTACTTCTCGTGTAATAAAAATCATTTTTTTTAAAAATGATTCTACGTAATTTTTCTAAAATTTTCGGTAGCATAACCGCTTCTTATTGACTAACCTCCCTGCATAAAACAGACAGTTTATAATTTTTTTACAGCCAGTGAATCTCCACAATTTCCAACCAAATAGTTTTCCACAATATATCCATAATTATTCGTGCATAATTAAATTGTGTAACATAGATATTCTTACTAGTCCCGGGCTAGCGACTTCCTTATTACGTCGCTCCCGTAGTCACCTCTCCCGATTTTCCATCATCTCGACTCCGAGTATACTTTTCTACAAGTCCACATTCATATCAAATTTCTGAAATTTATACAACTATTAAATAAATTAATAACAATAAAGATACTCATAATTCCTACCGCATTCTCTCTTCCTTTCTTCTTCTTCTTCCTCTTCTTCTCTTTTCTTTTTCTTTTTCTTTTTCTTTTCTTTTCTTTTCTTTTCTTTTTCTTTCTTTCTTTTTTTCTTCTTTCTGGTCTGAACCGGTTCGAACCGGTTCAGACCGGTTCAGCTGGTTTGGCCGGTTCGGCACCCCATCGGTCGGTTCTCCGCCGGTTTGGCCACCTCGAAGCTCACCGAGGTAGTGCTGATGCCGGATCTGACCTCCTTTTCCCCCCACCGTCGGCAACGGCACCGGATCTGGGATGGTGGGTTTCGGCCTCTTCTTCTCTCTTTTCTTCCTCCTTTTTCCTTTCTCCCCTCCACTGCCAGCTTCCTTTTCTCTCCCCTTATCTCCGCCGGCGTTGTGGTGGGTTAGGTGGTGCCTGGATCGGCCAGCACCGCCGCTTCCTTCTTTCTTTTCTTTCCTTTCTTTTCCTTCTCTGGTCCGCTTCACTTTCTTTCCCCTCTTTCTTTTCTTTTCCGTCGGCCGCCGGTCGCTTCCGTCCTCCTCTCCCTCGACTCGCCGGCCTCTTCCCTCTCTCTCTCTTTCTCCGGCCGTCGGGGTTGACACCCCCTTTTCTCTATTTTTCGACAGAAACGGGGGTCCCTATTCCCGTTTCTATCTTAAGCCCTTTCTCTTCTTTTTTTTTTATATCATATTATTATTATATTTATATATTTTATTTATAATATATCTTATATAGATATAAAAATATATATATATATACACACACATTGTACATAAAAATATATATTTTTTTATATAATATACATCTTGTTATATACTTTAAATTAAAGTACTATATACATTTAATATATGTATATATATTATTCATGTACAACAATATGTATAATACTAATATATACATATTTATTTATGTAAAACATATAAAAGTATATTTATATAATATAATTATATAATTATATAAATATACGCATTTTTATATCTTTAAATTCGGATTTCTTAATATCCGAATTAAATTTTCAAATTCCAATTTCTCAATTTCATTACTTCATCGACTTTCGAATTTTCCAAATATTTCTATCTCTTATATAATTTCATTTATTTTCTGTAGTTTATTATTTTTTTATATTAAATTTAAAAATTTAGCGGTTATCACAATTTATTATTGTATTAAAATTAAAATTAAAATTAAAATTTTATTATAAATAAAAATAATAAAATGTTAAAATGATTTTTATAATAAAATCAAATGTCAAATTAATAATATATTTATTATTATAAATGCAATAAGGATAATATTAAAGATTATTTGATGATATCATATATTATATTATATATTATGGTGTTTTAAATTAATTTAATTAAAAAGATTCAATATTTATTATGCTAGTAATATATAATTGATAAAATTGTATAATAAATAATAATTGTTTTCAAAATTTTAAACTTTTTAATTAAAAAAGTGTTTCAATTATTTATTTATTTTTAAATAATAATTATATAATTATAATTCGGGTTTTTTCTGGTTATAAATTCGGTTTTTTTCGGTTTTTGATTTGAGTCGGTCTCGGTTTCGGATCGTATCGGGCTCAGGTTATGTCGGGTTCGGGTTGGGTCGGGTTCGAGGTTTTTCGGTTTCAAGCTTTTTCGGTTCCGGGCTTTTTCGGTTACGAGCCTTTGACTTTTTTGGTCAATTCGGGCTGGTCCCGGTTCGGTCTCGGGCAGATTCGGGCGGGTTTTCGGGCTCGGGCCAATTTTTGCCACCTCTACATAGAAATCAATCAATAAACTTTTATTTTACTATAAATAAACCATCAGCCTTTCAAATCATGCAATTAAGTTTAAATATGTTAAATGACACTAACTGCTATTTGGACATTCTATGTAAAAGCTGACGTTAGCTTAGTCGGTTGTTACGTGGCATGCCACATGTGCAATACTAATGGTAGCTAGCATCGTTTAATAGATTTGAACTCAATTGCATGACATTAAAAAGTGAGGGTTTTTTTTACTATAAAATAAAAGTTTATAGATTGATTTTAATGAGATAAAATGTTGAAGGTTTATATTCATTTTATGTAAAAAGTTGAGAGTATATTTGGCTATTAAACCTATGAAATAAATTAGACTTTGTGTAATAAGTATAACATATATTTCAAGTGTAATAGGTACTTTTATTTTATTGTCAAGATGAAAATATCCCATTGTCTTTTGTTTTAACTTGTGTAGAACCTTTGATTCAAAAAAAAAAAAAAGAAAACCTGTGTAGAACCAAATTTAAGTAAGGAAGAGTTGTACATAGTAACATGCATATCATTTTACAACAAAATGTACTCAACATTATAATAGCTTGAACATCTATAATTTTTTTTTTCATTTTTACTTTAATTAATATCTGTTTGGCTAAAAAAATAACATACAATTTTTTACACATTACTTATAATACATATATTCCTAGAAAAATGTTGAGTGGTACACAATTACTTTAATACTTGAGATGTGATAAACAAAATAATGGTTAATTTAATTCAACATATATGCATTCAATTTAAATTTCTTTAATTTCCCCCGAAACCGTTAAAACCAGCAAGTTTGTCTGATTTTTTGAGTTAGAAGAAACGTATGTATGATGTTTATACACTGAAAATTCATTTTAAATTTTTTTTCTTTTGTAACTCAAATATTTAGATCTAGCTATGAGTGTAAACGAATCAATCTACTCATAAACTACTTGATTTCAACTTGATGATTATTCAAATATGACTCATTTATTTTTGAGCCGAACATGAATTGGAATTATTAGAATAATGAGTCAAGCCAAGTTTGAATTTCTTAATATTTGTTTCGAACAGCTCGCAAGTTTAATAAAGTTTTTTTAATATATATTTAATATTTTATTATTAATTTATTATTTCATCCTTATAATATATAGTTGAAAAATGATAAATTGAGCTTAACAAGTCAAATTCGAAATTTAAAAATTAAATTTGATAAAATTTAAAATAAATTTCAAATTTTAAATTTTGAAATCAAATCAAACTCAATTTTAATATTAAATTATCTCGATTCAATTTGACTCAATTATATTTCTAGACTAAGACTGTAATCGAGCCGAGCTGATACAGTGAAGTGCTCGAGCTCGAGCTCGACTCGTATATTCAGTACTCGGTACTTGGCTCGAGCTCGGTCGAGCCTTGAATTTTGAACTCGAGCTCGGCTCGATACTGAACTCGAGCTACTCAAACTCGAGCTACTCGAGCTCGCTCTATTAGGCTCGATTCTCCAAGCTCGAGTCTCGTGCTCGAACTCGAGCTCGAGTTTATTTTTGTACATATAATAATATTATTAATTAAATATAATAAAACATAAAATTTTTAAAAAAATACAATAAGTCAACAACAACATTGGCTTAAACATCTACATAAATAAAAGTACGACACAAATCACTCGAACAAAAATAAAAATTACAAAGTCTTACATTAATTTGGAGTTATAAAAATAAACAAATATAGTAGCATCATATAAGCGAAACATTTAGTAGCATCGTCTACAACACCTGCAACACCTGCAATAGCAAACAAAATCAATGATTTAAGGAAGCAAATTGTTTGGCAATATAAAGGAAAGAAGTTCTTAAACAACTCATTAAGAATTCTTAGATTTTCTTAAACGATTCTTATATGTATTCCAATTTGCTAAGACAGCAAAATCAGTATCATAAGCTGAGTAAGAAGACATGACAATGATATGTGCTGAAGCTCCCTTGATGGAGTACCAAAAATGAGATGTTGAAATATTGATAATGGCTCTGCTTTAAAGTTTTTTGAAACTTTCCTTTTCTTATCATTCTTTCTTCAAAATAATTTTAGAAGTTCCTTATGCCTGCCAAAGATCAAATAGTCATTTCCATGTTACACAGTTCAAGCACAAGACAACCATCACATTCAAGGGATAGAATCAATCAATACCAAGCAAAGAGAATGAGCAGTAAAGGAAAAAAAATTCATGAAACTTGCAGAAAGCACCAAAGGAACCCACTTGGGAACATGTTAGCAATTCATATCATCTTATAAAGAACCAAGTTATCCGACAAGAAAAGCCCTATTATAAAGCTGAGAAGTTTCTAAGCATTTGAAAACATAGGTTCTGGACTGCACATGACAACATTTACCTCTGCAAAGACTACCATATCCAAAATCCTGACATCATTAGAATCAACCAAAAAATTTAACTATTCTATTAGCCAAATACCTAAACTAGCATCTCTGATGGAAACAAAACCTGTTGTTGGTTACACACACATATACACACGCAAAAAAAGATAAATGTAAGAAGAAATTAGCTTTGAAATGGATGGAACAACAGGACATTTTTCATCAACACCCAAACCTTAGAGATGCTAACATAGAACATAGAATTGCATCCACCTAGAAACTATTTCAGACCTTACTTTGGCTAATTTAAAAGTCCATGAAGAGCTACAAAATTTAAAGAACTAAGATTTACATCTAACTTATGGCAAAAAAATATACTTCATCCAACCATCAAACAAAGATAAAATCAAAGGAACTTTTCCTCCATAAACAAATCAGCCAAACTAAGGGGAGAATCAAACACATAAGAAGTTAATTGAACCATCCAATTCAACAAGACAAAATAGAGCCTTATTTTCTCCTGGATTGAAGAAGCTTCCTTACCTGAACTTACTGATCTTTCACAAATTTCATGCTTCTAATTTTAGAACTGCAAACTTCATAAAAAGAAAAGGCAAAGGAGCAGGCAAAAGGTGGAAGTGTGTAGTGTTATAGATAGTTACATATGTTATTTCCCAAGAAACCACAAACTAACTCAAAACTTACTCATATTCTTATATAAAGGCACCAACCAGTACATCATTAATATGCCAATAGCTTAATACCAAACATCAAATATCTAGAAAGACATGTAGAGCTATCTTCAAAACCTCAACAAATCATATCCCATTGTTCATTCCCTAAAAGCTACAAGATATAGGGCATTCCTTAAAACCAACTCAAAATTAATATCATCTAAAGTACCAGACAAATTTTCAACCATATACACTTATACGCAGCAAGCATATACACCTGTATAGCAACTATATAATTCATATACAACAGCAAACATCACACAACGACCTTATAAATTCATCACATGGCAAGCACAAACACTCATACAACAGCCAAATAAACAACATATCACAATGATTAAATTGACAAAATACAATAAAAAAATCAATTACCTTGATAAAGAGTACTCCATCTCAATTGGTTTATGGGAATTTAAGCGCAATTTCAATTGGTTTCTTCTCTTTCTATATAGACAAAGTAAAAGAAAACGAAAGTTAAAAGTCAAATTAAAGTAAGACAATCATGAAATAACAAAGATAAAGAAAATGAATAAACTTACTTTGCTCTTCTTCTTCACTCCATAAAGATTCTAACACCAATCTCCTCCACAAAGTAATGCTTGCACTGTGTCAGGAGCTAATGAGGCACGATAAGTATCAATAGCTCTACTTCCCGCACTAAAGGTAGCCTCTGAAGCCACTGTAGTGATGGGAATAGCGAGTATATCACGAGCCATCTTAGATAGAATGCGATACTTTAAAGTGCTTGCTTTCCACCAATCCAAAGCATCAAATGTATTAGAATCTCCTTTACAAATAAAGCAACCCTCAGCTAAGTAGATATCTAGATCAGATTGTTGTGGTTGAACACTCTCAACTGACATCACATAACTTGCAAATTTAGACCAACCTAAAAAAGAAGTTTCCACACTCCCACCACTAACACTATCAAGCACTTGAGTTTCAGCACATTGCTCATTGACAGATTGATACTCATGAGAATATTCCTTATAAATCTCATATAGAGCATCTCGAACACGAGTAATATTTTCTCTTGCTTCTCTCTCAGGGTACATACGAGGAAAACAAAACTCAATCACCCTCATTTTGCACCTTGGATCCAGGATAGCTGCGATAGCCATTAATAAATTACAGTCTCCCCAATACTTATCAAATTTACTCTTCATCTTACGAACCATTGCTTGAATAAACCCATCTTCAACTTGTGCCTTTTTATCCAACAACACTTTCACATGATACACTTCATTCAAAAATAATTTCGAAGTTGGATAATTGCTCCCAGAGATGATGTTAGTGGCTGAATTAAAAACCTCTAAAATCTCACAAACTTTCTCCACCTTTTCCCAATCTTCTTGACTTAGACAACAATGGTAGTGAGGTTCTCATTCTTTGAATCTTGGAAACACTTCTTTGAATTTGATTGCAGTTGACAACATCTCAAATGTAGAATCCCAAAGTGTCTTACATTCGAGAATAAGTTTCCTATCAGGCAGTTGTAACTGTTGTGCTATGTCAGAAAATGAGTTAAGTCTTGCCTCATTTTGATTAATAAAACTGACACTCTCATGAACATCTTCAATCATATGCTTGATCTCAGAAAGACCATCTTGAACCATGAGATTTAAGATGTGTGCACAACAACGAACATGAAAGAGTTTTCCTCCACAAATCAATCTCCTGTTTCTCGAAAAAGTGTCCTTAAGAATTCTAATTGCCACATCATTGCTTGAAGCATTATCCACAGAGAGCGTGAATACCTTGCTTTCAATCCCCCATTCTTTCAAACACTTGAAAATGCAGTCAAAAATCTCAACACCACGACGAGGAGGAGGTATGTGGACAAAGCTGATAACACGCTTTTGAAGTCTCCAATTAGCATCTACAAAGTGTGCTGTAAGAACCATGTATTCAATCTTCTGATTGCTTGACTTCCACAAATCTGTTGTTAAACTGATCTTGTCGATGGTTTTCAGCAATGTCTTTAATTTCTTCTTTTCTGCTTCATAAACTTGCACGCAATCCTTCTTAATAGTATTACGTGATACCTTCTCCCATTCAGGCATCCCATGTTTTTTCATCATGTTAAACCCTTCTTCTTCCACAATTGAGAAAGGATGCTCATGCATCAGTATCCAGTGCGCAGCTGCCTCTGTCATTTTTGCCATATCAAACTTCCCATTTATGAGAGCCGGTGGCATTTGTACATTAACACTTGTATCAACTGATTGAAAATTAATCATTTGTTGTTACCTCTGATAGATTTTTCTCTTCAAACAAGTTTTCAAGTGCCTATTAAACTGAGTTGTACTTTTACTCGAACTTACAGCTAACCTCCCCTTGCAATGGATACATTCACCTTTTTTAGAACCGTCAGGAAGAGTAACTTCCTTGAACTCCAACCAAACAGCATATGTCTTTTGCCTCTTTTTCTAATTACCTTCCCCTTCTTCTTCTTCACCCTCCGGAGGATCACCATTGCCACCTTCCTTATCACTACTAGCATTGGTTGGCGTTGCATCTGTGTTAGCATCTACATTTTCATCCACATCGTCATCTAACACAATTCGACTTGCATCGAATCCGATGTAGGTTAAAATGGTGTAGAGGAGACATCCGGTGTACTTGACATATCTAGTTTTCTATCACACAAAAAAAAATCAACATTTAAAGATCTAAGAACATACTTTGAAGCAAGCAACATTACAAGCACACAAAGTAAATGATAGAACTCATCCAATTCCAAGTGTATACAACATAATACATCCAAAATCAGAATAGTTTGTAAAAAGCTCAGAAAAAGGGATAAGCACATACAACATAATAAGCTCAAAAGGGATTGTTTTATTTCCAATTTCCATAGACCGGCCTGGTCAGTACCTGGCCGAGCTCATTTTTTTATTTTCAACTCAAATAAGTCATTTTTTCTATGATTCTGCAATCTGACTTGTTGTAACAAAAAAAATCTTGTTATTGGATTGAATTAACAATCAGAAAGAAGCAGAAGAAGTAGGTAAATCACCAACTAACACCAAAAAGACATCAACAGTAATAATAAAAGGTTATTGCAATTAGTAAAATCCAATTAATGATAGTAATTGAAAAAGGCAATCTAATATATATATAGTCAGAACAAGTTAATCAAGACATGTATGCGATTTGCATAAGTCCCCCTTCATTGATGATATCAAAGAAAAAGCAGATAATTAAGGGATCTCCAAAACTTCAATGACATAACAATATAAATGGTAAAGACTAAAACAAAGAAGGAAAGACAACCATGAGGAGGAACATGAATATTATGAACACAGACCAAAAGCATTAATACAAATTCCAGAACAAGAAACAAAGGGCATCTACTCATTTTTCTAGTAACTATGTTTGACAGAACCATAATACCCTGAACAGTATTAGTAATTCAGCTCCATGATGGCATTATTACACACTAAGAAGAAAACCCGAAAGAGCCCTTATACCAACCAAACTAGACAATTTGGAATTGAAAAGTACTCATAATTTGCAACTTGACAAACAAACTGCATTCTGCACTTGAACATAGTAGAACCATTTGGCTTAAATGAGGTTACAGTTCCTATTTTGGGTAGAAATGTAACGTGGAATATGAAAACAAACTGTAATTTACACTTCCTATTTTGCTGCCTTCCATGGCTTAACCAACATTTCACAATGCATATGCTTTCAATCTTCTTCACGCTGGTAAAATTTTATCTTTTTAGTATAGTAACAAAGTGGACACAATAAAGATTACTAATAAACACAAAATTCCAGTCGGACATTTTGGAGACATGTTTGGTTTTTAATCCAGTACAGGAATACATCACTGAAAGTCTGAGACAACAACACCTTATCACAAGAAAATAAAAAAAAAACACCAAAAGCAACAAACCAATCTGTAGCAGAACATTCCACACCAAAAGTTCCACCAAGCTAAAGGAAGAGACTTTTACCAGTGTGAGGAGTGAGACTTTCGAAAAAGGTCGCCGAAAAGTCAAGTTGGAGAGTCACGCCGGAGACTTAAGTCAAATCCGATCTGGTGGTTTAGGATCTAGGTCGCGCTGTGCTCGTGAGATCTGATTTGAGTGACGTCGTCGGAGATCTAGAGATAGGTGGTCTGTGTTAAGCCGAAGAGTCACGTCGTCGCTAGAGATGGGGGCAGATCTGGTCTAGTCAGGGCCTAGGACTTTGGGTCGCGCCGTGGGTGTGAGATGTGTTCTGATTGACGTCGTCGGAGAGCCAGAGAAGGGGAGATCTGGGTCGCACCGTCGCTGGAAGTGGTCTTCGGTCAGATATGGAGGAGGGGTTACGGTCGATTTGGAGGAAATGGCTGAGGAGGGGTGAGGGGTTTGGTGGTCTGGTCTGGTCGAGGGGGACGAGGAGTGGAGGGAGCCCGAGTTTTACATTAGGTTTTTTTTTTTGATAAGTTATTTTAAGTTTCAAAATATAAATTTTATATTTTTTTAATAATATAAACAAATAATAATATAAATAAAATTAAAAATATATATTAAAATATTAAGTGCTCGATTAAGCTCGCGAGCTACTTAAGCTGGGTATCTTGATGCTCGAACTCGGCTCACTCGATAGCTCGAATAGCTCGAGCTCGAGCTCGGCTCGACAAAAATCGAACCGAGTTCGAGTTTTGTTCGAATCGAACCCGAATAATTTGCGAGCACCAATTTATCATTTACACCTATATTTTAGACCCAGCGATTTTGTAATCTTCCCCTTTTCTTTCCACGGTATTAAATTTTTGAGTTAAAATTTATTCGATGCAAGTCGGACATGTCGTGTAGGAGAGTAGGAGTAGGAATGGAGAGAAGTACTGTTTCGATGACTCAGTGCAGCTAGAGAGAAGAGAACAAGGTCAACAGACAAGAGATTAGTAGCTGTGGGACATGGGGACCATGAACTTTTTTTGGGATATACAATTGATCCGGTAAGAATTACGAGGCCAAAAGCATGAACAGTGTGGACCATTGATTTTTTATCCTTTCCAAATTAATTATTAACCATGCCAAGTTTCGTGCAAAGCTTAGCCGTTACAGCATTAACCCTCCTGCGTCCCGACGCTACTGCACTGCAGTTAGCTGCTATTATTTTTTATTCAGCTCTGTGTTTAATAGCTGCTTGAGACAGCCAGAGAGATAGGAGCTCAAGAGCTTTGACTCTGACCAGGATCCGTGATTAATTATTATGCTTTTCAGTGGAAAACTTGTCGGTCAGGCTAAGAAACAGACTGATTGAAATGCTTCCAATAATTGCTTCACAACCTGAGCCCAATGTTTCATCGCTCATTAAATGTTTTTCTATAAAAGCTGTCAAGGAAAATTAAAGATTCGTCATTGAAATTAAAATATCCAATCCGATCAAACACACCACACTTCTGCTGCTTCTGACAAATGTTCTTTGGTTTGAACTTTGAATCATTTATGCAAGTTCCTTGTGAAAATGAACAAAATGTTAAATTCATTCGTTTTTTATTTGTTTGTATTTGTTTGCGAAATTTAAGGAACGAATATAAATAAAATTTTAATATTTATTTATTAAACGAATTAAATAAAATCATGTAGCTCATTCATTATTATTCGCGAACATATTCGTTTATGTTCGTTTATTATTCGTTTATTTAATTTGTTATTTGTTTTTTATTCGTTTATGTTTATTTATAACTCGTTTGTTTAAAACGATATTTATTGTTCGTTTGATATTTATTAAAATACTAAAATTATTTATATTATATAAGTTATATAAATATATCCTATTTTTAAGACATTAACTTAAAAAATTAATACCTAATTCTTAAATATATTTATACAATACAACTTTATATTTTAGCTTAAAAATTAAAAAATATAATAATAAAATAATTATAAAATTAAATTAGTTGATTATGCTTAAAATAACTATTTTTTTTAAATTTTAAACATAATGTACTGAAATTAAATTAATAAGAGTTTCATAATAAGTTAAGATCTTATTCTTATCCATTGACCATTTATATATACATTACACATATGTGTGTACACACACACACACACACATATATATATGATACTTTAATATATGTATACCAATATGTGTGTGTGTGTGTATATATGATACAAATTGAACTTAAAATTGTAATTTTCAATTTTAAAAAAAACATTGCTAATTTATCTTGTGTTATATTTAAAATTTTGTGTTGGATGATTTCAATTTGCATGTGAGATTTAATCTTTATGTTGGATTTTTAATATATTAATATTTTGTTTGTTTTCATCTTGTTCATGAACATGTGTTCATAACTAGAGGTGGCAAAAACTGGCCCGAGCCCGAAAACCCGCCCGAATTCGCCCAAAACTGAACCGAGACCAGCCCGAATTGACCAAAAACGTCAAAGGCCCGTAACCGAAAAAACCTGCAATCGAAAAAGCCCGAAACCAAAAAACCCATAACCGAAAAAGTCTGAAACTGAAAAAACTCGAAACCAAAAAAACTCGAACCCGACATAACCCGAGCCTGATACGATCCGAGACCGAGACCGATCCGACCCGAAACCCAAAAAAACCAAATTTATAACCCGAGAAAACTCAAATTATAATTATTATTTAAAAATAAATAAATAATTGATACACATTTTTAATTAAAAAGTTTAAAATTTGAAAACAATTATTGTTTATTATACAATTTTATCAATTATGTATTACTAGCAAAATAAATATTGAATCTTTTTAATTAAATTAAATTAAATTAATTTAAAACACCATAATATATGATATCAAATAATTTTTAATATCATACTTATAGCATTTATAATAATAAATATATTATTAATTTAACATTTGATTTTATTATAAAAATCATTTTAACATCTTGTTATTTTTATCTTATAATAAAATTTTAATTTTAATACAATAATAAATCAAATATATAAAAAAATTATAGAATTTTAATATTTGTTTGAAACTTTGAATTTGATATTTTGTGCAACACATTAAAAATATTTTTAATAAAATTAAATTTAAACTATATTTTCTTAAAGTTTTAAGTATAGAAAGATATTGAATTTAGATTAAATAAACCTAATCTTAAAACTAAAATTCAAGTTTTTAAGATTAGAAAAAGTTAAGTCATTAAATTAAACAAAATAAGTACAATTTTTTTTATAAACTTGGACATCATTGAAAGAGAAAATTATAAATCAAGCTAGTGGTAATTTTATTTTAGCCTTAAAACAAAAAACATTAATGAATCAAGCTAGTGGTAATTAATTATTTATTATATTATAATAATCTTGTACATGAATAAACCAATTTGGTATCTTATAATAATGATTTGTATATTATATTATAATAATCTTTTAAGAATAAATTATGTAATCTCTTAGTGTGTAAGTTTTATTTTGATAGAATTAAGTATTTATTAAAAATAATTTATTTATTGTCTATTAAAATGTAAAATTAAAGTATGGATAAAAATAATAATTCTAATAGTAAATTAAAGTGTAATTTAATAATATATTAGAGTAGTATTACTGTGTAAGTGGTAATTTTAATAAAATTTGTTTTTATACTTTATTATTATTATTATTAATTATATTTAAATAACTAGCATTATATTAATTAATTTAGTAATATGTACTATTTAATATTTTAATTAAATATTCATTCAATTGATGTATATCTACTATTATTATGTTAATGTGAACATGAAAAAAATTAATATTCAATTACTGTATATGATATAATTATATCAAATGTTATTATTTATAATATAATGTTAATTTGTGTATATAATTTATTTAATTTAACGTTCTAAATTTTTAATAAGATATTTGATTAATTATTGCGTATGAGTGCGATTATATTTAATATAATAATGTTATATTATGATTTATGTACAAATCAAAAACAAAATAAATATAAAATTGAGGTAATTAACTGACCAATTATTCATAATATTAAGTATTTTTTTAATATATACTATAATTTTATTTAACATTATAATTGAACAATTAGTTAACAAGTTATGCGGTTAGATTTAATTTAATTACTAATTATATTGATATTTAAAAGACAAAATAAATATAAAAAAATTCTTAAAAATTTAAAATTTTATTAAAAATATAATATAATTATTAAAAAAGCTAATAAAACAAAGTAAAAAAAAATTATTGAACTAAGAATGTCTAAATTCCAATTGCCCAATGTTGACCCAAAAAATACAATAACACAATAAGTTATTGTTAAAATTATAAAACCATTTAAATAAATGTTTAATTGTTTAGTGTGATTTATTTATAATTTGTTAGTTATTTATTTGTATAGCTAATACTTTTAGATTTTCACTTTCTTTTAATTTTACTATATATATATATATATTTGGCTCACTTAAAAAATAAATTTTTATATAATTATTAATTATTAATATATAATTATATATTTTATAACAAATGTGAATATCACAAGAAATTAAAAAAACAAATAATAATTGTCAAGTAATAAAAACATTAAAATGTAAAAATTTATATTTATATAAATATTTATTAAATTTCAACTTTAATTTAGCATTTTCTATTATATTTTTATTTAACTATATAAAATTAAATTAATTATTACATTCAAAATTATAAAACTATTTATAATTTATAAAATTTTAAAATAATTTGACTAAACCCGCTAAGTCCGTCCGATTAAAACCGGACTGAACTCGAAACCGGATCGAAACCGCAAAAACCCGAACCTGAAAAACTCGAAACTGAAAGTGCCCGAAACCGAAAAAACTCGAGATCGAAAAAACCCGAAATCGAAAAAACCCGAGACCAAAAAAACTGGAGACCGAAAAAAATCGAAACTGAAAAAACTCGAAACCGAAAAACCCGCCCGAAACCGCCCGTTTGCCACCTCTATTCGTAATGTGTTTGTTTAATAGTTTATGAACACTTGTTCGCAAATGCGTTCGTTTAAATGTTCACAAATACGTTTGTTTACATATTCACAAACGCGCTCGTTTAAGACGAACGAGCTTGTTCATGAAAATTTAATGAACAATTTTTACCAAACAAATGAACGAACACGAATAGCACTAAAAAACAAATGAATTAACAGAAACATCAATTTGTTCGTTCGTGTTTAGTTCGTTTACAGGGTTACTTGTGAAGGTAAAATTGTTTCTATTGAAGCAATAGTGGTTGACCCTCTTTAAAGGACAAGAAGCATAGGCATGGGGCACGCACATCTGGCAGCGGCAGGCTAAGTAGCCAACACTAGCTTCAATTGGTCCACCTCAAATGCATATTGAGGAATAATTATAGTACTGCAGCCTTGATTATCAGCCTCCAAGTTCCTTTCATACATCTTTTCCTTTTCTTCCTTTATGGTAATATAAAATACTTCAATTAAGTGTTCTTTTTCTATCACAATGTGATCCTATTTATTTTTTACTTTTAAGTATTTTGTTTTTTTGTTATCATTTGTCGATTGTTTGTTTGAAACAGAAATACTTAAAGCACTTAATAAGCTAATTGATAATTCCTACTTGAAGAGTGGAACTGTTTACTAAATATTGCCTCCAAATGGTCATACAAAATACTTCAACTAAGTGTTCTTTTTCCATCACAATGTGATCTTATTTATGTTTTACTTTTAATTATTTTTTTTTTGTTATCATTTGTCTATTGTTTGTTTGAAACAGAAATACTTAAAGCACTTAATAAGCTAATTGATAATTCCTACTTGAAGAGTGGAATTGTTTACTAAATATTGCCTCCATAGTCAATTTTGTAAGAATATTTTCAAAATAAGTGGATAAATTATTGATTAATATAAAGTTTAATCAATGGAATTAAAAAGCTAATGTCTTGGTAAGGTTCCAGGTTAAGAAAATCGAAGTAAATTCGATTAAGTGAAGCTTGGAAGGACAGTCAACTGCCTATATGGGATAGTCAACTACCATTGTGCAGAAAAGTTTCTGTTTTAAATTTGCACTAAGACAGTTGGATGCTTTGGGAAGGTAGTCAAATGCCTTGGGGAGCATTCGACTGCCTTTATAAGGCAGTCGACTACCTATATAATGCAGCCAACTGCCCATAATATAGTCAAGCTTATGTATAAAAATTAATGTTAAAGCAGTCGACTACCCTACGTGAAAATTGTTCACCTTTTTAAAAATACACTAGGGTATTCGACTACCATTCTCAGGCAGCCAACTGCATAGTATAAAAGTGTCTACAATGGCTAGTTTTTTACTTGAGGAGTTGCAAACTCTTTCGAAAGATGTTCTTCCACTTCTAAATGGTTAAGAAACATTACCATTTTTTTCCAGAAGTTGTGATCTTGTTAAACAAGTGTATTTGATGAATTAAACAACACAACTGGAAAATCATATCACTTGATTAAAGGTCATATCACTTGGAATTAATCTCTATAAATAAAGATGTCAAGTTTATACCTGAGATATACAAAAGTATATACTAAAAGGAGATACTAAAACACACTAAGAATCATAAGAATTCTGATATTCTCTCTTCTCTTTCACTTTCAAACTAAGGTTAAATCTCTTAGGCATTGTTTGCTGCAGAAGATAGTAACTAAGACAAGATACGTTTGTACCTGTCAAGGGTATTTAGTGGTTTAAATTCACTATTGCAAAGTGATTTTAAACAATGGTTTCTTTGTGTCTTAGGGATATCTGATAAACTTTTATTGCATTCTGTAATTGGTGGGGGGTGAAATAATCCTAAGGAAAGTGGCATTATAGCAGCATGTCACAGTCTGAATACACAGTATTATACACTTTTTCACACATTTTCATACGCGTGAATTGGTTGGGTTGTCTATGATGTCTTTATTTCCCATTTTCCAATTCAACAGTGAACAATAATTTCTGTAAATTACTTTAATTTTGCATTAAGTAAAATATTTACAAAACAATATTTATATCAATCATATACATCCCTTATTTAATACAACACTGTAGTACTGTAAAAGTAAGTCTGAACATATAAAAGAAAATGAATATACCTCTAGGAGCTAAACAACTGCCTCAGGGTAATCAATATGCAGTCGATAATCCTTGGATTATACATTTCTTGGTCACTGAAAATATTCTAGAGAGATGAAAATAAAGGGGTGAGCAAACCACGGCTCAGTAAGAGAGTTGTATGCAATTTTGATATCACAAAAACTATATGCAGTAAAATCCTTTAGTTTCCTATTGATATACTAGGCACACTAAAAGGAAAGATACTATAGTCGTCCAGGTAATCCAGATGGAGTATGGAAGGTATTTTGAAATACTTGTCTTGTCTTGAAAACCCAGAGCGACTATAGGGAGTAGAAATTTAATTTTATGTAAAATATATTTAAATATTCACTGCATATAAATATCTCACATACTTGAGTAAAATAACTCCTTAAATCATATAAATCAACACTTGAAAACAATTTGATTTCCACCATTGAAATCATCACCTTTACACGTGTAACAGTAAAATAAACTGTTCAAATATAATAGTAGTTTAGTGATAAAACACTTCGGTAACAGTACATTTCAGTAAATATCATAAGAACCAGTAATAACACGTGAAATAATAGTGGAGACCAGGCAACACCTTAATGATATCATGCTATAATCCCCGTAGGGAGCAATAATAATAAACACGTGAGATCTATGGCCATAGTTTATAAATGTCCTCGATCGTACACTAAGCAGGTGTCAACCGGGACGCTGAAGACAGGCTCAATGTCAATAGCTTCACACATGATACAGTAACACATGAAACACGTGACACGTGAGCATGATATGGGGCCTATCAGTCTCAAAACAATATATGTGAAATCTCATTACCTTTATGGAATTAAGTAAAATCAATAATGTAACGACCCGTTACCACATTTTTCACGTATTTCTATACAACTTTTTCGGTTGGGCTGTCTGTGATACTTCACTTGATTTCTTATGTTCAACAATTTTATGTAACATTGTAAATATTAAATACATCCCCTAAATACAGAAAATAAATGATCGTACCTCATATATCTCAGTCGGTCTGCCACATTGTCCGTTATATGCAGTCGTGATCCATAAATATCGAATCTCACAATCATCAAAACCTGAAATGTTAAAATTGAGGAGTGGGTAAACCACGACTCAGTAAGAAAGTTATATGTCACACTTGATATTCAGCTAACTATATGCTGAAATTATTTTTTTTTTACTTTCTTTAAAATCTTCTTAGTAGGCTCTAGGCTCTTATGTAAGAAGGATACTACAGTCAGCTAGGGACCCAAATAGAGTAAGGCAGGTATTTTGAAATACCTGACTTGTTCCGGAACCTAGAAGCAACTGTAGAGAGTACTATCAAATTTGTTCTCAAAACGATTCAATTTTCATTTTCCACCGAGTAAACCACTTATTTCTTTTCACTTCAGTATGCTTTAAAACATGTGACAGTTCAGTAGTAAGACAGTGGTTTTACTTCTCTTCTCTTCAGTACAATAAAAACACGTGACAGTACAGTGGTTTGTAAATATCCAATCATTGGATAAACACTTCTTCGATTATTTCTATCTTAGAAATAATTCTCATGTTATTCTTTTGGAATAAACATTTATTTTTCTTTAATTCAGTAACCGTATCTTACAGTTCAGTAAAATCGTAATATTCAGTAAAACAATATTTAGATACGGTTCAGTCAGTAAACAGTAAATAATAGCTACCAATTCAGTAAATAGTATACGGTAGCTTTCAGTTCAGTAAACAGTAAATGGTTGCTTTTAGTTCAATAAAACAGTAATTCAATGGCTACCATTTCAGTAAACAGTATAGTTCAGTAAACAGTGATCAGTACAATAATTCAGTACAGTAAACAGTACAGTACAGTAAATAGGATTTCGTAAATCCTTTCAGTAAACAGAAATCAGTATGTGAGACTAGGCATCACCCTACAATTAAATCATGCTATCATCGTCCAATAATGGACCAGTAATCATCCCCGAAGGGACACAGTAACAGTATAATAGTGAGATCTATGGCCATGATCTATAGGGTGTCCTCGGTGTGCACTTATCAGGTGACATCCAGGACGCTTATGACTGGCGGGTCAATCAGCCACATGATGGTAACAATATAAGTGTGATGCATGAAACTCGGGACCTATGTCTCAAAACAGTATAAACTGGACCATAGCCTTTATGGATTTTGAATACAGTAAATCAAAATATTTCGTAAGTATCCATAAGGCTCACATGTAATAAAATCACCTTTATGAAATAAATAATTTAAATCACATTTCTCAAATATTTCATAAAGGTATCAATTATATTTTTCATACGGTGAAAACAGTTTATAAAATCATCATTGTAAAATATAAAAAGGTATAACTGTCTTTTTCACAGTAAAACATATACGCACGTTTTTCCGTGCTTTCACTCAAAAACATGGTTTTCAAAATCATCGAAATTCAAATCAATTATTTTTATGATTTATGGAAAATAAAATATTTATTTTCCAATTCAACAATTCCACCACCATGTTTTCTTCTAAAAACACGTGTAGAGACCTCTAGTCTTGAAATCATAGTTTTTCATGTAACGACCCGTTACCATATTTTTCACCTTATTTTACACAATTTATTCGGTTGGGCTGTCTGTGATACTTCACTTGCACTTAATGTTAAAAATTTTAATATAACATTGTTAAGATAATACACATCCCCCATCTTATATACAAAAATGTAGTACTGTGTACATGTCTAAATACAGAAAATAAATGATCGTACCTTATATGTCTCAATCGGTCTGTCACATTGTCCTTTATGTGCAGCCGTAATCCACAACTATTGGATCTCACCATCATCAAAACCTGAAATGTTTAAAATTGGGGAGTGAGCAAACCACGGCTCAGTAAGAGAGTTATATGCTACACTTGATATTCAGCTATCTATATGCTGAAAATAATTTTTTTTCATTTTCTTTAAAATCTTCCTAGCTGGCTCTAGGCACACATGTAGGAAGGATACTACAGTCGGCTAGGGATCCAGATAAAGTAAGGCAGGTATTTTGAAATACCTGGCTTGTTCCGAAACCTAGAAGCAACTGTAGAGAGTTCTATTTCCGTTGTTTTAAAAACGATATAATTTTCGTTTTTCACAAAGTAAACCACTTTTTTCTTTTCTCATCAGTATACTTTAAAACACGTGACAGTTCAGTAATAAAAACAGTGGTTTACTTTTCTTCTCTTCGGTACAGTAAAACAGGTGACAGTACAGTAATTTGTAAATATCCAATCGTGGATAGTTACTTCTCCGATTATTTCTTTCTTAGAAATAATTCTTATATTATTCTTTTAGAATAAACATTTATTTCTCTTTTCAAATCAGTAACCGTATCGTACAGTTCAGTAAAACAGTATATTCAGTAAAACAGTAAGTCGATACGGTTCACTCAGTAGACAGTAAACAGTAGCTACCAGTTCAGAAAACAATATAAGGTAGCTTTCAATTCAGCAAACAGTAAATGGTAGCTTTCAGTTCAGTAAAACAGTAATCAATGGCTACCATTTCAGTAAACAGTACAGTTCAGTAATACAGTGTTTTGGTACGGTCTTTCTTCAGTAACAATAAACAGTACAGTAATTCAGTACAGTAAACAATACAGTATAGTAAATAGGATTCCATAAATCCTTTCAGAAATCAGTAAACAGTAAACAGTAAGCAGTAAGTGAGACTAGGCAATTCCCTACAAGTAAATCATGCTATCATCGTCCACTAAGGGACACAGTAACAGTAATGAGATCTATGGCCATGATCTATAATATGTCCTCGGTGTACGCTTGCTAGGCGACAATCCGGGACGCTGATGACTAGCTGGTCAATCAACCACGTGACAGTAACAGTATATGTGATGCATGAAGCTCGGGGCCTAAATCTCAAAACAGTGTAACCGTACCATAGCCTTTATGGATTTTAAACACAGTAAATTAAAATATTTCACAAGTATCCATAAGGCTCACATGTAATAAATCATCACCTTTATGAAATAATTAAATTAAAATAACATTTCTCAAAATATTTCATAAAGGTATAAATCATAATTTCTATACGGTGAATACAGTTTATAAATCATCACTGTAAAAATAGAAGGGCAAAACTGTCTTTTTCTACCGTAAAACACATATGCACGCTTTCCCGTGATTTTTATCCAAAACATGGTTTTCAAAGAAATCGGGATTTAAATCAAATATTTTCATAATTTATGTAAAAATAAATTAATTACTTTCCAAATTCAAAATCCCTTAACCAAGTTTTTCTTCTAGAAACACGTGTAGAGACCTCTAGTCTCGAAATCATGGTTTCCCATCATTTCTTAACCTTTATGGAATTTTCATAATTATTTATTTCCATAATTAAAACCATAAAGGTTTTATATGAAATTAAGTGAATATTTAAGAATATTTATAAAAATATTCACTTTAGTCTCTTTTTCATTTTCATCTCGTTTCACGTGAAATATCACCTACAGAGTGAATTTTCGGTGATTTCCTTTTCACCATTTTTGAAAACATGAATATTTTAAAATCAAATATCATTATATTCATGTTTTATGAAATTTACTTAATTTCTCGATTTTCGTACCCGAAAATCGTTTCACGTGAAATCAAATTATTTATTATGATTTCGGTGATTTTCGATAAGTTTCAGTAATTATTCGATAATTTTTCGGCAGTATAACAGCTGCTGATTTGGCTAGCCTCCTGCACGGAAAATACAGTTTATATTTTTCAACCGGTATTTCACCACAATTTGAAACCGATAAATCACCACAAATTTCAAAACTAATCAATATAAATTGCATTTATAAATTAAATGCATAATTTAAAACATGTGGCTGAATATCCTTACAGGCGGCACATGTCTCCCTTACCTGTTTCGGGTCGGCGACTGCCTTTCGAAGGTCGCGCCCGTGTTCACCTCTCCCGATTCCATCGTCTCGGTAATCGAGGATGATTTTCTGGAATTTAAATTCTAAAAATTAGAATTTTTCCATAATTGTTTAAATAAATAAATTATTTAAATAATTTAACACTTTTCGGGATTTCTTACCGATTCCCGTATTTCTCGGGATTTTCCGTAATTTCCGAATTCTCGGGAATTTTTCAAATTCTCGAAATTCCTTTTCTCTTTTCCCTCTTTCTTCTCTTTTCCCTCTTTCTTTTTCTCTTTTCTTTTCTTTTCTTTTCTTTTCTTTTTCTTTTTCTTTTCTTTTTCTTTTTCTTTTTCTTTTTCCTTTTCTTTCTTTTCCCGCCGGACCGGTCTGCCTCCTTCCTCGCTGGTTCCTCGCCGGCGGTCGGTTCTCCGGCGGCTCAGGGGCTCAGCAGCTGGCTGGCACCATGGCGAAGCCGGATCTGGCCTCCGTTCGTCACGAATCGACGGCACGGCGGCGGATCTACTCGGTTTACCTTCGGTTTCTTCCCCTCCTCCGTCGGCCTTCCTCCGCCGTCGTTGGCCTCACCGGTGGCCTCCATCCCTTTCCTCTTCTTCCGCCGGTGCTTCGGCTGTAGTGGCGGCGGCCAATTCCGCCGGCACCGCCAGATCTGGTTTTCGGTTTCTTCCTCGGTTTTCCGCCGTTTCGCGTCGATTCCTTCTCCGTTTCGCTTCGCCGGCGTTGCCGTCGGCTTCCTTTTTCCTTTGCCGGTGACGACACTTCTCCTTTCCTCTCTCTTTTCCCTCGCCGGCGGCCGCTGACGGGGGCGGCTGCGCCTAGGGAGGCAGAATCGGGGTCTTCCCGATTCTGTTTCTTCTGTTTCCCCTTTCCCCTTTTTGTTTTTATTTTGCTTACTATTTTTAGTATATTTATATAATATATACTTTATACTATATACATATAATATATATACTATATATTACACATATATTACAATATATATTATATATAAATTATATATATTGTACATTACAAAATATATATATAGTATATATATTTATGTATATTTATATACTTTAAAATAAATAACATTTATATAAATATTTATATAAATGTAATACTTCCATATATATATATTGTATTAACAATATATATACCTTTAAACTTTAATGTAATTTAATATTTACATTTCCTCAAATATGTATATACTTATATATACATAAAATGTCATACTTGAATACATATGTATTATTTAAATTTATAAAATAGTATATATATACTTATATATATACTACATACCATACGGTATTTAAATACATATGTATTTGCATGAAAATACATATGTATTTGCATGAAAATACATTTATATATAATATATAATTATATAAATATATTTCACATTTCCTTATTTAATTTGGATTTCCATTTATCCAATTTAAATTTCCTCTTTCCATTATTTTTATTTTCACTTCCAATTTCATCACTTCCTTAATTCTCAGAATTTCCACAATATTCCGATTCTCACAATTTTATTTATTTATGTCACTAAGTTTCCAATATTGATAATTTCCCATAAATGGAAAATTTATGGTTATCACATTTCATCAGTTCTTAACCTTTATGGAATTTATATAATTAATTATTTTCATAATGAAAACCATAAAGGTTTTATGTAAAATCAAGTGAATATTTAAGAATTATATATAAAATATTCACTTTGGTCATTTTCATTTTTCATCTCGTTTCACGTGAAATATCACCTACCGGGTGAATTTTCGGTGATTTCCTTTACACCATTCTCGAAAACATGAATATTTTAAAATTATACTTCCGTATATTCATGATTTATGAAAAATACTTAATTTCTCGATTTTCGTGTTTGAAAATCGTTTCTCGTGAAATCAAATCACTTATTATAATTTTCGGTAATTTTCGGTAAATTTTCGGCAGTATATCGGCTGCCGATTGGCTAGCCTTTTGCACGGAAAATACAATTTATATATTTCAACCGGTATTTCACCACAATCTCAAACCGATAAATCACCACAATTTAAACCAATAATTATCAACCGCATTTATAAAATTAAATGCAATTTAAAAACATGTAGCCGAATATCCCTACAGGCGGCATATGTCTCCCTTAACTGTCTTATGCCAACCATCGTCCCGGTAATGCTAACCGAAATCCGTCTACCCGGGCTACAAAATAATTTTATCGAAAATTATTAATAATTTTCTTCTTATTTTTAAATCACCAAAATTCATAAAATGCAGCCATTATCCTCATGTTATGAGTACAACCAGTATAAATTATACTTGTATTTAAAATCAATTTCTTCATTATACTTCCTTTTTCGATTGTAATTTCACCGAAAATTCTTCTTTAATTACTACAATTATTCTTTACCAATTTCCAAAATTTTCAACACAATTTACCTTAATTTTCAAGTCATGGCCGAAACCTCTCATGTCCATTTTTATTGACTTTTCAACACTTTCTTTCCATTTTCTTATTTTGCACTTCATTCCTTTCTTGTCAACGTGAATCTCATATTGCCAATTTTGCATGAAGCCATAAATGCATTCATATTTTTTATGTTCAACTGAAACCTCATTCTTCCATTGTCAAAATTGGTTCTTTCACCATCTAAGTTTTCCTAAACTTTCCTTTCATTTTATCCAATTTCCTTTAAATCATTTCACATCATCAACTACCAATTCAACTCAATTTCCTTCTTGTTCTTCATCTATTTCAAGCTATGAATTCATTCTATTCCCATGATCTAACAAGAATAATTCAAAAACAAGACTAAAATCATGCTTCTCATGCTTGAAATCATAGATTTATATCATTCAATCTCAAGAAATCATCAAATCTCATCTTGATTAATTTGTGTTTCTAAAACAGAATTTATATTCTGTTTTGTTCCTCTTCCACGTCAACTTCTAGCTTGAATTCTTGCTTGATTCTTCAATTGAATAAAGGTTAAACAAGCAAGAAGGTTGAATATCATAATGGAATAATTTTCTAGATTTTTCTTTTGGCTGAACCGAAGTGAAGAAACAGAACAAAACGAGGCAGAGTGTGGCTCTCGTAGATAGCAAATTTTCGGTGTGAAGATGGTGTTTTGCCGATATTTGCTTGCTTCTTATTCTTTCTTTCTATCCAAAACAACCAATACAAATTATACACATAATATATCATTTTATGTCTTCATCATTTCATGCATTAAACTTCATTTAATGCATGAAGAAAAACTGCAGGGCGTAGGAGAGCCTCATTCTACACGTTATTGTCCAACTTTTCTTTTGTTTTTATCTTTCTCCTTCAGCAGAATTTCCAGCCACTTAATATATTATTTTTCATGTTTCTTTTTACAATTCTTTTACCAAGAGTTAATGGTTTCGACAGCCTTGACAAAAGATACAAAATTTGCAATTAAAACAACAAGTTGGTGTGGACTTGGCATGGCCAGTCATGTGTTCTAATTACTTCTTCTTTTCCTTACTTTATTTCCATCCAAAAGGACTCCAATATAAGTACTTACATCTGCTTTATCTTTAATTGTTATTTCCTATCCATTTTATAACAAAAACTCAAATTTCATTAGCCTTTTATGGCTGGACATAGGCTGGTATGAGGGCAGCCTCAAGTGGCGTGGTAGTCTTCATTGCTTCATGCTTATATGGACTTTTCCAGTCTTCTTTGCTTTAGGTTAACCAATGAAATTCTAAAGAAAATTACTTTTTATTTACTTTATTCTTAGACTTCATTTCCACTTGTTTATATTATAAAATCTACATTTTTATCAACTTTTGGAGGCTGAACCGAATCAGTCTTGCATAAAAGTAAGTGGCGTGAAATCCATGTGTGTATCCATCTTTCTTGACTTTTCTTTACACATTTCTTTCAAAGTTTTCACCAATAAGCTTCTAGGCCTTTCTTTTATATATAAACTTGACTTTATCATATATATATATATATATATATATATATATATTATCCATGCATTGAATTCCATTTTTTTCCTTGCCATTTCCTTCCAACCGAATGCAACAAGGCAGCAGAATTTGTTGTTGGCGTGAATGGCAACTTAGTTTCTCCTCTTCTCTTTTACATTCCATCAAATAAAATAGCTTTGCATGAGTACACATTTAATTCATCTTTTCTTCATTTCTTTGATTGCTATTAAGCCAATAGTTCCAACAATCAAATTTTCATTCTTATAATCTTAGATTTTCATTCTACTTCACACGCACCATATAAAATTTAAATTTCAAAATTTCCAAAATGTGAAGTGGAACATCTTCACTATTTATTTAATTCCACAATTTAATTTATTCTAATTATCAATTGTGTACAATATGATATACTATTTATGTAAAATACCGGGTCTCACAAATAATATCTTTCAGAAAATCCATAAAGGTATAAATCATAGTATCTCATATGGTGAAAATAGTGTTATAAAATAATTACACTATAGGAATAAATCTCATAAATATTCTATTCCACCGTAAACACATATACTTGTATTTCCACACTTTCCTTTCAAAATTCAAATGTCAAGATTACTGGAAATCATTTTCCGGTAATTTCATACTTTATAAAAAATAGTGATATTTATTTTCCAAAATTCATAATGATTTCATAAATACATTTTTCACTATGGAACACATGTAGAAACATTTTAGTCTCACAACAATATTCACACAATTATATCACCTTTATGGAAATTATTAGACGTGGTAAAAATCTTTAGTTAGCCCATAAAGGATATTTAATAAAACAGTGAATATTATACTGAAAATCATTTATAAAATATTCACTATTCACCATTTCACTTTACAATTCATATATTCCACTATGAAACACTTTAGACGAATTTTTGATACTTTAACTTTTATCGAAATCAATAGCATGAATATTTAATAAATGTTTTTCGGTAAATTCACGATTTATGAAAAATAATAAATATTTCACGCTCGAGGCTAGGAAAATATTTCACAATGCCTTAAAATATTTCATGACATTTTTAGAAATATTTCTAATAAATTTCGGCAACATAATAGTGTGAAGACCATGAATTTTCGAAAATAAATAATGAATATTCAAAAAAAAAATTTAATTTGGATAAGTTGTAATCCAAATTAAATAAGAAATGAAAATGGAAAAATAAATTGGATATTTAGAAATCCAAACTTAATAAGAAATAAAAATATGTATTTTGATATATTTATATAATGATATTATATAAATATACTTTGAATAAATAGATATATAATTTTTGTACATGAAATATATGTATATATTATATGTTTTATAAAAACACATATATGTTTATGTATTTTATATATATACATATCTATAAATATAAATATAAATATAAATATTATTTTATGTTAAAGGGTAAAAGGTATATATACACACACACACACACATATATATATATTGATATAAAATATGTATTTAAATACGTATTATAAATAGTGTATATTACATATATATATATAATTGTAAATATTAAATATATTTATAATATAAAAAAAAGGGTGGACAAGCTTCCAGAGGAAGCTTGTCCCGGTTTGCAAAGTCTGCTCAGCAGACTTGCTGCTGAGTAGACCACACGGTCTGCTTCAACAGACTGACATCTGCTGAAGCAGACAAATAAAAAAAAGAATAGAAATAGTAAAAAAATAGTACAAAAAAAATATATAATATAAAAAAAAGACCTAGCTTTAGCAGAACGCGTTTGCTAAAGCAAAAGTCTTTGTTTTGCTTCAGCAGACCACGTCTGCTGAAGCACCAAAAATAAAAAAAATAAAATAAAAGAAGAAAGCGACGAGAAGAAAGGAAATGGGAAAGCAGATCGGGGAGGGAGGTTGGAGATGTCGTCGGCCAAGAGGAAGAAAAGGCTGACCGGCGACTGTGAGGAAAGGAAAGAGAATGAACAGATCGAAAAGAGAAAGAAGAAGAGGAGTCGCCGGCTGCCACCGAACAAGGCAGCCCAGATCGACACCGTGGAGTGATTCTGGTGACGAGGAGAAGAAAGGTTCAGACAAAAAAAAGAAGAAAAAGAAAAAGGAAAAGAAAAAAAAAGAAAGAAAAAGAAATGGTAAGGAAAGTAAAGGTTTTTCTATATTTTGTAGAAATTTATAGAATTTATTTGGATTACTTCTTAAGCGAATATATGTGTGTTAAATTATGATAGCTTGAAAATGAGGCTAGTGGTGGATTTCAACTAGGCTCGGAAACACGCTAAGCTTTGGTGAACAAGTAAGATAATTTTATAAAGCATTAGTAGCATTATATTGTATGTGGGATTACGATTTTATATAATGCATTGATTGAATTGTTGTTAAAATGCTAAGGGGACCCACAACTGATGGTGGGGGGTCTTAGTAAGAGATAAAGAGAATGTGAGAATCAACGGCTGTAGTTATAAACTGTGTTTTTTGTGCAGGAGGTTTAGTAAAAACTAAGCCGTTATGTTGCCGAAATTTTAGGAGAATATTTGAGGAAAAAGATTAAGTTTCTCACATAAATGGAATCTTGGAAATATTTATTGAAAATAAACATTGAAGGGACTTTATGGTATTACCGAAAAAGTTTGATATTGAAATCGATGAGAAGATAGATCTTTGAAAACGATAATGTGATGAATTATATGGTTTAAACATTATAGAATCGATAAATCAAGTAATTTTAATATCACAAATGGTATCAAGTTGAGATTGAGGTGAAATTATTTATTAGACGGATCACGGGTAAAAGTGATGATAATTATATGATATAGCTTGGAAGAGAATATCATAGTTGAAATTTCAATGGTCGAGTGATTGAATTATGAAACTATTAATGGAGAATGATTCTAGAATTCATCGAATTGATCTCTTGATCTTGAAGTAGTTCGAATGATTAATTCAAGAGGTCGGTGCTGAAAGGATTTCACAGTATCACACCATATTGTTGGATATATGTGAGATAATCAATGAACCTATACTAGTGGTATGGGTCTTAGTATTAATACTGTGGTACACGATGGATAGTTATGATACTGAGTCATAACGAATGTATAATGTATGCAGACATAATTCTATTGAAATTGAGGTTGAATTACGATACAATCCGATTATTTATAGATTTAAATAAATGAGTGATGAAATATGTGAATATATGGTTTACTTATAACCATAGAATAGGCCTTGAATAATAAGATTTGACAATTTCATAATTTTAATATTAAATTATACAGGCCATATGAAGAATTGATTGGAGGATTGTGATCTGATTTTGTGATAGTGAATGAAATTGAACCTCAAGTCGATAATTATGAAAAAGGATATTGAATACCGAATGGTTTGTGTCACGACCTGAAGACCGCGACTTTCACTTGATTCTTATACTTTTCTTAGTCTACAAATTTATGGACTAAATTTTTCTTTTTCATTTTAAGGTTTGTATTCGGTGTCAGTGTAGTTGCTATACTATCTAGGTGACCTATAGTCATTTCATTTAAATATTAAACTAACACGGAAACGGTTCTTAGTTACATCCCGACTTGTTAAACAGAATATGTACTGTACATCAATTTGAGTCTTACATGTAAACAAATAATTTATAAGGAACATATACCTCAGAAGACTAGTACCAAGTCCATACACCGTCTCCGATGCCCACTCAGCAGCTCACATGGCAGAGGTTAACTTCAATAGTCTGAAAGAGATGAAATTTAGTGGGGTGAGCAAAACCACGGCTCAGTAAGATACTAATATAAATACAAGAGTAGGATTACACTGTCTTAAACTGCAATGCTTAAAACTTGCAAGTCTGCAATTACAGTTAATCCTTTCTCATCGATAACATATCAATATCTCATTTCTTGTCATCTGTCTATCACTTCTACTTTTAAATAAATCATCATAATCACTTTTTCAGTCTTCTCGTCCTTACACTATAGTGCATCGCACGACAATCTGTCGTATCCAAATTGAATTTCATATATTATTAGTCTATATTTTCCTCTATCTCGGAGTACGTCATGTCCAATTGAAGCATCATATCAATTCACTTTATGTTTCATAATCGTACTCCTGTAATCTATCATCTCATATCACTTTCCATATAGAGAAATCATGATCACAATAGTGTAAGTCACAATTCTCTTCATATCAATCTTATATTCATGTATCATATCCTGTCATCGTCTAGATGAAATATCATTAATGTCGAGTCATGACATTCCTCATAAAACTCTCATGTACGAAGCATATTATCATGTCAGGGTTTAATATGCAATTTATGTAACTTTACTGTATAAACCGCTATCATTACTAATCGTATCATATGTACTTTAGAACATGCTTCACGTATAAATTTTCAATTCATTCAAGTCTACCTTTACGGCATGATAAAAACATGTTCAATTTCAATTTATGTATTCGTTTTTAGAGCATGTCTAAATCATGTGCGGTTTTAAAACATTTTTCATATACTATGAGTCATATCAGGTTTAGAGTTCATATCAAATCAATATATACTCTAGACCGCATATCATTTTAAATTCGACACAAAATCGTATATAAATCATATAAGTGTCGAAATCATTTATCATGTACTTTTAAAACATATACTATAAATCATATTAGGTCTAGAATTCATATCAAATCAAACTATACTCTAGACCGCATATCATGCCATGTTCGACACAAAATCACATATAAATCATATAAGTGTCGAAATCATATTTCATGGACTTTTAAAAACATGTTTAAAACATGTACTGTTTCAAAACATATTTCATTTCAAACTTGTTTCATGTACAGTATAAATCATGTCAAGTCTAGAGTTCATATCAATAAAATCATACTCTAGACTTCATATCATATCGATTAGAGACTAGGCTAGATCCCTATCATCTCTATCAATAAAGACTTAAATCACTGTAGCTAGCAGTGAAAATCATGTCATCGTCTTTTGGAAACCAACTAGGGTGATATCTATGGCCATAGACCTCATCTCTCTCAGCCCCATTGATCAAGCGTGACTTAGACCTGTCCACGACTATTGTCGGACAAGCATCTCTGCCTAATGAGCAAAGCTCCAATTAGGTAGTTTCCACTATGCTTTATTGAATTTAATTCTTTTAGGGTGCTTACAGTCTCATAAAACATTTAAATCTTTAACTTTTCTTTTTAAAATCATGTAAAGCATATGGTGAAGTTCCTTAAGAGGTTTCGTATATGAAAGTACGTATATACCATATACTTTCTTTTTAAAGCTAATCTATACTTTATAGCATTTATATAAATGCTATTTTAACATCTAAAAACTGTAGCAAATTATGCTTAAAAGCGATGCTATGAAATCATTTCCGTATGTAAATTTTGGTAATAGTTTCAAATGTCAATATAAGTAATACCTTCATCTAATACGGTAAAACAATTCATTTAACTTTATCACCATCAATCGTTCGATTTCAAACTATTCTTATGACACATCAGTAAATCAGTGTTCAAATCAATTCAATATTCATTTCATTCAGTTTTCAACTTATTCAGTACTCCAATTATTCAATAATCAGATCATTTGGTATTCAAGTAATTCAGTATTCGATATCCTTTTTCGATAGCTATAAACTATAACAATCATTTCTACCTTTCACTATTAATACTAAGACCACATCACTTGCATGAATCCTCTTAGTATTCATAAATATTTAAATATCATGTCACTATATAGCCATCAAAATACTGAAATTATGCAATACTAATATCCTCATTTGATATCTATTCCAGAGTCGACATCGAGGATTATAGAACCACAAGATCAATAATTGCTTATCAAATCCATTTATGGTTTGACCTATAGGTATGTGAGAACCGTGTATTTAGGTACTGTTTCACATGTAAGGACACTCACACTGTCCATTTTCTGTGAATTTCGCAGATACGAGCCAATACAGTGTGGTAGGCCCCACAGGTTATACAGTGCTGGATGGATGTGATACCGGACAGATAATACACAGAGAGTCTAATAAATATACGGTATGAATTTTAAGTCTAAATTTCCTCATTTAGATTATTTTTGAAGAGTATGGAAATAAATTAGGAAATGACGTTTAAGTCCATAGCCCGCTGGCATTTTCGTAAATTGAGGTCAAAATAAATGGGAATTTAATCTAGTGATTAAAGAATGATATTCTACAAGAAAATAAGTCCTGGGTTATGTAAATAGATATATTGAATCGGTAGTCAAATTAGAATTCTACGCGATTTACCCGGTAAGGGTATTTTTGTAATTTCACCTTCTCGATAAGGTTAAACCCGAGCCAAACCCCAACCATTTATCAAAATACACTTAATATGAATTTTTGGTGATGGAAAATAAATTTTTGGAGTTTAACTGTCTAGTTATAAAAATTCCGGAAGAAAAAGACCGAAAAACTTATCATTAATGGCATTTTTGTAATTCCTAGCATTTCTAAAATATTTAAAAAATATTTTATTATATTTCCAGCTGCTGCCGGCACTGTTGCAGCTTCTTCTTTCTCTTCATCCCGTGATTCCATGGAAGAACAAAAGAAAACAAAACAAAAGCTTCCAAAAACTCATCAAAAACACATTATTTTCATTAAGCTATTTCTATAAAAATTGCTCTATTCATCTTCCTCTCTCAAACCATACCAATAGCCCCTTGATTAAGTGGCTAAATCAAGAGAAAAGTGAAGAGGAAATTTCGGCCAAGGTAACCATTCATTGTGTAGTTATATTCTTTGAATTTTAATGATAGATTTTAAGATAATTAAGCTTCCTAAGCATGCTTATGGTATTAGTTTAGGTTGAAATTAGCTAAATCATGCTCAACCATTAGAGGGAGTGTACGGCCAAGAGAGGATTTCCATGAATTGCTATGGTTTGATGTTTAAAAATAAGATTAGGATGATGATTAAGCTTAATTAAACAAAGTATATTAGTTAAATTGTGGAAAAATCACAAAAATGGCAAGAAGCCATTTTCGGTCAAGGTGAGATGGGAGGGTTTAATTGCTTTAAATTATGATGTTAGGATGTTAAGAGACTGTAGAAATTATAAGAAGACTGATGGTGAAGTCGGATTTCGATTTGGAGCTAAATTGGCGAAGTTAGGTTTTAGCACCGGTGCGAATTATACCGGTTTAATATTTTCTACTAAAAATATAGTAGAATTTAATTCAAGAAAAATTATTAGAATTTTAATTATGGTGAATAATGGTCTTGGGTGAATTTTATTGCAGCCCAGGAGTGGTGAATTGTACGTGGTGCTATCGGGCGACTAGATTTCATCAGATAGGTAAGGGATGCGTGTGTGAGCCGTAAGGATACTATAAATGCATGGTTTGGTTCACACTATTTTTATAAAATAATTTGGATATAAATTGCCTTGAGATTGGTGAAAATTTGATGGAATTGTGGTTGTTGAAATATTAAACTGTAATTTTCGTGCAGGGAGGCTAGGTTAGAAATAACCGTTACTCTGCCGAAAATTACAGAAATAATTGAGAAACATTTCTAGTATTTTTCTAAAGTGAAATTTTGAGAAATTTCCATGAAATTCATTAAATTACATAATTTTATAGTTTATCGAAAAACTATATTTAAATATTCCTGTTAAGGAATTTTATTTATGTGAAAGTACCAGCGTGTGATTTATACTATTCTATAAATATCTAGAACATTTTCTAGAATGATTGTTACATTATGAATATTTTATGAATTTTTATTCATAAAATGAATATATTTTCATCTTAATATTTATAGATTGATTGAAAATATATTCGGTGGAATTGATTTCATAAATGGTGTTTATATCACGTGTTTATTGTTTTGGGACTGTTAGGCCCCGTATCATGCTCACGTGTCACGTGTTATTGCTGATAGATACTGATCCTATTGTCAGCGTCTCCAGTGGGCACCTGATCAGTGCACACTGTGGACCTCATAAACTATGGCCATAGATCTCATGTGTTTCCCCTATTTGGGATGATATTATAGCATGATATATTTAGGGTGTTGCCTAGTCTCCATGATACTATACTGATGATTGTACTTTTTACTGAACTTTTAGCTGGTACTAAATTAATTGCAGCCACGGAGCTTTTAATATACTACGTGTTGAACTGAATGTTATACGGTGTTTTACAAGTGTGAAAATGAATAACTTTTTGAAAGGAATATTAATTCCTCATTTATTTACTTAAGTGTTTTATCATATGAATATCAATTATTTTTAGCATATAGATTTTATAGTATCAGTTTCGCATACAATTCTCTTACTGAGCGCTTTAGCTCATCCCTTTATTTTCTCACTCCACAGACTATCTTCAGTTATTCTGTTCCATAGATTTGGCTGCGTCGTAGTTGACCCCGAGGCAGCACTTAGTGGATCTTGGAGGTAGCATTTCTTTTATATGTTTTCAGACATAGTTGTACAGTACTACTTTTGTATAATTCTTGTACCGGGGATGTAGAACACGTGTATATACTGTATATATATATTGCAGTAAATATTCTCATCGACTACTGATTTAATTTAAGCATAATAGTAGTTACTGTTTTCATAAGTGAGTGACAAAGGCATCGCAGACAGCCCAACCGTCACGTGTGGTATTATAATATGGTAAAAACTGTACAATTTGGGATGTGACAAGGTACATATTCAGAATTCTCGACTTGCGGTTCAATTTCATTTACTATCGTAAAATCAGATCACAATCCTCAATTCACTTTTCATATGGTATGTAGAATGTAATATCATGCTAGAATTATCTATAAAACATCTTCAATTCAATTTTTGATTAGCAATTTACCCACTTAAAAGAATTTGCCAATTTCCACTATAAATAGTGTTTCAATCATTTAAGTCGCCTTGCGACTATCCATATTATTGCAAAAATCTCAGTTCACATCTATTTAACATCGATATGTACAAGTACATTTTTATGTAAATGTATGTTCTATCAAATGTCCATAAGATACCACAATCTACTTTTGTATTATCAGTATCTCAATCATATCGCTAAGATGGTCCATTTGTTTGAATCTATCAATTCTATAATCATCACTTGATTGATAATTCCGTAATTCTATCATTCGACCATCTAAATCACAACTTCGATTTTTTTTCTCTTTTAAGTTGTATCATATAATCATCGTCACTTTTATCCATGATCAACGATCTATCTTCTCATCGATTTCAATATCAAACTTTTTCCGGTAATACCATAAAGTCCTTTCAATGTTTATTTTTCAATAATTATTTCCAAAATTCCATTTACTTGAGAAACTTAAATCTTTTTCCTCAACTTTTTCCTAGGAATTTCGGCAGCATAACGGCTTAATTTTCAATAAACCTCTTGCAAGAAAAACACAATTTATCCACAACCGTTGATTCTTACAAATTCCTATATCTCTATTAAGACCCAACCCATCAGTTGTGGGTCCTCTTAGCATTTTTAACATCAGTTTAATCAACGCATTATATTAAAAATCACAATTCCATAAAAAAAATCATTCCATCGATGCATCATATGAAAATCATAAATCTCACATACAATATAATGCTACTAAAGCTTTATAAGAGTATCTTACCTATTCGCCAAGCTTAGCGTACTTTCTGATTTTCGAGCCTTGCCAAACTCCACCATTCATCTCATTTCTGTTTTTGCTATAATTTCAAAAATTAACATATATTTTCATTTAGAAAATAATCCGAAAATTTCTAATAAATCCTATAGACATATAGCGAAAAGACTTTTAAACTTTCCTTACCCATTTCTTCTTCTTTTTTTTTTTCTTCTTACTTCCCTTTTCCTTTTCTTTTCTTTTTTCTTTTTCTTTTTTTTCTTTTCTTTTCTTTCCTTTCCTTTTCTGTTCTTTTTTTTTTCTGGCCTAAACCGGTTCAGGCCGGTTCGGACCGGTTCACTTCTGTTGGCCGGTTCGGCCTCTTCCTGCCGGCATCTCTGCCGGTTCGGGCCTCCCTCAACTGGCCACGGTTGCAAGGATGCCGGATCTGGCCTCGATTTCGCCCCATCACCAGCGACGACGCCGGATCTGGAACGGTGGCTCTCGGCTCTTTTCTCCTCTGTTTCTTCCTCCCTCCGCCGTCCTCTGCCTCGCCGGTGGTCTTCCTTTGCTTCCCCTCAGCTCCGCCGAGCTCGGGGTTGGGGTGGCGGTGCCTAAACCGGCCGGCACCGCCACTTCCCTCTTTTCTCTTTTCCTCTTTTTCCTTCGGTTTTTCTCTTCTGTTTTCGCACTGCTTCTTTCTCTTTCCAGCGCCGGTGGGTCTCCTCTCCCTCTTCCCTTACCGGTGACGGCCTCGCCTCACTCTTCCCTTGCTCGGCCAGCCGACGGGGTTGGCACTTTCTTGGAGAATCTCTCCTTTGTTGTAAACAGAGGAGGCAAAATGGGTGGGAATCGGGTATCCCGATTCCCGCCAGTTTTTCTTAAAAAATATTTTTTTTAATTATAATTATAAAATATATTTATAATTATAATATTTATAATATTTATCTTTTATATTTATATATATAAATATATCATATAATTAAATATATATAGGTATGCATATATAAAATCTGTATTAATTATATATACATGTGTAAATCTATACATTTTAAATTTAAAGTACTATACATATAATTCATATATTATATATATATAAATATATATTTCATATATAAACCATTTATATATGTATACTTTACTTTAAAATACTATATATATATTATATATACATAAATGTACAAAAATTTACACACACATATATATATATATATATATATATATATATATATATATATATTCAATGATATAAAAATGGTATTTTAACATATGATGTATTCATATATTCCATATATGAATGTATATATTTATTTAAAAAAATATATTTATATAATAACCTTATGTAAATATATATAAAATTACATATCTTTATTTTGGATTAAATTTGGATTTCTTGATATCCAAATATATTTTTCTCCAATTTCATTCTTATTTAATTAGGATCTCAATTTGTCCAAATTAAATTTTCCGGATACCTTATATTTATTTAGAAAATTCTCGGTCTTCACAATTTGAATACCAAGCGAATTGATTATTGAATAATTGGAGTACTGAGCAATTTGAATCCCGAATGAAATGAATATCGAGTGATTTGAATATTGATTTATTGATTTGACAGAGAGAAAGTTTGAAAAGAATAATTGATGGTGATAAATTTAGACGAATTACTTCACCTTATTAGACAAAAATATTGCTTATATTGATATTGGAAAATAATATCGAATTTACCTATTAGGTATGATCTGATTGAAATCAAAAGGATGGAAATGAGAGAATTGGATTATAGTTAGCACTATAATTAAATGATATATTTTACGAAGATGATAGTTCATTATTTGAAAACTCATGATTGAATCTGCATCGCATTTAAGCATGCCTTCTTACAACTTGAAACATTATAATAATGTTTATATGAATACTGAAAAGTATTGATTTGTTTTGAAATGAAAAATATATGGTAGATATATATTTTAATATATGAAATCTCATACAGAATTTTACCATATGCTTTACATGATATTGAAAAAAAAGCTATAGATTTAAATGTTTTATGAGACTGTAGGCACCCTAAAAAAATTAAATTCAATAAAGCATAGTGGAAACCGTCTAATTGGAGCTTGGCTCATTAGGCAGAGATGCTTGTCCAACAATAGTCGTGGACAGGTCTCAGTCACGCCTGATCAGTGGGGCTAAGAGAGATGAGGTCTATGGCCATAGATAGTGCCCTAGTTGGTTTTCAGGGGACGATGACATGATTTTCACTGCTAGCTACAGTGATTTAAGTCTTTATTGATAGAGATGATAGGGATCTAGCCTAGTCTCTAACTGATATGATATGAAGTCTAGAGTATGATTTTATTGATATGAACTCTAGACTTGACATGATTTATACTGTATATGAAACAAGTTTGAAATGAAATATGTTTTGAAATAGTACATGTTTTAAACATGTTTTAAAAGTCCATGAGATATGATTTAGACACTTATATGATTTATATGTGATTTTGTGTCGAACATGGCATGATATGCGGTTTAGAGTATAGTTTGATTTGATATGAACTCTAGACCTGATATGATTTACAGTATATATTTTAGAAGTACATGATAAATGATTTCGACACTTATATGATTTATATACGATTTTGTGTCAAATTTAAAATGATATGCGGTCTAGAGTATAGATTGATTTGATATGAACTCTAGACCTGATATGACTTATAGTATATGAAAAATGTTTTAAAACCGCACACGTTTTAGACATGCTCTAAAAACGAATACATGAATTGAAATTGAACATGTTTCTATCATGCCTTAAAGGCAAATTTGAAATGAATTGAAAATTCATATGTTGAGCATGTTCTAAAGTATATATGATATGATTTGAAATGATAGCGGTTTATACCGTAAAATTTCATACATTGCATATTAAACCCAGACATGATAATATGCCTAGTGCATGAGAATTCCATGAGGAATGTCATGACTCGACGTTAATGATTTTTCATCTATACGATGACATGACATGACATGATATGATATGATATATGAACATAAGATTGATATGAAGAGAATTCTGATCTTACTCCATCGTGATCATAAATTCCCAGACGATAAGTGATATGAATTGATGTAATACGGGAATATGATTGTTAAATGTAAAGTGAATTCGATAGGAGATCTCAATTAAACATGAAGAATATATGAGGAGTGTCATTACTCGGTGGTAGCGATAATTCATCTATATGATGTCATGAAATGAAACATGAATATAGAAATACACGAAGAGAATTATGACTTCGTACCACCGTGATCATGATCCACAATTTGAGAATTGATAAGAGATGATAGAATATAGAAGTATGATTATGAGATGAAAAGTAAATATGAGAATTGATATGAGATGATAGAATACAAAAGTATGATTATGAAATGAAAAGTGAATATGAGAAGTGATAATGAGATGTTATCGATGAGAAAGGATTAACTGTAATTGCATCCTTGCAAGTTTTTAAGCATTGCAGTTTAAGACAGTATAATCCTACTCTTGTATTTATATTAGTATCTTACTGAGTCGTGGTTTTGTTCACCCCACTAAATTTCATATCTTTCAGACTATTGAAGTTAACATCTGCCATGTGAGCTGCTAAGTGGGCATCGGAGACGGTGTATGGACTTGGTACTAGTCTTCAGAGGTATATATTCCTTATAAAATACTTGTTTACATGTAAGACTTTAATTGATGCACAGTACATATGCTGTTTAACAAGTCGGGATGTAACTAAGAATTGTTTTCGTGTTAGTTTAATATTTAAAGGAAATGAATCTAGGTCACCTAGATAGCATAGTAACTACACTGACACCGAATACAAACCTTAAAATGAAAAAGAAAAAGAAAAATTTAGTCCATAAATTTGTAGACTAAGAAAAGTATAAGTATTAAAAGAAAGTCACGGCCTTCGGGTCGTGACAAATAGCTGCTAGTATCCTAGCCCTTTGCAATTACAACACAGTTCAAACCAGCCAAAACAACCACATATTCACCATATTCAAGGCAATTCAGTTCCAAAAATAATTTCATAAAATTATTGGCATGAAAATCATGCATCCGAGATATCCCTACAAATTAAACACGCGTCCCTTACTTGTCTGAGGTATTTGCGCTTCCTGATAACACCACTCTAAAACCGTAACTCTCGGGCTGCAGATAATTTCACCAAAATTATTAACTTATTAAATACTTATTTTTAAGCTATAGCTCATATCATAATGCAGCCACATTGGACACTGCAAATATTTTTGTAGTATAATTTCTATTGGTAGCATAACGTAACTTCCTCGTTTTGCGTCGGATTTTAAATCCGAGCATACTGGGAGACTCCTTGTAATTCCTACAGTCTAAATCTACCCTTAAATCATCAAGAACAGCCATGAAACACACTCCCCTTCATGAGGCCGAATATGGATGGTGGTGATTTTGATGGAATTTCAACAATCTAATTTTACCATGTTATTCTACTATGCTCAACCATCATTTTGGCACCCATTTTAAACATGATATCACATGAATTCCCCATGCTCCCATGTTGGCCGAATGGTCCTCCAATGGCACATTTTGATTTTTCAACATTTAAATAAAACTAAGGCTATAGACATGATTACCATGCTTAAAGCATTAATTCTATACCATTGGATTCAAGAAGAATATAAGGAATGGTGACCTTACCTTGCTTGGCCTAAACTTGGGAGCTTCTTTCCTCCTTATATAGTGGCTTATAAGATGAGATATTGGTATAGAAATGTAGAGGAGAGAGAGTAGAGTGTTCTTGTAGTTGAAATTTTGTTGAGATGTTGGCTAGACTAGTGGTTATAAAGGCATGAAGTTTCTTTCTTTCTTTTCTCCTCAACAATGGCGTGACACTTGGTGGAGAAGAGGATGAATAGTACAGCTCAGCTGTTGATAGAATTATAAAGAGAATTCTGGAATTTGGTAAAATTATCAAAATGCCCTTGGTTATGAAAATTTCGGATAATTTTGCTATTAAGTTCCTGCAATCATAAAATGGTGTAAATGCACTCCAAATTTTTGGATTCCACTACCAAATGATCTTATTAAACATAATTTGATTATTAGAAGTGGTTTTGTCAACGCGCTGTGCATGGATAGTGAGAAATTACGATTTTACCCATGCAACCTGCAATCGAAATTTTCTGATTTAACAATCGATTTGAGAAATATGTTGACACCGTGTTAAATTAATTTTTATGTAGAATATTATGATATTTTTACTTCATCCCAATTCATTTTAGTTTGGGTGCAATTTACGAAAATACCTTCGAGACGTAACCGTCATTTTTAATTTGTTTACCATGTTTCCAAGAATAGTGCAAATGAGGTATTTTGGCCTCCAAATTTCTATAATATCATTATTACATCATTCGTACACTGTTTTCTCAATCATATATACATTTGGGCTCGAAAATCCAATGGGACCCACATTATTATTTACTTGAAATTTACCAAAATATTCTAAAATTAAATTAATCATTAGTTATTTTCACATGTACAGTATCATAAAATCGGTTCTCACACAGTATCTAGGAGCTATTTTTGCACTTGTTCGTGATTACCAAGGAGATCAAAGTTTAAGGTGATTTAAGGCACTCATGAAAACTCAAGGTCATCTTCATATTCACCAAGGAGGTTCAACACCAAAGCAACATCTCTTGTACAACACATTCTAATAAGATTAAAAGAATAAACTATTAAAAATATTACAAAAATAGTGAAAGAATAATTGATTAAACATGATATTTAATCAATGGAATAAGAAACTAGTACAAAAGTATAACTTTTTAATAAATAGCTTTTTCTTTGAAAAAATATTTACTAATTCAAAGGGCATTCTTTCACTTCTGAATAGTTAAAAGATATATCAATAAGTTTTGGATAAGCTGTGATTATTTCGGAAAGAGGTTTTATTGAATTAAACAACAAAAGTGAATGTTTATGTTATTGATTAATAATCATCTCTATTGAAAAAAAGAATTTATAAATAGAGATGATAATGTTCAATTCTAACACACTTGAGAAACACTTGAATACACTTGATAATTCTAATTGTTCTCTCATTTTTCTCAATCTCAAAATAAAAAACAAGTCTCATAGACATTGTTTTACTGCATAAGATGGTGGCTAAGACAAAATACTTTCGCATTTGTCAATGGTGTTTAGTGATTTAAATTCACAAGTGCAAGGTTATTTCAACAAGTTGATTGCATTATATCTTGATATTATTTCAGTAATCGAAGTTGTTGTGAGAACTGCAATTTCCTTAAAAAAAAAAACCAATCATGTACTGCACATGTAATTATAAGTGCATATAATGCAGTAATATAAATTATGGATTTCAAACATATGATTATGGTTCATGATTATCGAAATGCAGTTTTTGGAGAATAGAAGTCGAAAATGACATGAAACGTACACATAAGCCGTATGTATGATGTACATTAAATTGATATTAATGGAATACGCAAATTACACGCATATGTTTTACGTACATGCATGAATCAAATTTAATGCATGCATACATATGTACATACATACATGAGTGTGTATATATATAAAATCAAGAATAAGAATAAAATAAACTAATAAACGTATAAATACATACGTACGAGTATAGAGATCTATACATTATTGTTTACGTTTATAAGAAGAAATATTTATAGATAGATATAAACAAATATAAATACATTAACGTACAGAAGAGATAAATATGTATCAATGTGTATAAGTGTACAGACAGATACATAAGAAAAAAAATATATATATATATATATATATATATATATATATACAAGTATATAAATATATTGGGTAAATATAAATGAATATGAATATATAAATATGGGTATATGTATATGTTTATATGTACAAGTGTACGTATATTTATATTTATAAAATAAATTATAAGAGTATACTATATTCTTATATTTACATGGCATATATATATTTATTTAGGATATGTACAAGTATATATCTTACTATATTATATATTGATGTTTTATATATATATATATATATATATATATATATATATAAAATAAAAATAATATTGAAATAATAATAATAATAATAATAATAATAATAATAATAATAATAATAATAATAATAATAATAATAATAATAAAATAAAAATTTGGAGTCGGTGGGAAAAGTCCCACCAACGCCTACAATGCTCTGCCAAATTTCAGCCTCACTTTCCCCTCTCATTTCAGTCTTTTCTCCATCTCTCGCCTCCTCTCAAGCTTTCTTCTTCTCATCATTTGCTTCACCCGATCATCATCACCGTATGAGCTCTTTGTCGTTCTCCTTAAAGAAGTGAAAGAGCAAAGCGTAGAGCAGCGGTTCGGGCAAGCAAGAACTTGTAACAGTGGCCTTTTTGGGGGCTGGAAAGGGTAGTATTTAGGGGCGGTTCAGGTGGCTTTGATGTTGCATAATAGTGGCTGAAACAGGTCACTCAAGGAGGAGTGATTCCAGGGTCTTTTCCAGGATGAAAACAGGTACATTTCAAGGGCTTTTGGTTTTGGTCAAAGGTGATTTTAGGGCAGGATCTGGGGCTATTGGTGAGACTGAAAAAGGGCTAGTTGTAAAGGCTAAGCTGGAGGTATCAATACTGGTTTGAGGTGACATGTATAGGACTGAATAAGGGTTGAGTTGCTGCCTATGTAAGCTGAAAATGGTGGTTATAGAAAAGTGTTTCAGGTGGTGTTTTTGGGCAGAAATAGTGGCTGTTAAGACTGACCAAAACAAGGGAAATGGGGACGGTTTAAAGCTTGAAAATGGAGTGATTAGAGGCAAGAAATGGGGCTGACTTAAGGGGAAACAATTGCTGTGTTCGGTGCTAATCAATGCAGCAAATATAGGGTCCTTCAAAAGTTGAGTAGTGCCGCTAAATATGACTGTCTCGAGAGGCTTGGGCAGAACTGATCAAAGGCCATTCAATGGCCTTTCTGGTGGCTGAACCGAATGGATTCAATGTGCTGAAACAGAAGGCTTGCAATGCCACTTTGAGTGGTGTTCGCTGAATGCTAAGAAGGAAGGTTTAAGGCTGATGTTTTTGGGTTCTTTAGTAATTGTTTAAGGAGTGTATAAAGCTACCAAAACAGTGACCAAAAAGAGGTTTTAAAGGCTGAAAATAAGGGAGAAATATATATATATATATATATATATATATATATATTTATGTACTAATGAAGAAAGGAAAGAAAAGAAAAGAAAAGAAAGAATGAAAATTCAGTTTAATGCACAAATTAGGTAAGAAATGGAATGGCCTTTCATTTTATTTTAATAAAATAATTTAGTAAATATGAGTGATAGATACTAAACCCTATGAATTATAAACGTGTAGCTCGACGTTAAAACCACAAACGTGAAAATTGCTAAGCCCGAGCCACTCGCATAATGTTTGGTTTAAGGAAGTGGGTAAGCAAATGTCATTTTATTTTTTATAAATATTTGGAATTTTATTAGATCGATGCTGAGCCATCATAATAATATTCGATAGGTAGCTCGACGCTAAGACGACGATTTTAAGCTCGGCGCGAAAACGCCTAAGATCAATAACAGCAAGATATTTATATAATTTAAAGTTAGAATTATATTGTACAAGTATAGTTAAGATTGAGTAATGATGGTGATGATCATTAAAGGTTGAAACTTAGTGATACACAAGGAGTGATAGGCTTATGGTATTATGATAAATTGATGAAATGATTGAGTAATATTGGTATTGTGATTGAATGATTTACGAAATAGGCCTTGAATGAGTTTGTTTATGTTTGAATGATTTTACCATTATTGTAAAAATTGATAAGATAATATTTAAATATACTTGAAATACTAAGAGGACCCATATTTGGTGGTTGGGGTCTTAGTATCGATATCGAAAAGTAAAGATGATTGATTTGATTGGTAAATGTTGTGAAATGAAATTGAATATTGTAGAATGATAGGAAATATTGAATTGATTTATTAGATATGATCTTGTTGAAATCGAAGGGATGGAATTGAGGAATTAAAGAGAAATGTGTAATGATGTTAAGCTGGATATAGGTGATATATTGATGTGTTTTGAGGGTGAGGATTAAAGGAGGAATTGGCATTATGGTTAGCACTATATCAGATGATATTGCATTGATACAATTCATGAGCATGGTAGTAAATCAATTTACACTCAGGTTTAATTTGAATTGCCTTTCAAGTATATTTTGTTTATAACTTGAGATTTGAAAGGATTTATTCATGTGATACTTATATGAATATTTTATATGTTTGAATTGTTTTGAAAAGACTGAATACATAAAGTAAGTGTATGTATTTATATATGTAAATGATCTTAAAGAAATATATTACATACTTTACACTATTTTCATAAGAAAGTGAAATGTTTAAATGTTTTATGAGATTATAGGCACCCTAAGAGAGTTAAATTCAATAATGCATAGTGAAAACTGCCTAATTGGAGATTACTCATTAGGCAGAGATACTTGTCCGACAATAGTCGTGGACATGGCTCAGTCACACCTGATCAATGGGGTTGAGAGACATGAGGTCTATTGCCATAGATAGCGCCCTAGTTGGTTTCCAGGGGACGATGACATGATTTTTCACTGCTAGCTACAGTGAAGTAAGTCTTTATTGATAGAGTAGTAGGGATTTAGCCTAGTCTCAAATGTGATATGATATGCTGTCTAGAGTATAGTTTTATTTGATATGAACTTTAGACTTTACATGTTTTTACAGTATATGAGAAATGTTTTGAAACTGTACATGTTTTAGACACGCTTTAAAAGTGAATATGAAATGTTTTGAGACATTACATGTTTTTAAAGATGCCTTAAAAGTGCAAGTGATATGATTTGCGAATTGTACATACTTGAACATGTCTTAAAAGTGAACATGAAATGAATTGAGATTTTACATGTTTTGAACATGCTCTAAAAGTATATGTAAGATGATTTGAAATGATAGTCGTTTTTATACAATAAACTTGCATAAGTTTGCATAATGAATCGTGACAAAACGATATGCTTTCTGCATGAAAGATGTCTAGATCTTATACTGTACATGAACAAGAGAGGTATATGAAAAAGTATCATGATTTATATACCACATGTGATTATGTTTCTCTACATTGAAAGTGATATGATTTGATACAGTATAGAGTGTACTTACTAGATGAAAAGTGACATAAGTTGATATTGCGTTTAAATATAATTTTCATATAAAATGTGATATGACATGAGATTGATACGAGCGTAAATTAATACCATATGATGTCGGAGTTACATATGATTCATTGTTGCATGACATAATGTGGAATAATAACAAGAGGATTGAAAAATGGTTAATTGGTTATAATCAAAGGTCAATATGATAGACAGGTGTGAAATGTGGGTAATGAGGTATTTTGAAATACCCTTTTCCATTGATACCTTAAATTCTTGCTCACTTAGAAACGTTTAGGACATGATCTGATCTGCTTAACGATTACAGAGTGAATATGACATGAGAATCTTTACCTAAAGGTTTCATGCATTTGCATTAGAACAATATAAGTCTAATTTTGCACTTATATAAATGACTTACTGAGCCTTCACTCATTAAACGAGAACTATTTTTCAGATTGATTTGAGGGACACGTTAGACAGTTCTAGAGATTTAATAATGTGTCGACTTCCAAAGTCCCCACTATTGAATATTTGGTATTTTAATACTTCTCTCGTATATACTTTTATTTTTAGGCAATTTCTATATAGTACTATAGGATGGGATGTAAACTAGGATAATGAGTAGTTGATGTTGTGAGGCCCGTATCCTAGTGGCCCATACCTCACTCATTCGTATTGTCCGCTTTGGGAGTATCATGTGGGGCCCCTCACGGATTTCTTTCGCGTCTCGGAGGGTTTGAACACTTGATCTTAATCAAATGTCAAACACCTCCTACCATTGGACCTATATTCTGATATTATATATGTATGTGGTGATTAATAGTGGATACTAGAGCTGTTGGAATGATAGACATTTGGTGAATATAATGTGGACTGAGGGAAATGTTCTATTATATTGTGAAGATTTGCAGGTAGTTAACTAAGGAAATCTCAAAATATAAGGGGGATATTTTCAATCTGTTTCTAAGAAATAGTAAGTTATGGACTATAAATGATTCTTCCTTATCTTGGAAAGTAATTTCAATCATAATGGAATTAAAGAATGAATGGAAGAGGTTTAGTGACTACACTGATGCCGAATACAAACTATAAAATGGAAAAGAAAAATTTAGTTCGTAAATTTATTAACAGGACTAAATGTAAGTGTCAAGTGAATATCACGGCTTTCGGGTAGTGACAATTGCGTACCATAATCAATTGGGGTGAATTAAATCATAAGGAAAATGGCATTTGCAGCACACATTGAAGTTATTACTACTATTGATTGTGGTCGATAATGATAGTTCGTTGGTTCATCCATCAAGAAGTTTAAGCTCTAAAAGTTTAAAGTTCAAAAATTTTGTTTTCATTTGTCTCAAGTGAATATTATTGTATTATTTTGTTCTACATAAATAGCTAAGTTTCTAAGTTTAATCTTTGCTTAAAATCCAACCATTCATAGACCACTCTTACCCTCCAAGCAGTATAGGTTAATATTTACTTTTATGATATCATTTTTTTAAATATCAAAATTGTTATTTGTGTCCCTAAAAAAAAGCCTTAAGGCATGTCCGAATGTGTGATTTCAAAGAGAGATTTTATTTTAATCAGGATATTTACAAGTCTAAAATCCAATTTTTCTTGTTTGTCCACAATACTTGAAGAATTTCAAAGTTTTAGATCAATTTCAAGTGCAAATTTAATATTCTCAAGCTCTTTATTAAAAATACACCTAAAAAGATTATTTTTCAAAATTCCTTGCAATCTTCCATAGTCCGTACTTTGTTAGATATGACCCACTATTAAACATTCCCTTTATCCCATTTAAATTGTCATATTTTGACCACACATAGATTTAGAAAGTCAAGACTTCCACTTTCCATGTCATATAAATAACTTAAATTGCCTAAAAAAGCCTTGAAAGAGCAAGACATTAAGATGGCGAGAAGATGAAATTTAAGCTAAAAATTTCATATTTGAAAAAGTTTTATTTCAGGAGAATTTGGCGGTAAATTTAACAAACATTTTTCTAGAATATTTGTAGTCCAAAATTTACTCTTAATTACAACAATTTTAAATAACTATTTTTTCTCCTTTAAAATAGGGATTTGAGAATATTTTCCTTTTATCTTCTCTTGTTCTGTTTCAATATTAGTAAATAAACAAATCTTTTACCTCTCTAGTCTTTCATCCCATCGTGGTTTCTATAGATATTCATAACACAACGAAGTCTGTAATGATAAATAGAAGTAGAAAAAAAAAAAAAAAACCTTATCCAGAGAACAATGACAACAATGACAAGCTTTATTTGAGACTTTGTTAAAATAGAGTAACGATGGAAAACTGAAAAGGGGTTCTATAAGTAGGCAATGGAATCGAGTGAAACAATTTATGAAAGAAGATATTGTGTCTAATATTAATAGTAAGTATCAATAGTGAGCTTTTACCAAAAAAAAAAATCCATTGATCTTGCTGCAAATTGAATACATCATGGCCTTGTCGGAAAAAGTTGCTATCTTTAATCTAATTCAATTTCATTCCATCTTTACTACAAATTCAATACATCATGGACTTATTTTTTGACTTTCCAAAAGGGGTATTCGAATACCCTATGTAAATATTCTCAAAGATAATCAAATTAAGGGAGTGCATTCAAATTCCTTTTTAGGGCATTCGATGCCTTAAGACAAACCCCAAACAGAATGTAAAATCTTCAAGGGAATGCCTACCAAAGAACATTAGAATGCTCTTGCTACAATGCATTCCAAAGCTTATTTAACACTTTCAAAACATTATTTTCATTACGCATATGCAACTATATGATTTATAAACATTTGTTTAAAAATCAAACACCTTATAATTACTTTGAAAAACATACGAGTTTGGAAATATATACAACTTTAAAGTAAAAGAAAAATATGAAATGAAGAAAAGTCCTTACTAACTACAAATTGAGGAAGAAAATATATGAAAAAGAAAAGAGTCCTTATTGACGAAAGGAAATGTGTCGTAAGAGAATAAATAGGAAAGAATCATGGGAGTCAAAATTGTGGCTAAAAAATAGGATGTACAAAAAGTTTTTTTTATTAATTTGAAAATTGAAGTATAATAACCAACATTTGTTGGGCCAAGTGTAAGGAGCTTGGTGCTCGTTAAGTAAAGTCTCGAGTTCGAGCCTTGTAAATAGAGAAAACAGAGCAGGGAGAGCTTCTCCCATTTAGGGTCCAATAGTAGTTTGACTCCAGATTAGTTGGGACCTAAAGTGACTTTCGGATACCGGAGGGTTTAGACAAAAAAAATTGAAGTATAATAAGGGTAAATAAGGAGATACAATTGTTTAAATTAGTTGACTTTTACAAGATGACATTTTAAGTGGGACAATTTTAAAATACGAAAGTGACAAATTTATTGGAATAGATGGAGTATAAAATTAAAAACAGAAACATATTATTTTATTTAAATATAATAGATATTTTTTTTATGTTATTAATAATATCTATGCATTTTTATAAATCTAATAATATCTATAATGCATATTTTATTTGATATTTTTCTTTTTCTAATATATAATATAATTATTTTTTATTTCATCAAATCCTTGTATTTAAAAATAAAAATTCTTTCAAAAAAAAATTAATCCAAACATGACAATTATAATTTATAAATGTTAGTTTTTTAAATTGATGCATTTTAAAATGCATTCATTTTAAAATGTTTCAAAATTTCAAAATTTTCCATTCAAATACACTTTAAAATCTTTCATTTTAAATTGTTTGTGTGACAATGATTTCTAACTCGAATTCGAGATTTTGAGTTCTTTTATTTTGGGATGACATTAAATAAGGTACCTCTTATATTTGGAGTACTCATACCAAAATTGATTATCGTATAATATCCGAACCCAATAGACTATCATACTTCTTTTTTTTTTTGCTATTCAAATCTTACTCATATAATATAGAAAGTATTCATTAACAATCTGAACTTTTGCTAAATACTCGTTTATAAACCAAATTTTAAATTTAAATTTAAAACGAATTTAAATCATATTTAAAAGGATAATTATTCCATACATTACCAATGGAATATTTTTATGCCACAAGCAATGTTAAGATCGTGGCATATATCTTATTTTATTTATTTTTTATTTTTTAAATATTTTTATTGGACACTTGTCACAATCCTAACAACGCTTGTGGAATAAAATTATTTCACTGACAGTGTATGAAATAATTATCCTATTTAAAAATTAAATTGATAAATTTAAATTAACTAATAAAAATAAAATAAAATTAAAAATAATAATTTGAATACTTAATCAATTAATTTAAGTATTACATGAATAACTTATAAATAAAAATGTATATAATATTAAAAATTATTATTTACAATCTAAATCTTGATTAATCAAATTTGGTTGCGTAAGGTATCTGATGAGGGTCATACTAAAGGTCATTGGGCCTTGATATGAGTCAGACAAAATGACATTGGGCTTAAAGGTAGATTGAGCCTAAGAGGATAGAAGACTCAGGAGAACCATGAAAGGTCCATGATGTGATCATTTAAGTGGTGGGTCTTAACAGTAATTACACGCAAAATCGCTCTTGTAAATAGGTCACAAATATCATCTTTACAACCTAATCTCTATTTGCTTATTAAAAACCCCACCAAAAGCTTGTCTGACTTAAGCATCAGAGTGCGCATGCAGGGGAAAGCTCATGCGCCCATTTGATCATTTTCTTTCTTGCAAAGTTCTTAGAGACAAGCTAGTGCAAAGATCAAGATTCATTTGTCATAAAAAATCATCGTTGTGAACAGGTAACAGCAATTGGCGTGTCTGTAGAAATGACATAAGCTATGTGCTCAAAACTGTTTCAATATGTTTTTGAGATATTTGAAAAGAGATCAGATCTATTCCCCATGATTCTCTTTCCAAGGATTTAGTCTTCAAAACTAGTTGAACTGCTTTTATCTTCTGTTTGATATCAAATTTTATACGATGAAAGGATTAACGTTGTCATATTTGTGTTTATGAAAGGGCCCTTACTGCCCTAGTTGGCAAGCAAACACGAATTGGTAGGATGTTTTGTTAATTTGAAGAGATCTGGCTTTCTAGAGAGTTGGCGAAGGACTATATTAGATCTTACCGACCCTTCTCACTTTCCATCATTTATTGTGCACCGTATAGGATAGGTGAATGATCCACAACATCATCACCACCACCATCGGAATATGCGCACGATTTCTAAGCTACCACTTGCAAACGCAAGGCCAAGGTATTATTTACATATTTTTAAACCAAAATTTGCCTACTTTATTATGCAAGTAGACTTAGCCTAATAACTTTAACAATTAGTTTTAAAAATATTTTAAGACTTATTGTTATTAAATACATTTATAATTGGCCATACCTTTGTGCTTATCCTTAAAAAAGGGGTACTCTATAACCTATGGGTTGTGACTCAGTTGGCAACACAGGCTGAGTTTGTGGGAAGAGCTCTTGGGTTTGACTCCTACTAAACACATCTTTGGGGAGGGGTAAAGAGGTTAACTGTGACTAGACCCCGAACAGGATTAGACTCAAACCGTTAAACAGACAAGAATACCTGTGGTCTATACAAAAAAAAAAGGTACTCTATCATGATTTTTAATAAAACTTTTCAAATTATCTTGATTTAATCTTTTTTAAAAAAAGTTAGGTAAAACCCTTTTACTATTTTTTTTTCATTTTTAGAAATGTTTATTTTTAAAACAAACAATTTAACCTTACAATAAGATAAATTATAAAGGAACCATTATTAGGGTGAGCAATATATTGTAGATAGATATTACTTGTTTATTCAAATACATAATTTTGTTAACATTGAAGTGAAGAATTTACTCAAACTTCATGTATATTCTATCATATTGTGAGGGATGCTAACAAATTAGCCCATATGTTAGCTAAGTTAGATTGTTCAGTGGGGTCGCATAGGGTTTGGAGGCAATCTCTTCCTGCTTTGATATGTAATCCTAATATTAGTTGAATGCATTTGATATTGATTTTCAAAAAATAAAAAAAAATAAAAAAAAATAATTTTGTTAATATTATTTAACTTATTCACAAATTTTTCATTCGAAGAGAAACTTATTTTAAAACCAATTTAATCTTGGAACGGATTTAAGTAATTTAATTTTAATTTGAAATAATTATCGATTGGATAATTATTTGTTTAAATTTATCATTTAGTTAACATTACTTAAGTAGTTGTTTAACCATGAAAATCTAAATAAGAAAATTGGTTCTTAGTAAAAGTACTTTAAAATGCTTGCAGTTATTTTTTAGACATGCATTGAGAAGCTAAGAGAACATTTCTAATTGCCATGACTCATATAGAGAAATAGAGCAATCACCATTGAATCTAAGTCCATTTCACATAACTATTATTCACACTGTTGACTTCCTTCACAAAAGTGCTGGCAATACTACTGTTTTGTTAAGTACATGATCATATTCTATATGAAGGCCATCTAGCTTAATACAATAAAGATATCCACCATTTAATGTTGTCTCTTACACATAGGTAGATATATCAATGTCTCAATTATGATTATTCTATTTCGACGCTCATTTCCATTTGATATTATTTTGCTTGCGAAAAGTTGAATGCCTTTGACTTGCTTATGCTATTTTCTCTCCCATCATATAACGGTTTACATGGTATTATCTAAGGCAAAATGCATTATGAGCATCATTATTGTTTCGCCAGTGCATTACTGAACTGCATGCTTTTAGGAGAATGTTATATGTAGGTTCAAGAAGTACATGTATTTTTCTTATATTGCTCTTTGTAACTCTTTAGGCCATTGTATGGGCTTCCATTTACATTGGGTTGAAGGTTAAAGTGACTTACTAGTTGTCCAAGACTTTGATAAAAGATGTCCCAGCAGTGAGCATGATGTCGGAGGTATTTGTGTATTTACCTATTACAAGCATGAAATCGTTGTAGCCATCCCTCTCTTTCGCTATCTCATGAAAAGCTACCTATTATGACAAATATAATCCATGAAAATAAAAAATCTACAGTTATTATGGGTTATTATTATTCATTCTTAGTATCATGATACAATATATTTATACATTACATTATTTGCTAAGTTTGAACGTCTTATCTCATTATCGCTAGTCTTGGCTATAATATACATGATCCTAAGTGCCTAATCCATTATGTTCTGTATACTAGCTACCATACAGGTTCGTATAAGCCCTACTAGTCAAGCACTATATTATAAGCTCTACTTGCCAATGAGGGCACTTGGGGGGCAACAAGAAGAAAAAGGCCTGAAGCGAAAAATACGCTAAGTAGGCTATGCATGGACTTGAAGCAAAAAGTACACGATGTAAGTCATACATGAAAACAAAAAGTACAAGGGCTTGAGCAAAAAATGTGCAAGGTAAGCCACGCACTAAAAAAAAAATAAGCCTGAAGCGAAAAGTGAGCGAAGTAGGCTATGCATGGACTTGAAACGAAAAGTGCGTGATATAAGTCATGCATAAAGACAAAAAGTCTTCAAGCGAAAAACGCACGAGACAGGCAACAAGAAAAGTCCCCAAGCGAAAAATGCACGAGGTAAGTCGTGAATGAAATAAAAGCGCCTAAGCAAAAAATGCACGAGATGGGCAACACATGGGCTTGAAATGAAAATGCGCGAAGTAAGCCACAAATAAAGTAAAGGGCTTAAAGCGAAAAATGCACGAGTATGCCACACATGAAAATTTTAAAAGCTTGAAGTGAAAAATACGCTACATAAGCTACTCACATGAAATGTAAGGACTTGAAGCGAAATGTGCGCTAGGTAAGTCTGATTATTACGTAAGATGAGTTTAAATAAATGCAAGGTAAATGTGTAGTCACCTCTGTAGATGAGTTCAAATACGTACATGAGTTTATAAAAGACTAAGCTCTTTTACAAAGAACTGGGAAGCACTTACTACATACATACATACATACATACATACATACATACATACATACATACATACATACATACATATTAGACCCTGAAAACAAAGCAAGAAAGTGGAATTTTTCATTCATACAACTCTAAAGTTATATTACAATAAGTGTCTTCTAGATTGACCTCTGTAGCGAGAAGAGTATCGATACTAATAGGCACCTAGGCATATGCGTCCTAAGGCATTATAATGTCTGGAGCTTAATCCTTAGAAAAGTTAGCCTCTGGATTATCCAAATCATCTTTGTCCAAGCCTGTGAGAACCTCCATCACTTCGGGTCGACGAAAGGGCTATTAAGGGCTGGTGAGATCAATAAATCTTTATAAGTGCCTATCCTCAAAAAAGGTTCCAAAACCTCAGTATCTGGATCAAGCTTTGACCAATTAGGAGCGTGCCAGGTACAAACCACATTTAATAAAACTAGTTAAGAATATATGCCTCCTTTTGTAGCACTTCTTGACAATGGGCCCTCACAGCTTTAACCCAAATTTGGTCTTGTTCCTCTTGGCTAAGAGAAGGCTTTAGTGGCTCTACAATCTTATAATTTCTCCCTATAGCTCTTGGTTCGGTCAGCTAAGGCCTTTAGTTCAAAAAGAAGAGTGGCATACTCCACTTGAAGAGCATTCAACGTATTTTATAAAGTGGAGGAAAACGTATCCCAATAGTGCTCTGAAGAGGCCTTTTGTGAAACCCAAAATTTTTATATTATTATTAAATTGAAGACTAGAAAGAAGTTCAATGTATGAATTTGGTATTTATGTATGGCTAAATCACAAAGAATGGGCTGGAAAATAATTTTATGGATTTATTGGTGCAGGCCAGCCAGCAGCCAGATTTTCTGCTCACTGCTAGGCTTTGGTTTTGGGCCAAATTGAACGAGATATGAGTGGATTTTGGACCTGAAATTTTATCCCATGAGAGTAGACTTAAATCAGTCTCCAGAATGGTATTATAGACTCTGTAAGTCGACGGGACCAGAAAGAAACCCTCCTGCCAATCTCCCGTAAGCGTCCTCATTTGCTTCATCTTGTGGAAATTTTTCGACCACCTTCCAGGCTGAATTGGAGTTCGGCCAAGAAGGACCAATTGTTCATCCATAAGTCCCCTAAACAAAAAAAAAATACCTCAGCCAAAACAAAGATCATTTGGTTAGTGAAAAGTTAGAAAGAACAAATCTGGACAGAGCTGCCATGTTTTGCAAGGTGAGAGAAAGTCAATTCCTTACTTCTTTGATGGAATTTTAAGCTTGTTTATGGTGTTTCTAAGTTGTATACATGTTGATCTACAGCTGAGGGTGATTGTTGGTGGATGAATCTTTGGTCAAAGTTGGTCAACATAAGGAAAAATTGTTGGAAGAAGATGAAGTTAAAATATGATTGATATATGTTGAATTTGCATGATTTTGGCTAAAGTAGAATTTTGAAATGGATTTTCTAGGGTTAGGCTATGTTTTGGACAGCCTAGGTTCTTTATAAAAATAGTGAAGTTTGCTTGGTTGATGATTGTATGGTGTTAGTTTAATACCAAAAAGTTCGGTTTAAGATTCAATTTAATCGAAAACGATGAGATGGTGGGATTTGACAATTTAATAAGTCTTGAAGTATTATGTAAAGTGTTAAAAGAATATGTAAAACATTGTTTTGGTGAGTTTAAGTCTAAGAAATATAAATATATCGAAATGGCACATTTATCGGTAAAAACCGAGCAAGTAGAAAAGTTAGTAAATAAGGCCAACTTTAATGATGTTTATGGTTACTTGAGATATATTAAAGTATGTTAAGATAAGTATGAGTATGTATTGATGGTTTCGAAATTGTTTTGTGCAGCAAATAGTGTAGGCATGCAAATCGAGGCACGTCCGAGACTTGAGGAAAGTTGCTGCCCTGAGATCTTATAGGTAAGGGATGTAATTTAAAGTTGTGATGGTGTCCCTTACTTTTATGTCAATTTATAAAGAAATGTTTGAAGCATGAATTACGTTTCGAAGTTAATTTCCAAAGTCTTTTGAAAACTAGCTAGACATACCAACTAATTTCTAAAGGAAGAGTTTATCGCTTTAAAACCGAAGTTCATGTTTTTTGTTAACTAAAGATGCCTAAGAAAACAAACTTTATGATTTCTATGCATGATTTTTCAATAATGTTTTAAGTATGAAAGTAAATAAGTATGTTTTTCGAAACCGCGATTGGGGTGGTAAATCCCGGGCTAACACGACCCAGGCACTCCCGGTCCTTACTATTTGTACCAAATTTATGATTAAGAAGTTGTAAAAGTAAGTAAAATTTGTGACTAAGGCCCTCCTATAGTTTATGTTATTGCATGTTATGCTTGCCACATTGTGCATGTTCCCGTCCCTTGTGGCATATGTTTAGCCCACGTCGTGCATGTTCTCGCCCACATTGTGCATGCTTCCGTCCCTTGTGGGTATGTTGGTCCTTCGTGGTGCATGTTCGCTGTATGACCCTGATCAGGTCTACGGCCCCCTACCATGGCCATAGGTACTTAGTTCCCTCTTCAGAGGATGATTAGTCATGACCCGCATACTGGCTCTATGATCTTGCCTAGTCTCCATGAACTCTATGATAAGTTTTTATTAATTATGATTGTAGACACCTCATTTTGTCCGGGGTCTTTTAATGTTATTGGGCCTATTGGATTTGATAATTAGACGATGAATCTAATTTTTGTATTACTACCTTGTTTATTATTAAAATAAAAATAAAAATAATAACAAAAAAAATAGAGAATAGAAAAAAGATAATAAAATAATAACAAAAAAATAGAAAAAAATAATAAAATAATAACAAAAAAAATAATAAAGTGGTCAAAGAAGGAAAACTTGAAAAAAAATAAAAACAACACAAGGAAATAAAAAGAAAAAAAAACCCTAGAAAACTTTGAAAAAAAAGGAAAGATTATAAAGAGGCCGGCTAGGTTTAGAGGAACAGGGAACTAGGGTTTTGAAAAAAATATATATATAAAGGAGGCCGGCTAGGTTGGTGGAAAAGGAAAAAAGGAGCAAAGAAAAAGAAAACCTAGGAAATTTTTCTACTACTCTTGGCTGTTTGGTGGCCACCATCATTAACGAAACAGTGAGCTTTACTGCACCCTGCATCTTACTTGCCAAACTGTGTCCTGCTTCACCAATAAAATCCGAGCCTTGAGTCTTCATCGTGGATCATCATCTTCCTTCATGCCCTATGGCTACCGTTCCCATCGCTTCAACCTAGTCCCTGCCTTTGCTGCACCCATCGTCGAACCCTTGCTGCTGAACCTTTCCTTGTGTTCCTTCCTTTATTACAGGCGGTACGAGACTGCACTGCCACTACCTTTGCCACATCCAACCTCGCTGCTGTTCGTGCTTCATTTGCTTGGTTCGTGAGGGTTCTTAAAAGGAATCAAAACTACTCATTACCACTTAATTATGGAGCAACGAGCAGATGCAACAGCTGTTGGCAGGAAGGCTTTTAGGGTGGAAAATCATGTGTGTTGTCAATCTAAGCTCGCTGTTGTGCCCACTGCCCACCACTGCTGAGTTGCCGCATGTCCCTTGTTACATCTACCTATTGTCGCTGCATCACTGCAAGCTGCATGCACCACCGCTGTCTGCGCTGTGTGTTCTGTTGCTAGGACCAAATAACGTGAACAAACAACCATTGAAGAAGAGAATAAAACCATAGCCAAAACAGGAACAAAGTAGGAGAACCCGTGAAGTATGTGTTAATTTAAAAAGCTGCCTCAAAAGGCTGGAACCCGTGGAAACTGTTGAATCGTGACAGCATTGTAACGTGCAGTAGAGCGGGGGCTGAATGAGTGGGAGTAAATTGTCGGAGTAGCGAACAATGGAATCGAGACAGAGGAGAAACGGGAGAATCTTGCTTCTGTGTTTGTTTGTTATAGCAATACAGAGAAGATGCTGTGAAGTGACTCGTGCGAAGGAGCTTCAACACGTGTTGGACACAAAAACAAGGAAAGTTGGAAGAGAAACAAACAAGAACAGAAACGTGCAAAGGGAAATAAGGTAAAGTTTTTTTTTTTGTCATAAATGATGAATGCTACGTGATCATTACTAGGATTTTGTTTTTCAATTGCTATTTTTTTATTCATTGAATAGGTTCAAATATATTAATATTTTAGTTTGGTCTATATAATTTATTTAATTAGGTATTTGAGTAAGATAATAGTTTAGGTAATCCAATTGGAAATAGAATATAATATTAAGATGATTTGAAAACTTGATAATAAATAATTAATATGAATAAAAAATTTTGATTAGGTATGTAGAGTATTTGTTGATATATTGTTTGATTTTCACATATTATTTGTTTAGAACTAAAATAAAATTTAAAAATAAAATTAAGAATAGAATAAAATTTAGAAAAATTTAATCATAAATATTCTGACGATGGAACTCTGAGAGGATTGCGATTGAGTAATACTTTCAGAGATCTTGAGTGAGGAGATTCCTTTTAAGTTTTACCAGCTTGATGGAAGATTTAAAAAGATATTTCTGATATTTAAAATTCAAATTTATTGAAAAATTGAAATAAGAATTAGTTAAAATTAATTACAATTAAAAGAATAAGTAATCCAATTAGAAATTAAGAATTCTAAAATTAATATATTTAGAAATAAAATAGATTAAAATAATAATGTACCTAAATTATCCAACGACGGAATTCTAAAGGGACTGCGCTTGAGTAGTACTTTTAGATGTCTTGAGGTGAGGAGAATTCTTTTAAGTCTTGCCAGCTTGATGGAAGATTTAAAGGACATTTCCAAGATTTAATAAATTAAATTATAAAAATAAAAATTAAATTAGATAAAAAAATAGTAAATTAAAATTAAGTTCATTATAATAAAGAATAAAAATCAAATTAATAAATTAGAAATAGAAATAGAAAAGAATTAAAATAAATAGAAATTAAATTAAATTAAATATTTTAATAAATGTGAATTATTCCGATGATGGAATTTAAAGGGAATTGCGCTTGAGTAGTTTCTTTAAAAATTCCTAAGGTGAGAAAGTTTCTTTGAGGTCTTACCAGCTTGATGGAAGGTCTTTAAGAAAATCTTCAATATCAAATAATTCATGTTTATTTAAAGATAAAAAATATATGAAATAATAATTTATATAAGAAAATAATAACAATAGAATAAAATAGGATAAAACAATAAATGGAAATTGGATAGGAGTCAAAATAGGGTTTGCATAAAATATTTAAACAATCCGACGACGGAGCCTCTTCAAGAAAGGCGATTGGTCCTACTTGAATACTCCTGAGGTGAGAAAAACTTTTAAGTTGTCCAACCAGCTTGATGGAGGAGGCTTAGAAGATTTTTCAATATTTAATTATATCGAAATTAAAAGTAAAAAGGCAAAATTAGGATAAACTTAGATTTATTTGGTACCATTTTTGGATGGGCGTTATGAGGGTGCTAATCCTTCCTCACACGAATCGTACTCCTGAACTCAAAACTTTTAACGTAGACCAAGCCTTATCCTTAGTTTGAATAGGTGACCAATCACACCTAGGTTAGAATGGTTGGTGGCGACTCCATAGTTTTGTGTCTAGCTATTAGGTTTCCCCCGAAACTTGATACGTTATGACAGTTTGGCGACTCCACTGGGGACTTTAGAGAGTCAGGCCATTAGGAAGTTTAAGGTTATCAAAATCTTGCCTAAAAATTTTAAGTTTCATAAGACATTTAAATACACACACTCCACTTACATGTGCATGCATTAGCCCTCGACCCGGGCTTACCTTTTTAAGAGGAAGTAAAGTAGCTTTGCCTTCGTGAGGTGGTAACCTCCACATAGGCCAGTGAAATACTCCCACTCAGGTTGAACCCTTTCCGTTTGAAGCCTATAATGGGTGAGGATTGGGGTGCCTTATTAGTCCACGTGGACGATAGTGGGGAACAGTCTGGGAACATTTAGTAATCCATCTATCCAAGCCAAGCATATAGTGAACTTATGATGCCCACTCGTAAGCTAGAGCTTTACAATTGAAGCCTATATTAGGACACAAAGAATGACCATCATCTCATACAAGAAAAATATGGAAAATAAATAAATACAAAAATAAAAAACCAAAAAAAAAAAGAAAAAAAAGAAAAAAAAACATAATGCATATTCTCATTCCTTGCATTTTTTTTCTATCTCATAACAAATTGAATAGGTTAAGATCCATTTGCATCCATGGAGAAATTATCGCAAGAGGAACCGGCCCACATAATGAAAGAACGTTCAGACAAGGCCTAACGTGAGAATGGTGATTATCTACCTGTTGGTTTTGTTTCTACTCTGCCAGAAAGAATTCATTTGGACCTAAGACAAAATGACTACACTGAGTTGCTAGGAATTTTGAAGGCATGGGGTGAAGAAAAGAAGACAGAATTTTAGAAAAAATATGGGGACTTGATGCTATTATTGTCAGTGGGAGTGGACTTGGATTTGATAAGGGCCATGGTGCAATTTTGGGACCCGTCCTACAGATGCTTTGTCTCTAATGAGGCCGATTTGATGCCAACCATGGAGGAGTATTCAAGAACCATTGTGAGTTAGAAAATCCCAACAAAATCTATTGGAAGAAAAGGAAATCGGGATATGATAAGAAATTGTCCTCCATGACTGGCCATAGTGTTTCAGAAATTGATCATCACACAAGGCAGAAAGGGGAGACCACTTATGTACCATGGAGTCTTCTACGAAGTTGTCTTTAGAAGCAGCTAACGAAAGAACAACATATGAGCATAATGGCATTAGCTGTGAATGATATGGCCATGTTCCCTAAATTCTTAGGACACATTGAGATTACAATGGTGGATTTTGTTGAGCAGCTTGATCATAAGGTGAACGTGGCCCCAGTTATCTTGTCTGAGACTTTTAGGTCTTTAAATTTTTGTCGCCGCAAGGGAGAAGGACGTTTCATTGGATGTACCCCATTGTTATACATTTGGATGAAAAGTCACCTTGGAGGCAACGACGAAAAGTTTCGAGAAGCTTATCTCAGTACAGTCTCGATAAAAGAATTCTGTGAGAAAACTTGGCCTGCACCGAAGGCGATTGGGCATTCAACAGGAAAGTGTAGGCAATTGAAGGAAAATGTCGAAGAACTCATCAGTAGTGGTGCCTTGACTCAAGAGCTTATTGAACAATGGAAGTCTGCTCCTCCATAGGCCAAGTTTTCTATATGTGGATGTGAGATGTTCTCAGGATTCTTAAAATTTTCATCAAGTTGTTTTGAAAGCTTTCCATATTTTTCTTTCCAAGTAGATGAAATAAAATAATTTTGAAAAACATTGGTGATTGTTATTGAGAATGAATAAGACCTAGTCATTATATTTCCACTATACTTTCTGATTCAGTGAAAACTTGGAACCCACAAAGAAATACAAGCTTGAAATCCATTCATTTTTGCTTACCATGGTAAACTTTTAAAGTCAATGATCTTCGTTAAGGCAATGAGCAATGAAATGATTGATGAATTTGCAAAACTTTTTGGAAGAACCAATTCATGAAGCATTCTCTTAAGGACTTTGTATTTGGAAATTTGATAGATGTTAAGGCCAAGCTAAGAGTCCCAAACACATCAACCAAAAATTCTTTCTCATAACTTGAACTCTCTGACTCAAATCATCCTTCGCTACACCTTGGGGCAAAATGATTGAAAGAGCTAAGTTTTTGATAAGCCTCAACATCTTTTAATGACCATTCTTGATTTGATTGATATCTTTTTCCTGTTTTAAACCATGATAATTAAAATCATTGAATAAGGCCTTCATAAAGTTGAGTTAATATTTTGGACATGAGTTGTGAAAAAAAAAGTGAAGAAAAAGGAAGTGAAAAAACAAAGGAAGAAAAGAAAAGAAGAAAAAAAATTGATTGTGAAACCATGCATGAGGGATATTCAAATGATTTCAAAAGAAAAATAAAATTTTCATCTTGAGGATTGGTTTTCAATAGAAGTGTCAATATTTGATATGACAAATGGCCATCTTTCATATTCCTATTACTGAAATGAAATCATCCCTTTGTTACCCCTTTTGAGCTTATTGATTTCTTTCTAAATGAACCTTGACCAAGGATCACCCTCCACATTGGAGGGGCAAATACATCAGAAGAGTTTTAGAAGCATTAGTGATTGGTCTTATGTCAAATGCAAGAAAATGATGCCCTTGTTAAAGAGCAAATGTGAGAAGAAGGATATGTGAGGATGAAAATCAATATGAAAAAAAACAAGAAATTGAAAAAAATGAAAAAAGGTAGATGTGAAAAAAAAAAGAAAGAAAGAAATGAATGAGAATAAAAGGTTAGAAAAGAAAAGAAAAATGCTTCGAAGAGTGGCAAGGACAGATGTTCACAATCGAAGAAATGATCCTTGGTTTGATAAACCTTGAAAACACTTATTTTGGGCCTATTTATCCATTCTTTGAAAACCCTAAACCTTGGCCTACGGTACGTGCTTAAAAGTCCATTTTGATCAAATAAAGATGCTTGTATTGAAAAGCTTTTTCTTTGAGAAATCATCATCATTATTTAGTGAAATTTGAATCCTCAAATGCATGGTAGAATAGTCAATTAAAAGAAAAAAAGAAGAAAAAAAGAGAATGAAGCTCTAGGGTGAAAACCCATGAAAGGGCAGTCTAGAGCAAATTTGAAATAACTCAAGGCCATTGTTTGTGACTATGTTAAGGCAATAACAAGGAAGAAGAAAAACTAGAGGAGTGATCAAGACCTTTTGAGACATTCAAAGACCATTACCTTGAGAATTTGATTTGAGATTTGAATCCTTGCCCAGAAATTTGAGCCATCACAGCTAGTCTTGACATTTGTTAAAGTCCACATATCAAAAAATTAAGAGAATGCTAAAATGGATTGTGTTCTGTGAAAGTTACTTTTACAAAAGGAATAATGATTTTCAAGGAATTTGTTTCATTTGTGAGCCAAGATGAAGAGACATTGATCAATAAAACCTTTTTTGATAACCAAACATCCTTGATGCACCAAATCAGCACGTTTATTCAGGTAAACCAAGTTGTGACTCATTCTATTTGTTCTCAATAGAAATCACCAATTTTTAAGAGATAAATATCAAATGTTTGTACCTTGGAAAGTTATTATGTGGGGCAATTTTCTGTTTTCAAAAGGAAACTTGAAGAAGTGAAAATGAGAGTTTTGTGATTTTATAGGGGCAAGTTCTTGTCTTAAAGAAATCAAGTGTGGTGATGATGTTTTTAAGACTATTCTTGGGGCAATCTTTGGTTGATTTGAGAGCATGAATTTTCTTGAAGATATGAGAAGTGGTGAAGTGTTCTTGTGAATAGTTTGGGATGATTTTGTTGTTATGATTTGGATTGATGAATTTTAATTTGATAAGAATTGTGGGGCAAGAAGAAGATTGAATGAACAATGGTGGTGGGGCAAATGATTTTAGGATTGCTAAATTTGAAGAAAGAAGAATGATGAGGCATTGAAAGATTGAATGATAAGACAAAGAGAAGATTGAAGGATGACAAATTTTTGAAGAAAGGAATAAGGTAGGCTGATGATGTGACTTGGCAAGGCATTGTTTATCATTTTCATTGCATTCATGACATACATGACATTGCATTCCATTACATGCATTCTGACACAAAAAAAAGAGAGTTTGTTTGTTAAGACAATAGGATAAAAAAAAAGGTTCTGGAAGACTAGATGACTAAAAATTTGGAAAATCTTAAAAAAAGAGAGAGAAAAAAAATCAGAAAATGTGAGAAAGATTGGGAATAAGATGTGACAAAAAAAAGGTATGAAGTTTTGAAACAAAAATGTTAAAATTTGGAAAGAAAGAGGAAATTAAAAAGTTCTGGATATGATGGGATAATGAAAAAGGGATTGAAAGATGTGATGAGATGAAAAATGTGATATTTAGATAGAAAATAACAAAAAGAAGAAACTGGAATGATAAGATGGTCTAGAAGATAGAATTGAAATGATGAGATAAGGTTAAAACCTCCGGGTACAATCTGTAAGACCTCCGGGCATGATTCATTAGAACCTTTAGGTACAATCTATAAGACCTTCGGGCATGATTCATTAAAACCCCTGGGTACAATCTATAAGACCTCCGGGCATGATTCATTAAAACCTCCGGGTGCAATCTGTAAGACCTCCGGGCATGATTTATTGAACCTCCAGGTACAATCTATAAGACCTCCGGGCATGATTCATCAAATCCTCTGGGTACAATCCGTAAAACCTCTGAGCATAATTGAACACATTTAGATGAGAAAATTTAAAGTTTCATGGCCTTCCTAGTCGAAGGAGCATTTTGGAGATGAGAAATTTAAAGTTTCAGGGCCTTCCGAGTCGAAGGAGCATTTTAGATATGAGAAAATTTTAAAGTTTCAGGGCCTTCCTGGTCGAAAGAGCATTTAAGAGAGGAAAAAATTTAAAGTTTCAGGGCCTTCCTAGTCGAAGGAGCACTTTCAGATGAGAAAAGTTTTAAAGTTTCAGGGCCTTCCTAGTCGAAGGAGCATTTAAGAGAGGAGAAAATTTAAAGTTTCAGGGCCTTCCTAGTCGAAGGAGCATTTAAGAGAGGGGAAAATTTAAAGTTTCAGAGCCTTCCTAGTCGAAGGAGCATTTAAGAGAGGAGAAAATTTAAAGTTTCAGGGCCTTCCTAGTCGAAGGAGCACTTTCAGATGAGAAAAGTTTTAAAGTTTCAGGGCCTTCCTAGTCGAAGGAGCATTTAAGAGAGGAGAAAATTTAAAGTTTCAGGGCCTTCCTAGTCGAAGGAGCACTTTTAGATGAGAAAAGTTTTAAAGTTTCAGGGCTTTCCTAGTCGAAGGAGCATTTTAGAGATGAGAAAAGTTTTAAAGTTTCAAGGCCTTCCTAGTCGAAGGAGCATTTAAGAGAGGAGAAAATTTAAAGTTTCAGGGCCTTCCTAGTCGAAGGAGCACTTTCAGATGAGAAAAGTTTTAAAGTTTCAGGGCCTTCCTAGTTGAAGGAGCATTTTAGAGATAGGAAATTTTAAAGTTTCATGGCCTCCCTGGTCGGAGGAGCATTTTCATGATGAAAACCAATTTTTTTTTAGAATAAGTAAATATCCAAAAAAAAAAAGAAAAATTTTTTTGAAAAAAAGAAGAAGAAAAAAAAATAATAAAATGGATGCGGACAAAATGGATGTCTATGTCTTTGCACAATTACTATTTCATAGCAAATGTACAAAGAGGGGCAACTGTAGACACCTCATTTTGTCCGGGGTCTTTTAATGTTATTGGGCCTATTGGATTTGATAATTAGACGATGAATCTAATTTTTGTATTACTACCTTGTTTATTATTAAAATAAAAATAAAAATAATAAAAAAAATAGAGAATAGAAAAAAGATAATAAAATAATAACAAAAAAATAGAAAAAAATAATAAAATAATAACAAAAAAAATAATAAAGTGGTCAAAGAAGGAAAACTTGAAAAAAAAATAAAAACAACACAAGGAAATAAAAAGAAAAAAAACCCTAGAAAACTTTGAAAAAAAAAAGGAAAGATTATAAAGAGGCCGGCTAGGTTTAGAGGAACAGGGAACTAGGGTTTTGAAAAAAAAATATATATATAAAGGATGCCGACTAGGTTGGTGGAAAAGGAAAAAAGGAGCAAAGAAAAAGAAAACCTAGGAAATTTTTCTACTACTCTTGGCTGTTTGGTGGCCAACATAATTAATGAAACAGTGAGCTTTACTGCACCTTGCATCTTACTTGCCAAACTGTGTCCTGCTTCACCAATAAAATCCGAGCCTTGAGTCTTCATCGTGGATCATCATCTTCCTTCATGCTCTATGGCTGCCGTTCCCATTGCTTCAACCTAGTCCCTGCCTTTGCTACACCCATCGTCGAACCCTTGCTGCTGAACCTTTCCTTGTGTTCCTTCCTTTATTACAGGTGGTACGAGACTGCACTGCTACTACCTTTGCCACATCCAACCTCGCTACTGTTCGTGCTTCATTTGCTTGGTTCGTGAGGGTTCTTAAAAGGAATCAAAACTACTCATTACCACTTAATTATAGAGCAACGAGCAGATGCAACAGCTGTTGGCAGGAAGGCTTTTAGGGTGGAAAATCATGTGTGTTGTCAATCTAAGCTCGCTGTTGTGCCCACTGCCCACCACTGCTGAGTTGCCGCACGTCCCTTGTTGCATCCACCTGTTGTCGCTGCATCACTGCAAGCTGCATGCACAACTGCTGTCTGCGCTGTGTGTTCTGCTGCTAGGACCAAATAACGTGAACAAACAACCATTGAAGAAGAGAATAAAACCATAGCCAAAACAGGAACAAAGTAGGAGAACCCGTGAAGTATGTGTTAATTTAAAAAGCTGCTTCAAAAGGCTGGAACCCGTGGAAACTGTTGAATCGTGACAGCATTGTAACGTGCAGTAGAGCGAGGGCTGAATGAGTTGGAGTAAATTGTCGGAGTAGTGAACAATGGAATCGAGATAGAGGAGAAACGAGAGAATCTTGCTTCTGTGTTTGTTTGTTATAGCAATACAGAGAAGATGCTGTACAGTGACTCGTGCGAAGGAGCTTCAACACGTGTTGGACGCCAAAACAAGGAAAGTTGGAAGAGAAACAAACAAGAACAAAAACGTGCAAAGGGAAATAAGGTAAAGTTTTTTTTTTGTCATAAATGATGAATGCTACGTGATCATTACTAGGATTTTGTTTTTCAATTGCTATTTTTTTATTCATTGAATAGGTTCAAATATATTAATATTTTAGTTTGGTCTATATAATTTATTTAATTAGGTATTTGAGTAAGATAATAGTTTAGGTAATCCAATTGGAAATAGAATATAATATTAAGATGATTTGAAAACTTGATAATAAATAATTAATATGAATAAAAAATTTTGATTAGGTATGTAGAGTATTTGTTGATATATTGTTTGATTTTCACATATTATTTGTTTAGAACTAAAATAAAATTTAAAAATAAAATTAAGAATAGAATAAAATTTAGAAAAATTTAATCATAAATATTCCGACGATGGAACTCTGAGAGGATTGCGATTGAGTAATACTTTCAGAGATCTTGAGTGAGGAGACTCCTTTTAAGTTTTACCAGCTTGATGGAAGATTTAAAAAGATATTTCCGATATTTACGATATTTAAAATTCAAATTTATTGAAAAATTGAAATAAGAATTAGTTAAAATTAATTACAATTAAAAGAATAAGTAATCCAATTAGAAATTAAAGAATTCTAAAATTAATATATTTAGAAATAAAATAGATTAAAATAATAATGTACCTAAATTATCCAATGACGGAATTCTAAAGGGACTGCGCTTGAGTAGTACTTTTAGATGTCTTGAGGTGAGGAGAATTCTTTTAAGTCTTGCCAGCTTGATGGAAGATTTAAAGGACATTTCCAAGATTTAATAAATTAAATTATAAAAATAAAAATTAAATTAGATAAAAAAATAGTAAATTAAAATTAAGTTCATTATAATAAAGAATAAAAATCAAATTAACAAATTAGAATTAGAAATAGAAAAGAATTAAAATAAATAGAAATTAAATTAAATTAAAAATTTTAATAAATGTGAATTATTCGGAGGATGGAATTTAAAGGGAATTGCGCTTGAGTAGTTTCTTTAAAAATTCCTAAGGTGAGAAAGTTTCTTTAAGGTCTTACCAGCTTGAAGGAAGGTCTTTAAGAAAATCTTCAATATCAAATAATTCATGTTTATTTAAAGATAAAAAATATATGAAATAATAATTTATATAAGAAAATAATAACAATAGAATAAAATAGGATAAAACAATAAATGGAAATTGGATAGGAGTCAAAATAGGGTTTGCATAAAATATTTAAACAATCCGACGACGGAGCCTCTTCAAGAAAGGCGATTGGTCCTACTTGAATACTCCTGAGGTGAGAAAAACTTTTAAGTTGTCCAACCAGCTTGATGGAGGAGGCTTAGAAGATTTTTCAATATTTAATTATATCGAAATTAAAAGTAAAAAGGCAAAATTAGGATAACCTTAGATTTATTTGGTACCATTTTTGGATGGGCGTTGTGAGGGTGCTAATCCTTCCTCACACGTAATTGTACTCCCAAACTCAAAACTTTTAACGTAGACCAAGCCTTATCCTTAGTTTGAATAGGTGACCAATCACACCTAGGTTAGAATGGTTGGTGGCGACTCCATAGTTTTGTGTCTAGCTATTAGGTTTCCCCCGAAACTTGATACGTTATGACAATGATGTTAAGTTTCTAAAATATGATGCATGTTTGAACAAGTATGAATTTTAGATATATGTATTAAAGAATTCATACAATGATTTAAAGTATGAAACGCATTATTATGACACTTGTTTTTTTGCATATATCGATACTATGACTATTTTAAATGCATTTCTTACGGGGCTTTCCAAAAGCTCGCCCCTCTATCCTTCCAGATTATTTGCAGTGATCATCCCCTTGCCTGTTGCGTATACAATGTAGGCTGAGGGACACGTCTCTCCTAAAGCTACTTTTTGTACACACGTAAGGTATACTCTTATTTTTGATTCTAAACATCCTGTATAGCATAGATATTTGTATATAAACAATACTTTTGGGATGTAGTCGATATCGTATGAACGTAAACGTTATTCCGAGAAATAGGTCAATATGATGTGAAGGAAATATTTTATGAAAATATTGTGATGATTCTGTGGTTGGAAATTTGTGATGATGTACTGGCTGGAAATATAGACTGCATTTTCATGCAAGAGGTTAGGATAGTTACAGCTGTTATGCTGCCGAAATTTCTATAAAAAAATATAAGTTACCTACACAGGCAGGAATGCAACCTAAGTGAGAAATTAAGATTAAAATTATAAAAATGAAAAAGTTAGCCCAAGACTTCCACGTTTTCGGGGTGTGACACCTTTTTCATCTCAAAATCGTCTTTAAGATGAAGCAGCTTTAGCTGCTCGAGTTCTCTTATAGTTTGTACCTTAAACACTAAGTGTTGGGCATTAATAGCAATTATTCGTAGCGAGGCTTGCAAACAAGTAAAACGAGTTAGAAAACTCATAAGAAATTCACGTGAATGTGAAATAAAGGATTTGAACTTACTCTTATCACTTCTAAAACAATCATATCCATTAAGAGGAGCAATCTAGGGGGCATAGGCATGTCTCTCATTGACAGCTCATGAATAGCTTCCTCCTATCTTTCATGAGGAGCTTGAATATATTGCACTTAGCTCGATTCTGCCCGTGTGACTTCTAGTTCCTCCTGTTCACCGAAACTAATCAATGGTGATTCATTAACGAGAGACTTACTTCTCCCATGGTTAAAGGATCAAGAGGAACTGAATCCCTCATAATTAGCATGAGAAAGTACAAGCTTGAGTGTTTTTTGTAACCACTCCTTTGAAGCGAACTCATTTTCTGAGAATGAGGAATTTCAGCTTGAGAGGCGAAGTAGTGCTCGATATCCTTCCTCTTGCAAAAAGCACGCCCAACACTTTGGATTAACGAACCCTCGGGCTCTAAAGGAGGACTTATGGATTTGTGAGAGCGTCTACCATGCCTCAACCAGCAAATAGGATGTTCTCTTGGGTGAAGAAAGTAAATAAATCAGTCTCTCTTCCATAACATAACCAATCAATCTACTGATTGTACAATCTCTTTAAGATCAAGAAAATCTTATCCTCAAAGGATCTCCTCCCATGAATAACCCATTGGGTAGGGATACCTAATCCTTTTGGGATTTCAGAAAAGAACTAAACATACTCATATTTCTGAAGTTTACTTGGAAGCTCCCTAAAATATTTATTTTGAAATTCTTTTTCAGAGGCCTTCTAAATAAAATAGGTCATTGACTCAGAGAATCTATGGGCCTGGAAAAGGCACTTAACAAAAGAAGTAACACCATAACTCCGTTCCTATTACAAATTATGATGAAGCCCACTAGTTGAGCCCATGGGTGAAGATGAAAAGTCTCTTGTAATAATTCCAAAAAGGGGCTAGTAAGAGAATTTGAAAAGTTTATAGACCCATAATGATTTTAATTTAAAAAAAACATATATACTCTTCCATAGGGTATACCTGCGAAAGAATGGGGAGCAATTGATAAGGGTCATACTAAAGGTCGCCTTGATATGAGTCAGACTAAATGACATTGGGCTTAAAGGTAGTTTGAGCCTAAGAGGAAGAAGACTCAGGAGAACCATGAAAGGTCTATTATGTGATCATTTAAATGGTGGGTCTTAACAGTAATTATGCGCAAAACCGCTCCTATAAATAAGTTATAGGTATCATCTTTACAGCCTAATCTCTATTTTCTTATTAAAAACCCTACCAAAATCCTGTCTGATTTAAGCATCGGAGTGCGTGTACAGGGGAAAACCCTTGTGCCCCTTTGATCATTTTCTTTCTTGTAGAGTTCTTAGAGACAAGCTAGTGCGAAGATCAAGATTCATTTGTCATCAAAAATCATCGTTATGAACAAATAACAACAATATCATTTATAGAGTATCCATTTGCATCTCTACTTATATCATTCAAAAAATGTGAGACCCAATTTTATAACATTGTATACCATATTTGTAAATGATTGATAGTGAAAATAATTATTTAGTGAAATTAAATAAATATGGAGTATGAATTTCCACTTTGAATTTTTGAATTTTGAGTTTATGATTTATAATATGGTGTATAAGAGGTGAAATAAATATTAATGGATGAATTGAAGGTGTAGAATAATAAAGTAAGTAAATTTGAAATTTAAATATGGAAGTGATAATTCCATATTGTAATATGCAAATAAATGATATATAAGAGAGGGGAATTTTATTATTTGGATGTATGGTATTTTGGCATTGAATGGAATACATATAAGAAGTTGAATCAAGGCCAAAACGTGCAGAAAATTTGGAGTGCACTTCAGTTCTTACTGCTGTATGCCGCATGTTTCATCCATTTATAAGGCAACTGAAATGTAAATTTTTATGGTGTAAAAGAATACAAATTAATCATATTTAAAGGAAGGAAGAAGATTAACTTGACATGTGATAAGTTGTGATTGGTTGAAACCTATAAAAGAGAGGCAAAACTGATCAGCAAAGTGGTCTTACACCACTCCTTTTCTGTTATATTGCTGATCGGCTGGATTGCAATTTTTATGGTATAAAAATTGCCAACAAATGATTTTTAATGGAGGGAAAACTTTTATTTGGAAAGATGGTTAAATGCTATTGGTTAGAGCCTTCAAAAAGAAAGGAAACAAGTCAAAACCACAGCCAAATTGGACTAAACGCCACTTTCCTACTGCTATAAGCTACCTGATGTGATTCATTTAAAGAAAACTTGGCTGAAAATTTTTATAGCATAAAATGCCATATAATTGATATTTGAAAGGAGAGAAGTTCAATAATTAACATAGGATAAATCTTTTTGGTTGGAAACTATAAAAAGATGAGCAAATCAAGTTAAAGAAACGTGCAGCATTGCCAACAAATGATTTTTAATGGAGGGAAAATTTTTATTTGGAAAGATGGTTAAATGCTATTGGTTAGAGCCTTCAAAAAGAAAGGAAACAAGTCAAAACCACAGCCAAATTGGACTAAACGCCACTTTCCTACTGCTATAAGCTACCTGATGTGATTCATTTAAAGCAAACTTGGCTGAAAATTTTTATAGTATAAAATGCCATATAATTGATATTTGAAAGGAGAGAAGTTCAATAATTAACATAGGATAAATCTTTTTGGTTGGAAACTATAAAAAGATGAGCAAATCAAGTTAAAGAAACGTGCAGCAAAATCTATCACTGCCATAATTTTTCTGCTGTCGTTTGCTGCCCATTTTAATGCAATATGAGATATGGAATGATGAGAAAAGAGATAAGTAGCTAAGTGGCAACATATTATTGGAGGACATGAATGAATAGAAAATTAAATGGAACAAAAACTCCAGCAATTTTCATCCTCCTTTGCTGACTTCCCCTGCTGCTACATGGTTTTCTGTTTGCTACTAAATTTCATTCTGTTTGCTTACGTTTCTTCCATACTATTTATCAAAAATCTCATTCCTTATTAACTAATTACTTAAATCTTCTTCATAAACCTTACCGTCACCTTAAAACCTTCTAAGAAAACAAGGAAGAAAGAGGGCGACGTGAAAGAATGAACAGAAAATGGAGCCACAACCATTCGGTCAAGGGTAAGAGCATGTTGAAAATTGATGTTTTCCTTTGATTCCAAACTTGATTTCTAGTATTTTCAAAGTGTAGAAAAATATTATGAAGTCATTTTTCCATGATATTAGCTCAATAAAAAAATCTGTCATTTTGGAGAATTTAGGTGGAATTGTGATCTCATGGAAGACATGCAATTCTTGCATGAAAATAGTAGGAAATAATAGCTTGAGATGGAATAAGGTGAATAGAGAACAAAAATTCATGAAATGGTGGAAAATCAAAATTGGCCATTTAAGAAGTTTCGGTCAACTTGAGAACCTAGAGGAGGCTTGTATTTCTTACATGCAAATAATAAGGAATAATAATTTTAAGATGAAAGAAGAATGAAAAAAAGGCTAGATTGAAAAATAGAAGAAAAATCATAAAGATGTGCAATAAGGGGATTTCGGCCATAGCTTAATTGGCCATGATATTTATTATACTGAATTTTAAGGTTTAATGATAGAAAATGAATATAGAAAATTAAAGAAGAAGATTGGTGAAATAAGAACCGAAAAAGGAGCTAAAACGAGAAAGCTCAGTTTTAGCACCAATGTAAATAATACTGGTTGTGCATGTACTGCGCCATTAGTGGCTGTATTTTATGAAAGCTAGTGGCTTAAAATTAAGAGGAAAAATATTGATAAATTTTGATAAAATTATTTTGCAGCCGAGAATGATGAAATTTTCGGTAGGCGCAATCGAAAAGCTCGATTTCGTAAGACATGTAAGGGGGAAGTGTGTGAGTTGTAGTGATATAATGAATTGCATGTTTTCTTGAGCTAAATTTTATGAGAATATTGGAAGCATGATTTGGTTTGAAAACATGTAAAAATTGTGGTTGATAAGCTGGTTTATATACTGCGATTTGTGTGCAGGAGGTTAGGAATCCGCAGTCGTTATGCCGTCAGAAAATTTCCAAAAGTATTCTAAAATGTTATAAAATATTTTAGATGCACGAACTGATTTAAATGGGAAATTTTGAATATAATTTCCACCAATTTTCCATAAATTGGAAATTATGAGAAAGTTATAAAATTAAATATTCATGTTTTATATTTTCATTAAAGTGAGAAATTAATTATGTTTTATATGATATTAAATATTCAAAATGAATATTTATTGTGTTCTCACTTAATACATGAATATTTACCGACTGATTTACGGTATGTGGAAATGAGAAATAAATACCTTTTTGAAAATAATTACTTAAATAAATGATTTAATTCATGGGATTTCCTTAAAGGTATTTTTATGGGAAAAGAAATGATTTTATACCTTTATGGAACTAAATACTGATCTTATTTATTTTATAAATTCCATAAAGGTGATGATATATGAAAATGTGAGAGCCTTATGGATAAACAAGAAATATTTCAAATTATTTTGAATAAGATTCATAAAGGCTGTGGTACTATTTTTATACTATTTTTGAGACTTAAGCCCCGAGATTCATGTTTACTATTGTTACTGTTACTGTCACATGGTTGATTGACTCGCCAGTCATCAGCGATCCCGGATGTCACCTGGCAAGTGTACACCGAGGACCCCCTATAGATCATGGCCATAAATCTCACTATATACTGTTACTGTGTCCCTTCGGGGATGATTACTGTGTCCCTTAGTGGACGATGATAGCATGATATGATGTAGGGTGATGCCTAATCTCAACTTACTAATTACTATTTACTAAAAGGACTTACTGAATCCTGTTTTACTGTACTGCACTATGAATTACTGTTTATTGAACTGAACCGTACCGAAATATTGTTTTACTGGACTATAGTGCACTGGGAAATACTGTTTACTGAACTGGTAGCTACTGATTCCTGTTTACCGAACTGAAAGCTACTGATTATTGTTTACTGAACTAAAAGCTACTGAAAGCTACTGATTACTGTTTACTGAACTAGTAGCTACTGATTACTGTTTACTAAACCAGTAGCTACTGATTACGGTTTACTGAACTGAAACCTACTGATTACTGTTTATTGAACTGAATTGTACGAAATACTGTTTACTGAACTGAAAGGAAATTTACTGTTATCGAGAAAGAATACTTTGAAAATTATTTCTAAAATAGAAATAATTACCGAACTGTTATCCAGTGATTTAGATATTTATAAGCTACTGTATTGAAAAGACTGTTTACTGTAATACTGTTTTACCACTGTACTGTCACGTGTTTTGAACTGTACTAAAAGGAAGGAAAATAAATGGTTTATCTTGTTTATAATTATGGAGAAATTGGTATTAAATTGTTTTATTAAGACAATTTATAAATTACACCCTATAGTCGCTTTGGGTTTCCGGGACAAGACAAGTATTCCAAAATACCTTCCATGCTCCATCTGGATTTCTCGGTCGACTATAGTATCCTTCCTTTACTGTGCTTAGTACACCGTTAGGAAAATAAATATTTTCCTGTATATAGATTTCATTGTATCAAACAGTATACGACTCTTTTACTGAGCACGTGGTTCCCTCACCCCTTACTTTCAAATTTCCTAAATTTATTTCGAGGATTATTTGATGGCTTCCTCCGATAAATATAGCTATGAGTAGCGCACTGTGACATAGCATTGAAATTTAAAGGTACAGTCACTTCTCTTATATAGCATTGAAATTTAAAGGTACAGTCACTTCTCTTATATATTCAGACACTTGTATACAGTACTATATTATTGCAAAATAGAAACAGGGGATGTAAAGTGTATGGAATATTGTAAAAATTTTTATATTCCGAATTTATTGAATAAATGTTTACAATTTACTACTGTTAATGATCAAGTGTTAAAGGTATCACAGACAGCCCAACCAGTAAAAATGTGTAAAATATGAGTAAATACAGTGTAATACTGTACATTCAGACTGTTACAAAAAATTTTAAAAATTCATTGATAATATATAAGATAATAATTTTTTTGAGTCAATATCATTAGACTAGTTGCTTACAACAAAACCTGTTAAAATTGTGCATGAATCTTTTCTTGCCAAAATTGAGAACTAGGTTGCACAAAAATTCCATCCGACCTTTTTAAGATTTGAATTTGAATGTACGATGTTCAATGTAAAATTTTAAAAATTCAAATCTAGCTTAATTCCTAATTAAATTTAGGCATGAAGGTGTAAGAAGCCAATGCAAATAATTACTAGTACTGAAAATATTGCACAGATATTGATTATGACAAAATTTTGTGCATGTCAACGCCTTATTGTTAAAAATGATGGTGCAGATCGAGTAGAGATTAGTTTCCTACTTAATATGATATGATAACACCTCATGTTTTATAAAAAAAAAATGTTGATGTAGGAGTAAGGGACAACTCAAAAGCATCTCTGGTTTTATACATAAAGATAGAGAGAGATAACAAATTTAGACAAACCAAACAAACCACATGATAACTTGTAGCACCAAATTTCCATTCAGTTGATTTTAAATCTGCTAAGGAGTTTCACTTTTTGGAGGCAATTGATAAAACTTTGGTCGACCAATGAAAATAATTCTCACTTTCTCAGCATAATCATACATCCTTTGTTCTTCCATGTCCATCAACTCATATGCTCTCTGTCATCGTTTTTTTCTATTTTCCTTTTTTTTTTAAAAAATGATTTACCTCGTCTTTTTGTAGTATATCAATAATGGATGATATTTATAAAAACGTACTCCAATTATTAAAAAAAATTCTTGAAATTGGTAATTTAGATTGATAACATGTATCTCAAGAAAATATGTTGTGAAATTGGCTCTAGCAAATAGGTTGTGGTGTGTTTCACAGAAGTAAGCCATATAATTTTTAAAAAGATTGTGTCAAAACTATGCAAATAAATGTGCAAGATATTGCTAGAATAGTGATTACTGAATGTATTTGTGTTTTGAAATATATTATTTACATTGAAATAGTACATAAAAAAAAATGACATTTAGAAAGAAAAGTTTCGGAAAGGGATGTTGGTGATTGCTCCACAGCCATCCTTATTCAGACTAGTTATCCATTGGATTTAGAGGTGGCAAAAACTAGCCCTAGCTCGAAAATTCACTTGAGATCGAACCGGAACCAGCCCGAATTGACAAAAAAGTCAAAGGCTCGTAATGAAAAAAATCCGAAACTAAAAAAACCCGAACTCGACATAACCCGAACCCGATACGATCCAAAACCGATTTGATCCGATCCGAAACCTGGAAAAAAACAAATTTATAACCCGAGAAAACTCGAATTATAATTATTATTTAAAAATAAATAAATAATTGATACACTTTTTTAATTAAAAAGTTTAAAATTTTGAAAACAATTATTATTTATTATACAATTTTATCAATTATGTATTACCAGCAAAATAACTATTGAATCTTTTTAATTAAATTAAATTAAAGTAATTTAAAACACCATAATTGTAAGAATCATAATTTTATAAGTATACGAATAATATGGATTAAGAAAACAATAAAAAAGACGTTTAATCGGAAAATTTCGGTTTCAGGTTACTATAGTTTGAATTTTCATACAAGTAAGTTGGTGGGCCCCACAAGAGTGTGCACCTAGCCAAAGACATCTGAATTATCATATGTTGATGATTTATGGTCTCAAGTAAATCAAGTTAAAGCTTTTACAGCTATTTGAGCTTAATTCGTAATTTTAGCGAAAAGACCGAAAAAAGCTAAATTGGCCATAAATCCTATAAAGCATTATCATAGCCAACCAAAATATTTATTTTGTCATATATGAATAGAACATGTGTGGAATTTATTTAATTCTCATATACCATGCAAAAGTAACCAATGAGAAAATAGAGAAATAAAGGATATTTGAGAAACAAATAGAAAAGTCAAATAAAGGGGCCTTAGTCTTTACCATAAGAGATAAGCATGAAAAATTTCAATTAGCTGTTTTTACCCCTCAAGTGGCCGGCTAACCCCTTGTAGAACAAGAAAAAGGAAGCAAAGCCAAAGAAAGAAGATGTAAGAAAGAAATGTGGCTAGCTAAGATAGGTTGGTTGCAAAGCTTATGGAATAAGCTTCAACCTTCTCCAAATTATTTATTTATTTCTTCCCCTAATTAAGTGACCGGCCAACTCATTATTCCAGCCCCATTTCTCAGCTATCTGAAAGCCAAGACAGAAAGAAAAGAAAGAAAGAAAAACAAAACGTGAGAGATTGGAAGAAAAGATGAAAACCCTTAAGTTACTATGCAAGCAGATTTTGTTGCCATTTTCGTCCTACTTCCAATCAGTTTTATCCTTTCCTCCCTTCATGAAAGTTGTTCCAAATCCTCTCCTCTAAAACATATCCAAAATTCATCTCAAAGGGAGTTCATTTGGCTGGCGAGAAGTTTGCTGGAAGTCAGATCTGTCAAGCTGCCCTGTTTTGACGAGATTGAGAGAATCATTTTGTAGGGCAGAAACGATCAGGAAGATGACTTTTTCTTGAAATGGTCAAGAAGGATCAATTGAAGATCTACCTCTTCTCTACCACATATCCGAAAATCAACTCAAACAGACCAAGTTTGGTAGGGGAAATCTGTTCTGGAAATTTCTGTTGCACAGGTGTTAACAACACAGTTCGATTGTGTACAATACGCGGATTGCCAAGCTTGAACGAATGAGCTTAGTCTTTGCTTTCGGTAAGTTGCTATGCAAGTTACGAGTAGTAGCTTATAGGGTAAGTGCCCTACATGAGCTACACGTAATAATTTACAAAATAAATGAAAGGTTTATAAAGTAAAGGAATTGATTGGGATGTGAATTTCGAGATGTGCTGCCATTGGAGATATAAATTGATTTTCCTTTGCAAGCTGGTTAATAACACATCCTAACCCCGTCTTATTGCAAAAATTTTGCAAAATTATTACTATTATTTTTGAAAAATTGTTAAAAGTTGGATATAGATCTCCATGTCTACATCAAGTTATTGCATCTTTATGCATAATTGTTTTTATGATATTTAAGCTTACACGAAGGTTATACGAAACATATGAAAGCTTTTACATCTCAATTACATCATGTTTTGAAGTATGTGAATGATATGACTTGATAGCATATTCATATGAGTTTTTGAATTGAGCATGCATTGCTTGTACATCCTATTGATATGAGACTTCAAAACATGAGATGATGACTAGTTTACAGACTTTTACGGCATCCCATTGTACTATGAGACTAATAGAGCATATGAAACATGCCCGAGCAGCTGATACTCTTACATGGGCAATACGAGGCTTGTCTGACATTTTTGTTGACAAGTTCCAATTCTGGTTGATCACTGGTGATGTGGACTAGGTCATTTATTACTAGGCTTTTCTATAAGTCAAGCTGAAGACCATTGAGCCAAATAATAATCTAAGCCCAAGAGGAAAGAGGACTCAGAAGGCCCATAAATGATCCACTGGGTTATTATTTAAGCTGTGGAGCTTAAAGGTAATTACGCGCAAAACAACTCCTATAAATAGGTCACAGGTATCATTCTTAAACCCTAAGCTCTATTTGCCTACTGAAACCCTGCCAAAACCCTATCTGACTTAAGCATCGGAGTGCGCGCGCAGGGGAAAACCCCTGCGCCCCTCTGACTTTTCCTATTTTGCAGATTCATTGGAGACAGACTAACACGAAGATCGAGGATTTGACGTCCGCAACCTTTTATTGTTGTTTTTGGCAACAACAATTGGCGCCGTCTGTGGGAAACAAATAAAAAAGCCATAAAACATGGTGAAAGACGACCTGCAGAAGACAGAGTATGTAGGCTTCGGCAGGGTACACAGTTTAAGCGACAGGCCTTGGGGGAGATAGGGTTTCCCGCACGCGACAATCCTTTGGCGAGAGGGTGTCTATCGCACCCGACAAGCTGGGCGAGAGCTATCTCTCCTGTGAGCATTGGGCGAGAACTGCACGACTGCATGGGTGATAGACCCTTGGCGAGAGGGTGTCTATCGCACCCGACAAGTTGGGCGAGAGATAGGCTTTCACACCTAACAGCATGGCGAGAGAGGCTCTCGCCGGAAACAAACCTATCAGCATGGCGAGAGACTGCATGGCGAGAACTGCAAAGCTGATAGACCCTTTGGCGAGAGGGTGTCTATCGCACCCGACAAGCATGGGCGAGAGATAAGATTTCGCACCTAACACCTTGGCGATAGAGGCTCTCGCTGGAAACAAACCTATCAGCATAAGCGAGAGACCTGCAAGAGATAGGCATGGGCGAGAGGCGAGAGACTGCTTGGGCGAGAGGCGAGAGACTGCATGGGCGAGAGACTAGCTCTCGCCACCTGGTAGGTGTTAAGCGAAAGAGCCCATCTCTAGCGACAGGCATCGGTTCATTCTGCCTATTAATTCCTAAATCAAGAGCAAATGCATGGAGCCCACTGCCACTAATTCAAATATTCTATAAATGTAGGAAATTCGAAGGATATAAAACAAGGATCATTCTCTCCCGTAAGCGTCTCCAGATCGGATTGCATATCCTCTTTCCGTTACCTGTATGCCTGATCGTTTTCCTTTTTCTTCTGAGCTCGTTCTGTATCTGATAACTTTGAGTAGTTTCTTTTCAAAAGAGGAGAGCTCAAAATGTTTACAAATGGAGATACTCGGGTTGTGACTACATTAATCTGGTTTGGGACTACCCCATTGTTTATTCCAAGTTGATTATTGCTTTCTGTCCACGGGAATGTCCACCATCCTGTTACCGCCTGAGAAACTGATATCCAATCAGCCACAAGTCCTAGACATCTTGTAAATTATCCCGAAAATCATCATAAGAAGGCCAAGGATGAACTAGACATGCATGTTGGCAAACATAGACAATTGGAAGAACATGATATCACAAACTTGGTCTACCTTCAAGCCATTGTTAAGGAAACATTATGCTTATACCCTGCAGTACCAGTCATTGGCCTTCGGGCTGCATTAGAAGATTGCACCCTCTCAACAGGATACCAAATTACATCCGGTACACAATTGATGGTAAATGTCTGAAAGATTCAGCGTAATGAGCGTGTATGGTCAGACCCCCTTGATTTTCAGCCTGAGAGATTTTTGACCTGCAATAAGGACGTCGATTTTCGAGGCCAAACATTTGAACTCATCCCTTTTGGCAGTGGAAGAAGGTCATGCCCTGGGGCCTTGCTCGCCCTCAAGATGCTGCACCTTATCTTAGGCAGTTTCTTGCACAGTTTTGAAGTTGCTAAACCATCAAAGCTCGAAAATGTAGACATGACAGAAAGCAATGGATTGACAAATCTGAAAGCAACCCCCCTTGAAGTTCTCTTTACTCCGTGTCTCGTTTCCAAGCTCTATGTGATATGAGCATAGAACTAATATAACTACCCGGAATAATAATGTACTTTGTGGTGTAGATAGAGGCTTGTTACAAGGGTCCTGTAGCCCTGCACTCTATCATTGAGTTGATCCTTGCTATGTGCTTATGGTCTTCCTAGTTGTATATGATACCTAGCAGCATGCATTCTGTCGCATAGCCAGAAATTAACTTCTTTAGAACAATTGTTTAAGAGAATAGAAGATAAAAGTGTCTACTATGTTGCGTTCTATCAAGGAAAAAGCTGAAGTTGCACTCTTTTAAAGATGACTTTTTTATCTTCGAGAACTTCCTTGCTCCTTCACGTGCGGCTCGAGTCTCTTGCCTCTTCATGTTGTAGTGGGCAAAACACAAAAAATAATGATAATAATAATAACAGAAGGCTCGATGCAGTGGACAGCAGTGGTGAGGGGAATTAAAATCTGTTGAAGGAAATCATTGCTGCTTAAGAAAGGGGCTTGCAGTGCTGCTTTCGTGGGGAAAGCTAAACATGCAAGACCAAAACAAATCTCTTACGGATCCAGTGTAGCAATCCGGTTCCCCACCATTGAATTGGGTCCAAGTACAAGATATACTCAACTTATGATGTTGCTCGTCCTTTTGCTGATGGTGAAGGATAATACATGCACTCCAATCTAATGAGTATCACGATTGTAATGCTCAATGCCATAGTATTCTAGAGGGCTTGGGAATGTGAAAGGGTAAAATATATGGATGGAATGATCCCTGTCGCGTAATGTTAGCTCTCAATAGGAAATGATCATTGCTGGAGAAATAAACAAGGGTGGGAAAATCATCGTTTGTTAAGCCAATGGCAACAAGGCAGTCCAACTGGGCTACGATTTTGGAAATATGAACAACGTAACACACGGACGCAGGCTCCCAGACGCGACATGCTTGAACGAGAAAGTGGCTTCCGCACGCAGTGGGCTTCATGGTGAGAGTATGGCTCGCCTCCACGACAGCTAAAGCAGGCAAACAATGATTCCCACACACGACATCTCCCTTGGCGAGAGACATCCTTCCACTCGCTAGACATATCCTTGACGAGGAGACCGCCTCTCGCTTGTACGGCGAGAGGTTATCTCTCACTCCAGACAAGCCTTAGCGAGAGACCTCGTCTGTTAGCACGGGGCGAGAGCTATCTATCCCGCGTAGACATATCCTTGACGAGGAAACCTCCCTCTCTCGACATGCATTGGCGAGAGGCATCCACCTATTGGCACTGGGTGAGAGCTATTTCTCGTCCGCCGACAGATCCTTGCGAGAGGAGACCTCATCTTTCGACGGGTACTTGGCGAAAGACCTCCTCCTGCTTGAACGGCGAGAGGCTATCTCTCGCGCCAGACAGGCCTGGGCGAGAGGGACCTTCCTCCTATTAGCACTGGGGCGAGAAGGACCTCCCTCCTGTTAGCATCGAGCGAGAGTAGACCTCCTCCTCTGATGAGATAGACAAAAAACAAAACCTCTGCTTCAAGATCTGCAAGTACGTTGGTCATAGCCGAACGTGAAGGTGACTCGATAAGGGCTCAGTCATTGAGCACGGTGGTGGCTGCCAGCACCATTAGCCAGTACAATTCAGTTTCTTTGCTATTGATTGAGCTCATATATATACGACAAAGCAATTTGCGCAACCACAACCCATGCGGCAGACCGCTCAGCCGCAAGCATATGCGGGCAGAGCCCACATGATTTCTAGTCATGCCCGATAACCACTCCGGCCTGCCCACATGCAATCCACTCTGGCGCTGTCTCGCACAAGGCCCACGCGGCAGGCCTCTCGGTCGCAAGCTTGCTTAAGGTCCACGTGCATGCCACTCTGCCGCAAGAAGGCACGCACAATAATGCGAAAATTATTCTTGCGCAGCACGTGACTCGAACACGGGCTATCCAAGATAGCAAAGAAGCACACAAGAAGGTTCACCCAATTCGAGTGGGCATAGGTCCTGCGCGGAAGGCCACTCTGACGACGGGGTGCTCAACCATGCGATAGCTAAAACAGGCGAACAAAAGCCATGCTGTAGACTTCTTGGCGAGCCCAACCGCAAAAGCTCTCCATGAACACAGTAGAGCTCAATTGGTGATATAGCTGAACGCCCAGCAAAGAAGAAATCAAGATGGCGAGCACGTTTCAAATACGATAAGCTCTCCACTTTGATAAAATGACAGCAAAGAAAATTAGGCAAACATAGCACCCATAGGCAAGATTCCCCCGTTTGCACAATACAGGCAAGCAAAGAACAACCGAGTCATGCCTTTCTGCAATAGCTAGCAGCGCTGGCGATTACGAAATCCAAATTCATGGTTCGCCCATTAGAAAAAACTTTGACGAGCACATTTGGTGATCCAAGCGCACGTCCAAGTGCGGGATCTGAGCGGAATGATCTAGAATCTTCTAGACCTAGTGCGCGCACTAATCCGACAGAGTGTCCAACAGCTTCCTTCGGCCCATCTATCGATCATCTGATACAGAAGCTTTCAAGAACTACTCTAGCAACCATCTAGAAGTGGCTTAAGAGCTATGCACTTGGCCTATTAACAACCACACATGTGAAAGAGGCAGGTGTCCGAGGCAGACACTAGCCATTATCGTGTAAGGTAACAAGCTAGACAGAGCTTGGTTCGATACAGTTGGATCGAAAACTTGTGGTAAGCTCGATTGCCGGTACCGAGGCACGACTTAATGCACAATCCATGGTTGACAATAGAACATCTCAGCACTTCCACTTTACAGATTATTCAAAGACAAAGACTTGGAATGGTACTGGTGGTAAACATTTGCCATTATTGTTTTAACATTTGTTGCAATTATATTATTACTTCATTTAATTGAAAATACTACATTATGAAACGAAAGGCCAGTTGTTTTTATCTGTACTATGATAATCCTCCATGTTTGATAGACATGTTGCAGGAATAGAAGAAGAAAAAATGAAAGCTGGCCAAAGAAGAAGCGAGACGGGCATAAATAAGTCCCTAAGCGAAAAATGCGGGAGACGGGCATAAATAAGACCTTAAGCGTGAAGAAGACGCGAGACGGGCAAAAATAAGTCCCTAAGCGATAAATGCACGAGACGGGCATAAATAAGACCTTAAGCGTGAAGAAGACGCGAGACGGGCACAAATAAGTCCCTAAGCGATAAATGCGCGAGACGGGCATAAATAAGACCTTAAGCGTGAAGAAGACGCGAGACGGGCAAAAATAAGTCCCTAAGCGATAAATGTGCGAGACGGGCATAAATAAGACCTTAAGCGTGAAGAAGACGCGAGACGGGCAAAAATAAGTCCCTAAGCGATAAATGTGCGAGACGGGCATAAATAAGACCTTAAGCGTGAAGAAGACGCGAGACGGGCAAAAATAAGTCTCTAAGCGATAAATGCGCAAGACAGGCATAAATAAGACCTTAAGCGTGAAGAAGACGCGAGACGGGTACAAATAAGTCCCTAAGCGATAAATGCGCGAGATGGGCATAAATAAGACCTTAAGCGTGAAGAAGACGCGAGACGGGCAAAAATAAGTCCCTAAGCGATAAATGCACGAGACGGGCATAAATAAGACCTTAAGCGTGAAGAAGACGCGAGACGGGCACAAATAAGTCCCTAAGCACAAAAGTGTGTGAGACGGACAAACCAAAAGCCTGAAGCGAAAAATGTACGATGTAGGCTACGCATTTACTTGAAGCAAAAAAGTGTGCGATGTTAGTCATGCATGAAGTGCTTGAACTTGAAGCAGTAATTTAGTGACATAAGCCCCATATGTAAAAGAACTTGAAGCAAAAAAGTGCACGAGGAAAGCCTGATTATTACGTGAGACTAATACAAGGTAAATGTGTAGTCGCTTCTGTAGATGAGTTTAAAAATGGGCTGATCTGTTTGTAAAAAACTAAGCTCTTTCACCAAAAACTGGGGAGCACTCTAGATTAACTTCTGCCTCAACAGGAGCATCGATACTAACAGGCACCCAAGCATGTACGCCCTGAGGTGCTATAATTATCTAAATCATCTTCGTCCAAGTCTGTGAGAACCCCGACCATCTCGGGTCAATGAAAAGGCTCTTAAGGGTTGGTAAGATCAAATAGATCTTTATAAATGTCTATCCTCAGAAAAGGTTTCGAATTCTCAGCATCTGGATCGGGCTTCAACCAATCAAGAGCATGCCAAGTACAAATCACATATGATGAAACCAGATAAGAACATATGCATCCGCTTATGGTACTTCTGGACGATGTGCTCTCATGGCCTTAACCCAGATTCGGTTTTCTTCCTCTTGGCTAATAGAAGGCACTTGAAAAAAAAAATGATGACTCGATGTCGTTTCTGCTACAAATAATAATGAAGTTCATTAGTTGAGCCCTCAAGTGAAGATGAAAAGACTCTTGTGACAATCCCAGGAAGAGGGTAGCACAAGAATTTGAAAAGCCCATTCTTTACATACTCTTTCACAAGGTAAACCTTGTAAAAGAGTGGGGAGCAATTGATGTGGACTAGGTCATTTATTACTGGGCTTTTCTTTAAGTCAAGCTGAAGACCATTGAGCCAAATAATAATCTAAGCCCAAGAGGAAAGAGGACTCATAAGGCCCATAAATGATCCACTGGGTTATTATTTAAGCTGTGGGGCTTAAAGGTAATTACGCGCAAAACAACTCCTATAAATAGGTCACAGGTATCATTCTTAAACCCTAAGCTCTATTTGCCTACTGAAACCCTGCCAAAACCCTGTCTGACTTAAGCATCGGAGTGCATGCGCAGGGGAAAACCCCTGCGCCCCTCTGACTTTTCCTATTTTGCAGATTCATTGGAGACAGACTAACACGAAGATCGAGGATTTGACGTCCGCAACCTTTTATTGTTGTTTTTGGCAACAACAACTGGGATTGGAGATGACGAGGATCTATGGCCATAGGTAACACCCAGGTTCCGAGGTAACGATGACTGCTTGCTGATAGCTACAGTAGGCTAAGACTTTATTAGTTGAATTACTGGGTTTGCCTAACAAGAACTGTTTTATGAACATGATATATGAGATTACATGATATGTGATTGAACTTTACGAAGCATTGTTTTTATGATAACTACATGGTTTGACAAAATCGACTTTGCATCGTTTTACCATAAAGGCATGGTGATATTGAGTTACATGAAATATGAAGTTTAAATGAGTTAATGATATGTGATTTTGTACATGACTTTATACGAAACACATGTTGCATGCATTAGTGGTGCTATATCCTGTTTGTTACTATCTCTGCCCTTATGTAGTGGCTTACTGAGTTTTTCCCCAAAAGCTCACCCCTTCATTCTCTTCTACAGGTTAAGCTGAGATAGCAACATTTGATAAGAGCCGTTCCTCGTTTTGACGTTTCAAGCTAGACGTCAGACCTCAGTTCATAGCTTGATATATATATGTTTACTATTCCTATGTACTTGGAATTTGATAATTTTGTACAATAATGTAGTGTGAGATGTGATAAGTATAAATATCTAATTACTTTTAAAAAAATCGAGTTAAAATGTCATGCCCGATCTTCCTTAATATCTTACGGAAGCCTAAATTGCGGAATTAGAAAAAAAAATTTTTCCTTATATCACTATTCGTTTGTAGGTGAATATGTAGGCCACTTTTCAATTTCATGTGATCCTTGGATCAATAAGATCATCTACATCATATTTTGTAATGTATTCAGGCATATCTACCAACATACATAATGCCAACTCAAAAGCATAATGGTCATAATATTCCAATAATAATATAACCTAGCTTACATCCCAGACTCATCACATAAGTATATATATATATATATATATATAATATATATATAGAATCAAAAGAATTCCAATACACTATGCCATCATCCCTCTATGTCTATACAAACCGCTGGGAGCCATATACCTTAGACTATGCAAGGAAGTCCACTCTCAAGAAGCTTCCCAAGCCCAAATGAACAATCGCTGTATCGATCACTCTGAAAGGGAGGGGAAAGAAGAGGGGAGTGAGTCGCAACTCAGTAAGTAACAACAATAAGCAACTAAATAATACCAAGCATCCCTCAATTTTGAAAGCTCATTCAAATCACTTTCAATCATATCAAATCAATTATGCTGCATTAAAACTCAAATACGATATGGAAACTCAATAACAATTTGTAGTCAAATATAGAGTTCCCTTAGTAGACTTTAAAGTCTCAATATCAAATCATACATAAAGTATGCTGTGCGATCAATAAAAACCAATCATAGTACATAGAGAGTCCATACAGTATCAATCGATGTTACTTAGAGCTAACAATTAACGATCTACGGTAGCGAACCGTAGCGATCATCCCATAAGGGACGTGCCTATGCATAGACCCCCAGCATCATTGCGCACATGACACCAGGACCTGCCCAACGTAATATACGGGACAAGCCGATCGTTTCTGAGACTTTTACTCGCGAAACAGTGCTCTAAGTCATTCAAATGTGTCTATAAAGTTCTCAAGGTACGGTGCCCAAAGGTCTCAATACTCCGGGTCTAAAACAGAAATCCATTAGTCTTTCAATAAAATTCATTCTTATCAAATCGGCCTTCCAAGATTTCGTATCACAATCACAGTGTATAAATATGTAGCTAACAATCGTAGGCTCGTTAAGCCTTTTTAAAGCACTTTAAATTTTAAAACAAAATCAGAAAACCATATTAACCAAAAGCTTAGCTCAATTGGAAACTAAAATGGGTTATCACATTAGAGCAATAATACATAAAACCAAATCAAGATTTGGCGAGCCTATAGCATGCTTGTAAAACATTTTCAGGAAGCTAAACCGATCAATCAAGGATAGGCCCAATATGCAGCATTCATTTTATTTCAATTGCCAAATTCCAAGAATTAATAGCATTAAACAATTTGGATACAAGCAGTCGCTTAGGGTTACTTACAGTACTTCCTTCGCTTTTGAATCAGTTCTCCCTCACCTAACAAGTCTTGGAGTATTGATTGATTTCGGGTCAATCTCAGTCCTTAGGACAACCCTCTACATAACACACAGTAGATTGAATCAATCTCCATACATCCATCGATCTTAGTATTTCCAATCATAAGCTAACATTAAGCATTGTATAATTCAACAAGAAACAATACTTGGCTGTGTTTCCAGAGTTATTCAAACGTTACTAGCACCGTTTATTGCCTTTTCGTTCGTTTGAACTACTTACGACCCATTTGGTCCATTTCTGTTCTTTAAGGTTTTGGACCTTATGGCCTTGTGCTAGACTTAGGTACAATTCCCATAACTTAATTATCAAACCGTAATTTTTATATTACTTCTAACTCAAATCCCTATTTAGACATATAAGGCTCATTTCCTAATTCATTTTGTGCCATTTCCCATCAATTTTTAGACCTTGGTCCAAATCTGGCACAGTAGGCAGGAAATTTCCTGACCTGTGTACAGTAAAATGCTTACTGCCAACTATAAGGACATGAGATCTGTACAAACTCAATACCATGTCAATCATGACTCATTTATCTTTCTGAACATGTAAAGTTTGCAGTCATATTTGATCTGGGCAATTTTCTATGAATATTTGAAGTTTACACTAAAAATCTGTCCCCAGCAGTGAGTATCCTGCATGCATTCGTACATATCTTAAGCCATGAAGTTCCAAATCTGGAAATTGCAAAACTAGGTGAAATTTAACTCATTTCCCTATTTAGAAATGTAAGATTCATAATTTAACTCCTCCTATATCAATACCAGAAATTTTCCAAAGTTTCAGTATGTACAGTAGTCTCCTGACACAGTAAACACTGACCAATATGCACAAACTGTCTCATATCTGGTTATAGGAGTATCTAAATGATGCAAACCCAGAACCATCATGTTCCTAACTTAATTATCCTTTCTAGACATGTAAGGCTTGCACCCTAATTCAATTTAGGCCATTTGCTATGATTTTTCAAAGTTAGGACTGTGATTCACGTTTCTGGACAGAACACCCTGCACTCATTTGTGCATAACTCAAGCTACAGAAGTCCAATTCAAGAAATTCCAAAACTGACTTTCTTGTAACTTAAAGGGCCATAATTCATAATTTTTCCAGATTTTGTCTCCATACATAACTATTAAACTGCTCTTTTAAATTTTCCAGCCAGACAGAACAGCAATTTCAGATTTACACCAAGTCAGAATTTCAGTTTATCTTTATCTAACCATAGCCATTTAAATTTAGCTCATCACAATATCATTTTCATGCATGATAATCAATCATTATAGGGTTAGAACCTTACTCCCTTTTATTTGATGCACAAACAGAATCTGTTGGAGCCATTTCAGACCATTTTTCCAAGCTTGTTTGCTGTCAAACCTATACACATCAATGCCAATCTAATGAACACATTTGCATTCTATTTCCATAGATTAATTCCAGCATAAACACATCAACTCAGCTCAATTTACTACCTTTCTTATTTGCCCTGAAATCCCAATCTAAATCTGCTGTAGTTTGGGTTTCAACTCCTCACTTCTTCAATCACCAATGGGCAGCTCTTCTCACTTCTTCTCCTTCACTTCCAATGCCCTAATCTTGTTGAACCAAGACCCCCATTGCTTCCATGGCTCACGATTCTTTGGTCAGCCTATACTCCAACCTACATTGTCTTCCTTCATCTCGCTGCTGCCCCTTCTCCATGGAAATCCATCATCAGCTTGAGTGTTGAGGCGAAATGGATGAGGGTTGAAGAGAACTTCAATCTATGGCCGGAAATGGGGGAGGAGGAAGAGAGGTTTTCCAGCTAGGGTTGTCAACACTTCCAATAGGGGTTTGGCTCTTCTTTGTCTCGGTTTGGGGTGGCTTAAACAGAAGCAAACGTGGCTCATTTTTTTTCCAGCCTTTAACTTAGGTTTTCCAGCCCTTTAGTCTTAGATCTCCAACCCTTGATTTATTTGTCAACCTTTGACTCTTGTTTCTAGCCCTTGATTTATTTGGCAGCCCTTGCTCTTGTTTCCAGCCTTTTTCTTGTATTTCCAATCCTCATTTCATCAGTTTCTAATGACCCAATTTAACATAAATGGATTAATAGATGAATAACCATTGTTTCAAGCAATAATAACGTCTCTCATTTTTTTCTATTGTCTTAATAATTCTAATTTCCATAACTTATATACACATGTATATTTATACATATATATATATTTAATTCTCTCATAGTATATCTTAATCAATTTAATTTATTTCCTACTTCATATCTTAGTACCTACATACTCACATTTACATATCCATCGCTTCTTGACCAAGATGGCCCGGACATTTTCAACTTCCATAATCTGTCCAAATTCCAAAATAACCTCAAGTCAGTCAAAATTTACTCTAGTATACTTACGATAGATATCGAAATTAAGGGTTATTACATAAAACGAGATGTAAACGAGTGTTGGTTGATTGTTTATGTGAATAGTATTTTGCGTTGTGGTTTGAATTATAGTGCAGAGGGTTTTCCGTAGTTGAGCGGAAATGCTGCCAAAATTCAATGTTGAGTAATTTTAAGTTGTGAAATGAACTGGGACCTAAGGAAATCAACCTTAAACTGTGATCAGGTGAATAGTAAATCGAAATTTAAAGAGTAAGACTACTCGCTACACAAACCGTAGTTAAAGGAAAAGGAAAGAATTAGCCCCAAAATCTCTTCTTCCACTAATTCGTTATTGAAAATGTCTCGTATTTTCGGCGTATGACAATAATATATGATATCAAATAACTTTTAATATTATACTTATTGCATTTATAATAATAAATATATTATTAATTTAACATTTGATTTTATTATAAAAATCATTTTAACATTTTATTATTTTTATTTTATAATAAAATTTTAATTTTAATACAATAATAAATCAAATATCTAAAAAAATTATATAATTTCAAGATTTGTTTGAAACTTTGAATTTGATATTTTGTGCATCACATCAAAAATATTTTTAATAAAATTAAATTTAAACTATATTTTCTTAAAGTTTTAAGTACAGAAAGATATTGAATTTAGATTAAAAAAAAACTAATCTTAAAATTAAAATTCAAGTTCTTAAGATTAGAAAAAGTTAAGTAGTTAAATTAAACAATATAAATACAATTTTTTTTTATAAGCTTGGACATCATTGAAAGAGAAAATTATAAATCAAGCTAGTGGTAATTTTTTTTTAGCCTTAAAACAAAAGACATTAATAATTCAAGCTAGTGGTAATTAATTATTTATTATATTATAATAATCTTATACATGAATAAACCAATTTGGTATCTTATAATAATGATTTGTATATTATATTATAATGATCTTTTAAGAATAAATTATGTAATCTCTTAGTGTGTAAGTATTATTTTGATAGAATTAAGTATTTATTAAAAATAATTTATTTATTACCTATTAAATGTAAAATTAAAGTGTGGATAAAATAATTCTAATAGTAAATTAACGTGTAATTTAATAATATATTATAGTAGTATTACTGTGTATGTGGTAATTTTAATAAAATTTGTTTTTATACTTTATTAATATTATTATTAATTATATTTAAATAACTAACACTATATTAATTAATTTAGTAATATCTACTATTTAATAGTTTAAGTAGACAATTGATCAATTGGTGTATATCTAATATTATTATGTTAATGTGAACATGAAAAAATTAATATTCAATTGGTGTATAACCGTAAATGATATGATTATATCAAATGTTATTATTTATAATATAATGTCAATTGGTGTATATAACTCGTTTAATTTAACGTTCTAAATTTTTAATGAGATATTTGATTAATTAATGCGTACGAGTACGATTATATTTAATATAATAATGTTATATTATGATTTATGTACAAACCAAAAACAAAATAGATATAAAATTGAGGCAATTAATTGACCAATTATTCATAATATTAAGTATTTTTTTAATGTATACTATAATTTTATTCAACATTACAATTGAACAATTAGTTAATTAGTTATGCGGTTAGATTTAATATAATTACTAATTATGTTGATATTTAAAAGACAAAATAAATGTAAAAAAAATTCTTAAAAATTTAAAATTTTATTTAAAATATAATATAATTATTATAAAAGCTAATAAAACAAAGTAAAAAATAAAAGAAATTTATTGAACTAAGAATGTCTAAATTCCAATGAATGTTGACCCAAAAAATACAATAACCCAATAAGTTATTGTTAAGAGTATAAAGTCATTTATATAAATGTTTAATTGTTTAGTGTGATTTATTTATAACTAGTTTTTACTCGTGCGATGCACGAATTAGTTGTAATTATTTAAATTTATAAATATATATAAAATAATATTTTTTAGTTTATTTGTTTAAAGTATAGATAAAATATGTCTAATATAATTAAGATATTCAATTACAAAAGAATTAAATATTTAATTAAAAATTATAAAATTCAAAACATAAGATAAATAAATATTAAGAAGAATTAAAAAATAAAAACATATCATAAATAATATTATTGAGCACATCACAAAATGTTAAAATAGAACTTAAAAGTATATTTTAACAATTTCAAGTGTTATAGTAACATTTTTAGGCATATTATAATTGTTGACCTAAATAATCATTATTATAAATATGCTTTTTTACATACATATAATATAAATATGCATTCTTTTATTTATATATAATTATAACATAAAAATATTTATATTTATATTTATATATGAAAGCATAATAACTTGTATAATGCACGAATTAATTTTATTTATTTAAATATGTATGTAACATATATATATTTATAAATTTATATGTTTTTTGCATAAATTTTATTTATTTAGAAAAATAACAATTTTAAATATTTAAATAATATACATGATATTGATGGTTTAGCTTTATACTTTTCAATTTAGATAATAAAATATTTTTAAATAAATTAAAATTAAAATTATTTATTTTATAATACAAATAGATATCAATTAATATTTTATATAAATTTTCAAATAGATAATATTAAAATTATGTTGTTTTTAAATATTTTTGGATTAAATAGTATTTAGAATTAATTTAATATATTCTTTTTTTTAAATATTCAAAAATTATAGGGATAAAATAAATTTTAAGAAAGTGGAAAAGTAGAGAAGTTAATACTTATTATTCTTTCATAAAAAAAAATACTTATTATTCTTTTTGACTTAGTTTGACATAAAATTAATGATACTTACATGTCATTCAAATAAACTATTCATGTAAGCATATGTGTAAGCATCTTACCAAATTTGTTATGTACATTATAATTTAATATGTGTAATAGGTAATATTTTTTTTAGAAAAAAAATAATTTTAAATATTTAAATAGTATACATGATGTTGATGGCATATTTTTATACTTTTAAGTTTAGACAATAAAATATTTTTTAAATAAAATAAAATTATTTATTTTATAATATAAATAGATATCAATTAATATTTTATTTAAATTTCCAATTAGCTATTATTAAAATTATATGTTTTTAAATATTTTGGATTAGATAGTATTTAAAATTAATTTAAGATATTTTTTTAAAATATTGAGAAGTTCAAGGGATTATAGAAATTTTAGGGAAATGAAAAAGTAAAGAAGTTAATACTTATTATTCTTTTTGATTTAGGTGGACATGAAATTAATGATGCTTACGTGTTATTCAAAGAGATTGTCCATGTAAACGTATATGTAAGCATCTAACCAAATTTGCTATGTAGTTTGTAATATAATATATATACTAGTTTGTATCCCGTGCAATGCACGGATTAATTTTATCTATTCTAATTAGACCTGCTCAAGGGCCGGGCTACCCGTCCAAGCCCGAAAGCCCGTTCTAAATTTGGTCGGGCTTGGACAAAAATATTTGATAAAAAAACGGGCTTGGGCAAAATTTTTAGGCCCGTTTAAAAATCGGGTCGGGCCTCGGGCTTGCCTTTCAAAGCTCGAGCCCGGCCCGGCCCGAATTATTATTATTTTTTATTTTATATATATCTTTTTTAATAACTCCGCCTGTGTGAGTTAACGCAGCCGGTCCCAAGCCCGGGTAAAGGAGGAGGGTGGTGATAGGTTTGGACAACCAGCCTTAAAAACTAGTCCAATCTCATGAAATGAACCAATATCAAAACAACGTTGGGGCGTCCCCTACACAGCGACGCGCTGCATCGGAGCCCGGGTGTAGTGAAAAGTGGGCAAGGGTTGCTAGGTCGTCGCCCAGAAGTGACGCGCCACATCGACGCCTGGATGTGGTGTAAAGTGGGCAAGGGTTGCTAGGTCGTCGCCCAGAAGTGACACGCCACATCGACGCCTGGATGTGGTGTTAAATAGGCAAAGGTTCCCACACCACAATGGACGAGGGTGGGTAAAGAAGTTAGTCCATAACCATAAGCTTAGGTTAGGATCTTGGAATATAGGTACGCTTAGTGGTAAGTTAGGTGAGATTTGTGAGGTTATGAGTAGGAGGAGGGTTAACATCTTGTGTCTCCAAGAGACCAAATGGGTTGGGGAAAAGGCTAGAGAGATAGCACCTTGGCAATATAAGCTTTGGTACACAGGGAAAGATAGAGACCGAAATGGAGTAGGTATCATTATAGATAAAGAGTACCATAAGGATGTTGTACAGATTAAGAGACAAAGGGATAGGATTATTTTGGTTAAACTAGTTTTAGGAGAAGAGGTGTTGAATGTCATTAGCGTGTATGCACCCCAGATAGGACTTGATGAGGTTAGTAAACGACAGTTCTGGGAGGATTTAGATAAGGTAGTACAAGAAGTACCCATAGGAGAAAACCTTTTTATTGGCGGTGATCTTAATGGACATGTAGGTACAAGTAGAGAGGGTTTTGAGAGAGTACATGGGGGTTTTAGTTATGGTGTAAGAAACGAGGGAAGAGATGCTATCTTAAATTTTGCTTTATCTTATGACCTAATCCTAGCAAATGCATTGTTTAAGAAGAGAGATTCTCATCTTATAACCGTTAGAAGTGGACCAAGAGCAAGTCAGATAGATTTCTTTTTAACTAGGAGTAGGGATAGACATAGATGTTTGGATTGTAAGGTTATCCCAGGTGAGAGTGTTACCGTGCAACATAGACTCTTAGTTCTAGATATGAAGATAGATAGACGACATCGAAGGAACCAACAAAAAGGAATTGAACGGATTCAATGGTGGAAGCTAAAAGAAGATTGTCATACAACATGTAGAGATAGTTGGATTCAAAAAGAGGCTTGGACAACAGAAGAGAACCCAAATGTAATGTGGAATAAGATGGCAAAATGCATTCGGGAGGTAGGCAAAGAGACATTAGGAGTATCAAACGGAAAAGTGCCCACTGGAAAGGACGTAACATGGTGGACTGCAGTAGTAAAAGATGCTATAAAGACTAAGCGAGAGCGTTACAAGGCTTTAAAGAAGAACAATACAGAAGAGAGTTTTTCAGAATATAAGGTAGCAAGAAAGGAGGCAAAGAAGGCTGTGGCAGAAGCTAAGAGAGGGTTGCGAAAGAGATTTACGACAAGTTGAACACAAAGGAGGGAGAGAAAAGGATATACAGATTGGCGCGAGCAAGAGAAAGGAGGAGTCGCGACCTAGGAGTCGTGAAATGTATTAAGGATGAGCATCAAAGAACTCTCGTTAAAGATAATGACATTAAGGACAGGTGGCGAGATTATTTTAACAAATTATTTAATGATGGACAAAATAAAGTTTTGGATAATATTTCGGTGCCTCTTAAGGATTTAAATCGATGCTTTATGCGTAGAATCCAAGAGACAGAGGTAAAAGATGCACTAAAGATGATGAAGAATGGAAAAGCTATTGGACCTGATGACATCCCAATTGAAGTTTGGAAATGCGTTGGAGATGTAGGAGTTAGGTGGTTGACAAATCTATTTAATAAGATTTGGCACACTAACAAAATGCCAGAGGAATGGAGGAAGAGTGTCTTAGTACTTTTATATAAGAACAAGGGCGATATTCAAAGTTGCGCCAACTACCGAGGCATAAAATTGATGAGTCACACGATGAAACTATGGGAGAGAGTGATAGAACGGAGATTAAGAAAAAATGTAGAGATATCGGAGAATCAATTTGGTTTTATGCCGGGTCGATCAACTATGGAGGCAATATATTTGCTTAGACAACTTATGGAGCGCTTTCGAGTAATGGGTAAAGATCTTCATATGGTCTTTATATATTTGGAGAAAGCATATGATAAAGTGCCTAGGGAGGTACTCTGGTGATCCTCAATGAAGAAAAGAGTTCCTTTGAAATATATTAAACTAATTAAGGACATGTATAGAGGCGCAAGGACACATGTGAGGACAGGTGGGGGGCAAACAAGTGAGTTTCCTATCACGGTGGGATTACACCAAGGGTCAGCATTGAGTCCATTCTTGTTTGCGGTAGTTATGGATGAACTGACAAAATCCATCCAGGATAAGGTGCCCTAGTGTATGATGTTTGCAGATGATATTGTCCTATGTGCGGAAACTAGAGCGGAGATCAATACAAAGTTGGAAGTATGGAGACAAACGTTGGAATCAAAAGGATTTAAACTAAGCAGAGTGAAGATTGAATACATGGAGTGTAAATTCAATTCTAACCGACTGGAAGAGCATGATGTAGTGAAGTTAGATGGGGTGGCGATACCTAAGCGGGATCATTTTCGATACTTGGGATCAATAATACAGATGGATGGAGAGATTGATGGTGATGTGACCTATAGGATCCAGGCTGGATGGAGTAAGTGGAGAAATGCTACAGGTGTGTTGTGCGATAAAGGAATTCCTACATGGTTGAAAGGCAAGTTTTATAAGACAGTTGTTAGACCAACATTGTTATATGGTAGTGAATGTTGGGCGACTAAGAGGCTACATACACAAAAGATGAGTGTAACAGAAATGAGAATGTTACGGTGGATATGTGGATATACAAGAAAGGATAGAATGAGAAATGATGATATTCGTAAGATGATTGGAGTGGTACCTATTGAAGACAAAATGTGTGAAAATCGTTTACGTTGGTTTGGACATGTAAGACGTAGACCTGTAGATGCTCCAGTTAGGAGAATAGAGGCTATGGATGTTGAGAGAAGGGTTAAGACTAGAGGAAGACCGAAAAAGACTTGGAAGGAAGTAGTTTGGAAAGACATGGAGGTTTTAGAATTAGATGAGCAAATGGCCTTGAATAGGAATCTATGGAGGCAGAGAATACATATGGACGATCTAACGTGATTTTAGATATTGGTTCATATAGCCTACCCTAATCTATTGGGATAAAGGCTCTGATGATGATGATGATATATCTTTTTTAATATTAATTAAATTTTTATATATATTTACTAAATATAATATAATTATATGTACATAAAATATTATTGATTAATAAATATGATTATAAATATTTAATATGAAAATTGATATATAAATTTTGACAAATTAAATTAAATTTTAAAGGGTATAAAATAATAAAAAACAAATAAAATTAAAATTAAAATATAAAAAAATTATTTTCTGGTCGGGCTCGGGCTTGTAGTATAAAAATGAAAACGGGCTTGGACAGAAAAATCAAGCCCAAATGTCGGGCCAGGCCGGGCTTGGGCGTGTAAAAACCATATTATTACCTGTCATGAGCCCGGCCCGAGCTTGGCCCGACCCGGCCCATGAGCAGGTCTAATTCTAATATATGTAACAAAAAAAATAACATTATTACCAAAATAAAATAGAATTGCTTCCAGCTAGCCACTTTCATCTATTCAACCATCTACTTTTAGCACCCTTCAACTCGTGATAGTAGCAAGAACCCAATAAAAAGCACATAGTTGCAGCATATATAACAGCAATCTCCAGTTAAACTCCTCCAGTCTAGCAATCTACATGAAGCAAAAATAAAAAAATAAAAAACATAAATTAGAAAATGCAAAGCAATGACAATAGTAAAATCAATAATTTAAATCAACTAATGAATAAAACTTGATTGTAAAATTGAACTACATTATTATTGTTCAAAATATAAGGTACTAAATGATCGAAATAAAATAGAAATTAAAGAAAACAATAAAAACTTGTCAAAACTAAAAGTGCAGAAAGGATACAAAAAATGGAAGAGAGAAATTGCAATGCAGAAATAGTGTCACTCAACCCTTTTTAGAAGCAACGAAACACCTTTAGAAACAACCATGAATACCAACAACAAAATTCAATCAAACCAAAACAAAAACCAAAGCAATGCGGAGACACAAACCTTAAAACAGTTTAATGTAGATTAAGTAAAAATTGAATTTTGAAATGGTGAATTGGGTATGATAGAAAGAAAACATTAGAAAGAGAAAATCGTGGAGTTACCACAAAGAGAAAATCTTGGAGTGTAAGTGAGATAAAATTTGAATTTTGAAATAGTGAATTGAATCTGATTAAGAGAAATCGTGGAATAAAACAGAGGGGGATGTATCTGGATAACTCTCACATTCAGTATTTGAATAATTATAGTTTTTAATATGGTTAAAAAATAATTTTCAATAGAATTAAAATTATGAGATAATTGCAATTTTAAATTTGGATAAAAGAAAAATTGTAGTTGGTTTTTTAATAAGTTTCAAACTGTTGCACTACTTCCTATTATTTAGGATCTGGATAATGGGTAGTTATACAATAATAAAAAACTAATTTAATTTCAGTTTTAATAAAATCTACATGTATCCTAATCCTACGTTTCGTAAAAAGAACACGTCCATGTACGTGCTCTCGTGACTTACTTATGAGGTTTTCATGTTTTTTGAAATATAATAAATATGATTTATTAATTTGTTTAAAATAAATAATTAGTAGATAATTTAATAGGATAAGTAAATAATGTTTAAATTTTGAATAACAAATATTTGAAAAATTAAATTATTTAAAATAGATAATTTGATAAAGATTTGAATAAAAAAGATTTAAAAAATATTAATTTGTTTAAAATAGATAATTAGATCATACTTAAAACTAATAGTTGTTATAAATTATTAAAAAATCTAAAAATTAAAAAAAATAATGATAGAAAGTTAACATGGTGATGACACGTGTCACTATTGTTTTATGAAATATAATATTATATATGATTAGATTTGTTAGTTATTTATTTGTATAACTAATACTTTTGGATTTTCACTTTCTTTTAGTTTTAATATATATATATATATATTTGGCTTACTTAAAAAATAAATTTTTATATAATTATTAATATATAATTATATATTTTATGACAAACGTGAATATCACAAGAAATTAAAAAAATAAATAATAATTATCAAGTAATAAAAACATTAAAATGTAAAAATTTATATTTATATAAATATTTATTAAATTTTAACTTTAATTTAGCATTTCTATTATATTGTTATTTAATTATATAAAATTAAATTAATTATTACATTCAAATATATAAAAATATTTATAATTTATAAAAGTTTAAAATGATTTGACTAAGCCCGCTAAGCCTGCCTGATTAAAATTGGACTGAACCCAAAATCGGACCGAAACCGCAAATAACCAAATCCGAAAATACCCAAAACCTAAAAAACCTGAACCCGAATATAACCTGGACTAAACCCGCCCGAACCCACCTGTTTGCCACCTCTAATTGGATTGAATCTGAATAAATATAAAAACCACTAAAGGAAAGAGTGATGCTTATGCCACTCCAATGGAGCTATAATTAACTGTGATTTGTTAAGTAAATAAACTTAGCATCTAATCCTAAACCCTAACCTCCGAATAACTCCAGAACCAGCCACCGTTGAATCCCATGAACCAAAAACTCAGAAAGGAAGCTAACTACACCCAACTACACGCAGGTTTTACACGTTATCCTCTGTCTCTCATTAGTTTCTGCGCATTTGCCACATCATCCCACCGTCCAGCAGTAGCATACATATTACACAAAATCACATAGCTTCCATCGTGTTGTGACATCAGCTCAATGAGTCGTTCTACAGCTTGAATCCCCAAATCTACATTTCCATGACTCTGACAACCAGCCATATGAGCCTTCCGAACTGGCGCACACAGCTCTAAAGTCATTGATGTAATCAAATCCTTTGCTTCTAAGAACTTTTCAGCTTGACGAAGTAAATCAACAGACAGGTAAAATGATTGTCACCTGGAGTTATTCCATAAGGTGTATGCATTGAATTGAAATAATACTGCTCTTCTTTAACCAGCCCTTCTATAACCAGCCCTGCATGGCTAAAAGCAGATAAAATTGTGCGGAAAGAAATTCGATCAGGTAATATGCCTGACTTCAGCATCTGCTCGGAAAGTTCTAATGCTTGAACACCATGTCCATGCAGGCACAGAGCTGCAATCATGGCATTCCAAGACACTGAATCCACACAGGGCATTGTAAGGATCAATGCAATAGCATCCTCCACAACACTACATCTTGCATACATTTAATCAGAGCATTTCCAACTGAGCCGGACAAGTTGAGTATGGAGTTGGTGTCCATTCTCTAGTGCTCCTAACATGGCACAAGAAGTGCTTGCTGCTGTAAATACATAATCACATGCTCAAATACCTCTTCATCTGGTTAAACAGCTTCAAAACCTCTAGTCCAAACCTATATTCTGCTAATCCTGATATCATTACAGTCCATGTTAAATGATTCCTATCTGGCATCTCCTCAAAAAGCAACCTACCTTCACCAACAAGGCCTCCATTCACATAGCCAGACAAGATTGCATTTCATGAAACAGGTCTCTTACGGGCATTTTATTAAAAATCTCGCAAGCCCAGTCCATATTATTACATTTCCAATACAATGAAACTAATGCATTATTCACAGCCACAGGCAATGAAAAATCAGGACTAGGCTTACCCTCTGTTCTTAAAACATAACGATGCACTTACTTCCCAATCTGAAACATTCAGCATGAGCACAGCCACTAATAATACCAAGTATAAATATACATCTTCCGAACATATCTAAAGATTCTTCATAATGTCCTTGATGCACGTACCCGAAATCGTTGCATTCCAAGCAACTCACTACTTTTCACTCATCCCATCAACCAACTCTCTGGCTTCATCAAGTTCATTATTCATAACATTCCTTTTAACCATCGTCATCCACGACAATTCTTCTTTCTCATTCATCTCATCAAACAACTTCCTAGCTTCAAACATGCACAGTTAACATAAACAGAAACAAGTGCATTCAAAACCGAAGTAACAAACCCTGTCCCTGACTTCAAAACCATGCAATATATTTGCTTACACCGCATATCTATCCCCACCAAGCGCTAATCCATCCAAAACACTAGTGAAAGCAAAATAATCGGGCCTAAATTCATCAGGTAACGTCTGACGAAAGAGTTCAATACAAGCATGCAATCATCTTAACGCGAAAACCTTGTGACAATCGCGTTGTAAAGACCATTGTCCTGGATACTCAAAGGGGTTTCTTCAAATATTTCCCTCTTTTTTTTAATGTTTAACAGAGGATATTTCTTATCTTCAACACCAGCAGCAGCATGAATACGTAGCACCAGCAGCAGCAGTTCGATATGTACCAGCAACAACAGGAATATGTAGCACCAGCAGCAGCAGTCTGATATGCACCAGCAGTAGCAGGTAGCAGATAGCAGAAGCAGAGGCACGTGAGCAACAGCCATAATTCATTACTAAAGATTGACTGTAATTGGTTAAAGAGAAGTTAGTTAGAGTTAGTCAAGTCAAAGTTAGTTAAGTTAGTTATGTACAGAACACCTATATAAAGAACAATGTAAATTGTATCCATTTTATCAGATTGAATCATCAGAAGTTTATTCACGAAATTTTCTCTTCTTCAAGATTTTAATATGGTATCGGAGCTTGTGTCAATTGTTCAAGATTCATTCAAGATTTGTTGAACAATCAAAGAATTCTGTAATGGCAACGTCAGCCACAACAGAAACTAGTAGAAGAAATGCAGAGGATCAGTCAAGTCCTTACTATATGCATGCAAATGAAAATCCAACTCTCGTTTTGGTTTCTCCTGTGTTAAATGGATCTAATTACCATTCTTGGTATAGGTTAATGAGAATGGCCTTATTATCCAAGAACAAGATAGCATTTGTTGATGGGAGCATCTAGGCACCAGCAAGAACAGATTCAATATATTCTGCCTGGGAAAGATGCAACACCATGGTGTTATCTTGGTTAATTCATTCTGTCTCATCGTCTATAGCACAAAGTGTAATATGGTTAGATACAGCAAAAGATGTCTGGGATGATCTTAAAGATCGATTTTCTCAAGGAGATTACTTCAGAATTTCAGATCTACAGGAGGAGATTTCATCTTTTCAACAGAAAATCATGAATGTTACAGAGTATTATACACAACTCAAGATTCTTTGGGATGAATTGGCAAACTTGAGGCCTATCCCTACTTGTCGATGCAATCCACAATGTTCTTGCGGAGCCTTGAATCTTACAAGAACATATCAACAGCAAGATCAGGTGATTAAGTTCTTAAAAGGATTAAATGACAATTTTGCAACAATAAGGTCCCATATCATGCTTATGGAACCACTTCCTCAGATTAATAAGGTCTTTGCATTAGTAGTACAATAAGAAAGACAGAATAGTTCCATTCTTTCCTCTTCTGTTCAACCTGCTAGTGCATTCAACACAAAGGCAGCAACATCTTACAATCAGCAGAACTACAATCATCAGAGGCACGTGAGCAGTACATCGGATAATCAGCAACCTGTTTACAAAAGACAAATATATTCAAATTCAAAAAGGCCAATATGCACATTCTGTGGTTTTCAAGGACATACAGTAGATAGATGCTACAAGAAACATGGATTTCCTCCAGGCTACAAACCCAGAATCAAGAATACTGGAAGGATTAATCATGTTGAGGGATCATTTGAAGAAAATGATGTTTAGGAAAGCAAGGTAGAAGCTGGAGTTCATTTCACTCAAGAACAATACAACAAAATACTTGAAATGATCAATGGATCGAATTTTGCACCAACAGCAGACAATGGCAAGTCTATTAATGCTACGTTTTCTAATTTGCCTGAGATCGACAACAAAGGTATTAAAATTGCATCTTGCACAGCTAATAAATCCTTTTATGATTAATTATGGATTTTTGACAGTGGAGCAACTGATCACGTTATATGTTCACTTAGTTATTTTCAAACATATAAATCTATTAGTAATACTATTGTTAAACTTCCAAATGGTGATCAAGTGCAAGTAACACATATTGGTAATGTAAAATTATCATCCTCATTGATCTTGATGAATGCTTTATATGTTCCAGAATTTACATTTAATCTGATATTAGTGAGTCAATTAATGAAAACTCTTAATTGCATAGTAATATTTCAGTCTAAATTGTGCATTGTGCAGGACATAGCTTCATGGAAGATGATTGGTTTGGGTAAACAAAATCATGGACTTTACCAACTGGTCAATCATGCTACAGAAAGCAAATATCATTCTAAAGACTTGTTGATTTCTGATAAATGTACTGTTAATACTACAAGATCAATTGATACTTGGCATTATCGATTAGGACATGCCTCATATCCTAGGATAAAGCTTTTACAATCACTAGATTCATCAATTGTAAGTCATGAACATGAAGTATGTGATGTTTGCCACTATGCAAAACAGAAACGAAATTCATTCCTAGTTAGTGCATCTGTTACTTCTAATTGCTTTGATATTGTGCATATAGATATTTGGGGACCTTATCATATAAAATCTATTAGTGGCCATCATTATTTTTTGACTTTAGTAGATGATTATAGTAAAGCAACATGGCTATACCTTATGAAAACAAAATCTGAAGTAAGAATGATTATCCAACAATTTTATAATCTTATTGAAACTCAGTTTAATACTAAGATAAAATGCATAAGAACAGATAATGGACAGGAGTTTAATATGTTTGAATTTTTTTACTCAAAAGGGATTATACATCAAACATCATGTGTTGAAACTCCTCAACAAAATAGTGTTGTAGAAAGAAAACATCAGCACATTTTAAATGTTGTAAGAGCCTTAAGATTTCAATCTAGACTTCCAAAAATTTTTTTGTTTGAATGTGTTTTACATGTTGTTCATATCATAAACCGTGTACCTTCACCAGTCATTAAAAATAAAACTCCATATGAATTGCTATATAATAAAATACCAACTTATGATCACCTTAAAATCTTTGGCTGTCTTTGTTTTGCAGCAACATTACCTAGTTCTAGAACTAAGTTTGACTCAAGAGCAAGAAAATGCATTTTCATAGGATATGAAGTTGGAAAGAAAGGTTAGAAAGTCTATGACTTAGAAACTAAGAATATATTTACTTCAAGAGATGTTATGTTTTATGAATACATATTTCCCTTAAAAGATGAAAACAACTACTTACAAGAATATAACAAAACAAAATTCATATTTCCTTTACCTGTCGACATTACAGATTCAATTTCCTTTCCATATTCTGATAATAATAATGCTAGTAGCTCTTCATCACCAAGCCCAGACAATACATCATCTCGAAACACTAACACCTTAAATCATAACGTTGAGAGTAATAACATTGATAACTATCCTAATACTAGAAAATCACAAAGAAAAAGACAAATACCAAGCTATCTACAGGACTATCACTGTAATATAATAACACAACATAATATAAGACACACATTTAATACACCTCATCCACTCTCAAAATATTTGTCTTATGATAAAATTTCTAGCAAACACAAAGTATTTTCTATTCAAATTACTTCACTAAGTGAACCAAAAACATATAACCAGGCCATTAAACATGAATGTTGGAAGCAAGCAATGAAAGATGAAATAGATGCTGTAATGAAAAATAACACTTGGGAAATTGTAGATTTACCTAGTTCAAAACAAACAATAGGATGCAAATGGGTATATAAAATTAAATACAAAGCTGATGGATCCATTGAAAGATTCAAAGCTAGACTAGTAGCTAAGGGATACACACAACAACCAGGTATAGATTACTTAAACTTAGATACTTTTTCACCAATAGCAAAAATGACAACAATTAGATCCTTATTAGCCATTGCAGCAGCCAAAGATTGGCATTTACATCAACTAGACATAAATAATGCATTTCTTCATGGAAACTTGAATGAAGAAGTCTACATGGAATTACCACCTGGTTTTTCTACATCTCATCCAAACAAAGTATGCAAGTTAAAGAAATCTCTTTATGGACTGAAGCAAGCAAGCAAACAATGGTATGCCAAGCTCACTGATGCATTAATCCAACAAGGCTTCAATCAGGCAAATTCTGATCCCTCCTTATTTTTGAAATATGATGTTAATTCCTTTATTGCTTTATTAATATATGTTGATGATGTTATATTAGCAAGTAATAGCCTGAAGCATATTATTGACATGAAAAAGTATTTAGATGAAACATTTAAAATCAAAGATCTAGGCACTTTAAAATTTTTCCTAGGACTTGAAGTAGCTAGATCACAAAAAGGAATTAATTTATGTCAAAGAAAATATGTTGTTGATTTGCTTCAAGATACAGGTTATTTAGGGTGCAAACCAACACCAACTCCCATGGTTTTAACACAAAAGCATCTCTTACATAACCAAGATGAACAACTACAAGATTCTTCAAGCTACAGGAGACTCATTGGAAAGCTACTCTACCTAACCACTACCAGACCAGATATTTCCTATGCCACTCAACAATTATCTCAGTATCTTGACAAACCAACAGCTCAACATATGAAAGCAGCACACAGAATCTTGAGATACATAAAATCTTCTCCAGGACAAGGCATCTTCTTCCCTGCAGACAACAGGCTACAACTTAAAGCATTCACGGACTCTGATTGGGCAGCATGTCCAACCTCTAGAAAATCAACAACAAGTTTCTACATTTTTCTTGGTTTAGCCTTAATCTCCTAGAAATCAAAGAAGCAAGCAACAGTATCAAGGTCTTCATCAAAAGCTGAATATAGAGCTATTGCATCCACTACATGTGAAATACAATGGCTGAAGTATCTATTAAAGATCTCAACATCGAACATCCACAAGCAGCAGTTCTATTTTGTGACAACAAATCAGCTATTCAAATTGCTGAAAATCTGATCTTTCATGAAAGAACAAAACACACAGAAATCGATTGTCACATTGTTAGACAACATATACAATCAGGATTGATACATCTACTGCATGTATCTTCTAAAAACTAGCTAGCTGATATATTTACTAAGCCTCATTCACCAGCAACCTTCATAACATATATCTCCAAGCTGGGTCTACAGAGTCCATATACTTCAGCTTGCGGGGGGGTAATAGAGGATATTTCTTATCTTCAACACCAACAGAAGCATGAATACGTAGCACCAGCAGCAGCAGTTCGATATGTACCAGCAACAGCAGGAATATGTAGCACCAGCAGCAGCAGTCTGATATGCACCAGCAGTAGCAGATAGCAGAAGCAGAGGCACGTGAGCAACAACCATAATTCATTACTAAAGATTGACTGTAATTGGTTAAAGAGAAGTTAGTTAGAGTTAGTCAAGTCAAAGTTAGTTAAGTTAGTTATGTACAGAACACCTATATAAAGAACAATGTAAAGTGTATCCATTTTATCAGATTGAATCATCAGAAGTTTATGCACGAAATTTTCTCTTCTTCAAGATTTTAATAATGTTGCCTGACGAAGAATAAGCTGAAACCAAAGACGTTCTTTGAAACTATACTTGGTTCAGGAACATTATCGAACAGTTTCCGAGCGTAGACGATCCTTGATTATTTGTAGTAGACGTCGATCTAAGGTTGAGAATGTGGCGAAGTGTGTAGAACCCCAAAGCTACCATAAGGCCAGAGTTTGGAAGTAACAATAACATAGTTGCAGTTGGCAAGTGTAATGGTTGGCCACTGTACGGATGAATTCTGGGCTCGTCGTGGGTTAAACAGTTGATTTTCATGGCTTTTGAAGTACAAAGCAGGTCCATTCATGGAGAGTTTTTTTAAATTTGCTATAAAACTGAAAAAGAGAGAGATAATGACTACTTTAAACTATTCAAAGGTGCCGCAAAACACGAAAATTGGGTAGGGCTCAAGGAATTTGATATATACGCCTTCACCTCTATAATTCCGTATCAATATTGACATCAAATGTCAAACCTCTAAACAGCTTTATGACGAGATTAAAAAACTAACATTTGTTTTTTTTTATCAACTAAGACTTAATCTAATAGATGTTATTTTCTTTAAGAGAATTTTGATCCAAGGTTTGATCTCTCATTCTCTCATTGTATCTTATATGAATCAATAAGAAAAAAATAACTTAACATATGTTTTTTATTTAAAAACTAAAAAATGAATATAGTGAATATGCCATAATGAATTTAATCTTGGATTCAATTGGTGGACTTTTTTAAAAATAAAACATCAATCTTTTTTATTTTTTGTTTGGTGTTATTAATCACCTAAAAAATTTAGATTTATTATCCCTTATATTGACATGACAGTTGAGTTATTGATTCCACAATTAGGGTTAAAATTTCACTTTTTTAGTTTAGTTTTTTTAAATTTTTTTATATTATTCCCTAAAAGGTATATGATAGATTTTTAATTTCACTTTGTAGAACTAAAAATTTTCATTGTCAATGTGTAAGATAATAATCCAAATCTTTTTAATAAAATTTTAAAATTAATAAAAATACATCAAAAAGATAATTTTGATTTTAGAAAAAAAAATTTGAGTTTAGGAATACAGTTAGAGGTCGGAAGAAGACAATACTGACTAACTTTTAAAACTCATAAAAGTATCTTAATTCTAATATTTAAAAATAATCTTAAGTACTTTTGTTGATACCAAAAAGGTGACGGGCTTGTTGATGGAAGATCAACTCCTTCCTCCTTAGATCAACTTGCAAAATAAAAGGTTTACTGGAGTTTTTTCTAATAGGACTTACTTTGATGCTTAAGTCAATAGTAGTGTTTTGATAATTCAAGTAGGAAATGAGAAAGTATAAAAGTATTTTAGAGAGTTCATACCTTTGCTTCTACGTTACATCTCCTTTTATAGGAGATGATTTCTAGTGAATGCAACTCACGTCCCTCGTGCATCAAGCATGCATGAGTGAGCAGTTATTGGTAATGATGGGGCCACTTCCTGCCAAAGTACCATTGAGTGGGTGAGTGGGTGGTTTTGTATTCTATCATCTTACATTCCTCATCCAGAGGAGTAGTGGACCCATATGGTCCACCTTTGGTGAAACTAGATTTTAAGGCCATAATTCCAAGGCTTTCTTGGGCTATGGATTGGCAGTAGAGCTTGTTATGGGCCTGATCGAGTTGGATTCGAGCTGGTTTAAATTGATTCCAGCCCAAAACCAAAAGGGACGAGTTTCAATCGGTCTACTACCAAACTAGTCCTAGGCCTAGCTACACTTTAGTGTAGCGAAATCGGTACAACTTGTTTAACCAGTGAATCGGTTCCCAGGTTGAACTGGGCTAGTCCCCGGACTGCCCTATTTTTTTAAATTATTTTTTAATTTATTTATTAATTTTAATAAATAATATTATTGCCTTATATAGTTATATTTAGTTATGTAATATATTTATATCTAATAAAGTTATTATTATAATAAATAATAAATAATGTTATTATAATATAGTTATCACAACTTATCTAATAAAGTTATTACTTTAAAAAAATTTATAATACTTATTTTGATAAAGTTAAACTTATTTATTACATAGGAAATATAATTAAATTTATCACTTATCATTTGAAATATAAATAAATTTGTTATTTTGCATTTAAAATATTTATTCATTTATCATTTACTTCTAAGAAAACATATTTATTTAGTATTTTTAAAATATTTATTTATTTTGTATTTTAAATTTTTATTCACTTTCTAAACTTATAACAATATTTGATTTGGTATTTAACAATAATAATAAAGGAGAAGGAGACAATCAGACAAGATTTTTTACATGAGAAACCCCTTTAAAAGTTAAAAGGATAAGAACCATAGGACGGTAGTCCATTAAAAAATTTACTATGACTAAATTTATTTACAATTTTGCATATTTACAAAGAAAGAAAAATAAAACTATTTCCTAGTCATCACAATTTATAAGGATTGACCTAGAAATTTCTTTCTCCAAATAATTATCAGCGAACTCATTAGCCATTCCAAGTTCTTTATTACAATATTCCACATCAAAGCAATATTTGAGGCATGTTAGCATGCATAATGAAGTTGGATGAAGACTGGTTCAATTGTCTCCAATGATTCTTTCACATGTCGAAAAAATAGATTTTGAAGCAACGGATGATACTTGCACTGCAAAAACATCTCAAGCCATAGAAGTTAAAATTGAAAATTGTCTATAATTTTCTTTCCTTCGTTGGAGAATATAAAAAATTATTGTTTATTCGAAAATTTTGACTTCAGAAAAATCCTATCTCATTAGAGCTACCTCTACCTCCATTATAACTTCGTCGACTTGTTGATCCGGATCTGCTAGCTTTTCCTTTTAGCTCCATTCTCTTCTTTGCTGCTGCCTTAGATGCATCGAAAATGCCTCCTCGGCTGCTGCCGCCACCACTATTGGTTTCGTTATTCGATTCTTATTATCATCTATTGGACTTCTCTCTCTTACCTTCATAAAAATTAAACAAATCTCAAAAATATATATTAATTGAAGACTTTTGGTCCTCAATATAATCAATCCCAAAAAAATATTTATAACAATAATAAAAACTCTAAATTTAACTTACCTTGACTAGGATCTAATAAAGTTGTAATACAATGAATTGGAGGAATTGTTTCCCAATATTTTATAAATTTTTCCTTCATGCCACTTTTAAAAGAAGATAAATTTTTATCATTTCTATTTTAAAATTGTGAGACCCAATTTTATAACAATGTACACTATATTTGTAAATGATTGATAGTGGTAATAAATTAATTAGTGAAATTTAATAAATATTGAATGTGGAATTTCACTTTGGATATGGATTTATGATTTTTAAATATGGTGTATAAGAGGAGAAATAAATATTAAAGGATGAATTGAAGATGTAGAATAAATAAAGAAAGTAAATCTGAAATTTATACATGGAAGTGATAATTCCATATTATAATATGCAAAAATATGATTTATAAGAGAGGAAATTTTATTTTGAACATATGGCAAATTGTCATTGAAATGGAACGCATAAAAAGGAGAGGAAAGCAAACCAAAAACATGGAGAAAAGAGGAAGGCACGCCACTTCTCCTTTGCCATGGTGATGCACGGCTGGAAATCTTCCAAAGGAAATGAAATGCAATTTTGCGCAATAAAAATTGATAAATGATAATTAGATGGAAGGGATTTATTAATTAGAGATATGGCTGATTTAATTGCTGAAGTAAACATCAAAGGCAATGAAATAAGTCAAAACATGCAGAAAAGAGATGAGCTCCACGCCATTAATTTTGCTGCAGTTTTTCTGCACATTTTAATTGCTCAAATAGACATGAGAGGATGTTAATGGAGGGAAAATGTTATATTTGCAAATATAAATTAATTTCTATTGGATGGAGTCTTCAAAAAGAAAGAAGACAAGCCAAAAAACATACAACAGAAAATTTATGATTCACGCCACTTTTGCTGCAGGTGTGGTGCTCAGTTCAAGCATCAAAAAGAAAATGTAACAGCAGATTTTTATGACATAAAATGTCATAAAATTGATACTTAAAAGAAGAGAGGTTTAAAATTAACAGGTGACTAATTTTTATTGGTTGAAACATATCAAAAAGAAGAGATAACAAAGTCAAAAACGTGCAGCAAATTCCTCTTCTCAGCCGTTCCTTTTACTGCAGTTTTCTTCAAGTTTTAAATGCTTAATAAGACAAGTAATTTATGAGGAAATGGGATAGGAAGCTAGGTGGCAAACTTCTATTGGCTAGTATGAATAAATAGGAGATTAAAGAGAGCAAAAATTGAAGCAAATTTCATTCTTCATTATCGATTCTACTCTGCTGTTCTCAACTTTTCTGTGTTGCTGCACTTTCATGCTCTGTTTCTTCCGTTTCTTCCTTGTTTGTTTAACAAAATTTCATCCTTTAGTTAGCTAACCACCTAACCCTCCTTACTAAACTTTTCCTTCATCTCAAGACCACCGAAAAATCATGAGAGGAAGGATTGACGTGAACCAGAAAAATTTTCTATTGGAGCCGTATTGGTTCGGTTGAGTAAAGGTAAGAGGGTTTTGATGATTTGTTGATCCTTATGATGATGTTTATTGGTCATAGCATGGATAACATGTTAAGACATGAGATGGAAATGAATAAATAAGAGAGAAAAATGCCTAGGAAGTTTCGGACAGAGGAAAAAGGGAATATCAATTTCTATTGTTTTATGTTAATTCAAAGTTATAAACTTATAGAACTAAAGGTGTACATCTCCTATTTGCTATTGGTGTTGAGTTATTTTACTTGAGCAAAAATATGTCATTTTTCATGGGTTTCGGTCAGCTTTAGAAGTTAAGAAAGACATGCATTTTATTGCATGAAAATGATATAAAACAATAGCTTACGATGGAATGAAGAGGATGGAAATATTAGAATTCCATAAGCAAACAAAATCATGAAAGTGTGCAATTAAGGGGTTTCGGCCATAACCTTTTTGGGCATGAAAATATGCTGAATTTTATGGTTAATGGTAAAATGATTATAGAAATCAAAAGAGGAAGGTTGGTGAAATCGAAACCGAAAAAAGAACTAAAACGAAAAAGTTCAGTTTTAGCACCAGTGTAATTTATACTGGTTATGCATGTGTTGTGTCATTAGTGGCTGTATTTTATGAAAGCTAGTGGCTTAAAACTAAGAGCAAAAATATTGATAATTTTTTATAAAATTGTTTTGCAACTGGGAATTTTGAAATTCGGTAGGCGCAATCGGGAAGCTCGGTTTTGTTAGACAGGTAAGGGGGGAGTGTGTGAATTGTAGTGATATAATGAATTGCATGTTTTCTTAAGCTAAATTTTATGAGAATATTGGATGCATGATTTGGTTTGAAAACATGCAAAACTGTGGTTGATAAGCTGGTTTATAATCTGTAAATTGTGTGCAAGAGGTTAAGAATCCGCAGCTATTGTGCTGTCGGAAAATTTCCAAAAGTATTCTAAAATATTATAAAATATTTTAGATGTATGAAATGATTTAAATGGGAAATTTTAAATATAATTTCCACCAATTTTCCATAAATTGGAAATTATGAGAAAGTTATAAAATTAAATATTCATGTTTTATATTTTCATTAAAGTAAGAAATTAATTATGTTTTATATGATATTAAATATTCAAAATGAATATTTATTGTGTTCTCACTTAATACATGAATATTTACCGACTGATTTACGGTATGTGGAAATGAGAAATAAATACCTTTTTGGAAATAATTACTTAAATAAATGATTTGATTCATGGGATTTCCTTAAAGGTATTTTTATGGGAAAAGAAATGATTTTATACCTTTATGGAACTAAATGCTGATATTATTTATTTTATAAATTTCATAAAGGTGATGATATATGAAAATGTGAGACCTTTATGGATAAACATGAAATATTTCAAATTATTTTGAATAAAATCCATAAAGGCTATGGTACGATTTTTTTTATATTGTTTTGAGACTTAGGCCTCGAGATTCATGCTTAGTACTGTTACTGTTACTGTCACGTGGCTGATTGACCTGCAAGTCAACAGCGGTCCCGGATGTCATCTGGCAAGTGTACACCGAGGACCCCCAATAGATCATGGCCATAAATCTCACTGTATACTATTACTATGTCTCTTCGGGGATGATTACTGTGTCCTTTAGTGGACGATGATAGCATGATATGATGTAGGGTGATGCCTAGTCTCAACTTACTGATTTACTGATTTACTGGTTACTGAAAGAATTTACTGAATCCTGTTTACTGTACTGCACTGTGAATTACTATTTACTGAATTGAACCATACTGAATACTATTTACTGAACTGGATCATATTGAATACTGTTTACTGAACTGAACTGTACTGCACTGGGAAACATTGTTTTACTGAACTGTCTTGTACTGAGAGATATTGTTTACTGAACTGTATCATACTGATTACTGATTACTGTTTACTAAACTGCATTGATAGTCACTGTTTATTGAAAAAGGATATTATGAAAATTATTTCTAATATAGAAATAATTACTAAACTGTTTATCTGTGAAGACCGAGAATTTTCGAAATAAATATAAGGTATCCGAAAAAAAAATTTTAACTTGGATAAAAAGAAATCCAAAATAAATAAGAAAAAGGAGAAAATAACTGGATATAAAGAAATCCAAATTTAATCAGAAATAAAGATATATAATTCTATATATATTTATATAAGGTTATTATATAAATATATTTTTAAAAAAATATATACATTCATATATGGAATATATGTATATATATCATATGTTGAAATACTATTTTTATATCATTGAATATATATGTTAATTTTTGTACATTTATGTGTATATATATATATATATGAAATATATATATATAGAAATTTTAATTAAAGTATACATATATATAAATGGTTTATATATGAAATATATATTTACTTGTATATATATATAAATATAAATATACATATGAAATATATGTATAGTATTTTAAATTAAAGTATATATATATGGTTTATACAAATTATATATATATATCAAATATAGTAAATATATATATATATATATAAAATTATATGAATATAATTATATATAAAAAAATAGATTTAAAAAAAAAAGAAGTGGGAATCGGGGACATTTCCTCTTTTGTTTGTCAAACAGAAGAGGAAAACTAAAAAAGGAAGCGCCGGACGACGCTGGCCAAAGGAGAAAAGGGGAAGAGGAGCGACACCACCGGCGAGAGAAGAAGCAACGGTGACGGCGTGAGGCGGAAAGGAAGGAAAAAATTGGGCGGCCCGAAGCGAAAACAGAAGAGAGAAACCGAGAGGAAAAGAGGGAAAAAGAGAAAAGGAAAAGTGGCGGTGCCGTCGATCTGGCCACCACCACACCACCCATGTCGACGGCGGAAGCTTAAAGAAGAGGTGAGGAGGGCCCGACGGTGAAGGAAACGGTGGAGGAAGGAGAAACGTGGAGGAGAAAAGAGTCGAACCACCACCTCCAGATCCACCACCGCCGGCGCAACCGTTCGGGAAATGGAGGCCAGATCCGGCTTCGGGGCAACTGTGGGATGCTGTAGGGTGGCTGAACTGTCGGAAATGGTGGCCGCTGGTGGGTGAACCGACCAAGAGAAGACTGAACCGGCGGAACAAGTCCAACCCGATCCGACCCGGTCCGACCCGCCTGACCTGGTCAACCTGATCCGACCCGCCTGACCCGGTCCGACCCGGCCGGACCCGGTCAACCCGACCCGATCCGGCCAAAAAAACAATTGCATATGAATCATGTCAAACGAGGAATAGCTTTGGTCAGCACCATTTACCTTTAAACACATATGCGACGTCAATTGGAATCTCATAAAGAAAGCCAAATCTTACCCTTATACTTTCAGATTTTAAAAGCCACTCAAGTAGTACGCAACAGCGGTGACGGGAATGGTGCAAGCAAGCGGTGCAGCAACAGCAAGGTGTGTCAAGCAGCAAACTTGTAGCAGCAGTAGTGAACCAGCGGTGCAACAAGGCTTGAACGAGGGGCATACAGAAATGACTTTAGCCAAGCAAGGGACGTTAGAAAAGTGACTAGGAACACAGCGACAATGACAGGGATGCTAACAGTGCAGTATTGTAGGCGTGGGTGCAACCAAGCAGGGAGAAAGAACGATGGTCGATGATGGCGGCAATGGCTAAGGACCGTGAAGATTGTTTGAGGAGGTAGGGACAGTCAGGGCCACCGAATGTATAGGAAATTGAATTGAAGATGCAAAAGGATGATGGGCTCAACAAAAGGCAATAATGGTGATGCAGGGGCTGTCTTCACGTGGCAATGTAGCAGTGTAGTGATGAAGATGAGTGGTGATGGAGAGATGATGATGGTAGAGGCTGCTAGATGAAGATGAGCAAGCCCGATCCCTTTTTTCTCCTCCAAGGTTTCTTGGGTTTTTTCTTTTTTTTTGTATCTTTTTTTCTTCCTCCCCTTTGATCAACTGTGGCTCCCTCTTATATATCTTTTTTTTTCATTATATTTTTTTTCAAGGAAAATAAATCAAAGGCCCTTTATTGATCCCATGATCATGGGATTCTTCCATTTATTTTCTTTGACTTTCCTTTTTTTTAATTTATTTCCATTTCATTTTTTTATTTTTGGTAATCAATCTTCAGATTTTATTTCACTGTGATTATTTCTTTTATTATTACTATCTTTCTTATGGCAACAAATTTCTTTTATTTTTGGCAACAATATCAACTTTAGTCAACTCTTGAAGGTGTGAATTTTGCATGTGCTTCACATGAGATTTTCAAATTTGAAATTTTTAATGTTAGAGTTTGCATGGGATGCATGGGGTTCCAACTTAAGATTTGACCAAAATTGACTTGTTTCTTTTTATCATTTTTTTTATCTTTTTATTTTTTATTTTATTTTTTTAAAAAAAATGTTTGGACAAAATTAGGTGTCTACAGTTGCCCCTCTTTGCACTTTGCTGTGAAACAGTAATGGTGCAAAGACATAGACAACCATTTTGTCCGAATGCAAGACCTATCAATAAATGTTTTGTAAAATATGATATTTCCTAGCCTTCTCTCACATAAGGCTAAGGAATAAATGCCAAATGAAATTTTCTAATCTTTTTCTCCTATAAAGATTGAGGAATGAATGCAGGATGAAGTTTTCCTAGTCTCTCCTATCACAAGACGAAGAAATGCAAAAAATGAAATTTCCTAGTCTCTCCTATCATAAGACTAAGGAAACGAATGTAGAATGAGATTTCCTAATCTTTTCTATCACGAGATTAAGGAATGCAAAGTGAAATTCCTAGTCTCTCCTATCATAAGACTAAGGAATTTAAAAATGATCATGAAATAAAAGCTCCTCTCACCAGAGGCTACGAGACCATTGAAAACAAAGAGCTCCTCTCAACAGAGGCAATGAAACTTCTAAAAAACAAAGAGCTCCTCTCAACAGAGGTTTTGAAACTTCTAAAAAACAAAGCTCCTCTCAACAGAGGCATTGGAACTTTGAAAAATAATCTTGTGCTCCTCTCACCAGAGGCATTGGAACTTTGAAAAATAATCTTGTGTTCCTCTCACCAGAGGCATGGAACTTTGAAAAATAATCTTGTGCTCCTCTCACCAGAGGCATGGAACTTTGAAAAATAACCTTGTGCTCCTCTCACCAGAGGCACTGGAACTTTTTGAAAAATAAAGAGCTCCTCTCAACAGAGGCAATGAAACTTTGAACATAAAAATTTCATTTCAGAATGCCAGTTAACATGGGTTTGACTGGGCTTAACATTCATTTTGATGCCGACAATATTGGGCTTTCCTCTCATCTAAGGTTTTTCAAAAAAGTATTTTTCTCATCATCTTCTCATCATTTTTCAAATTACCATCTCTTATATTTTTATCCTATACATTGTATTCTTACACTTTCTCTTTTCTTCAAAATTTTTCATTATTCAAAATTTCTTATCCCGATGTCTTAAATATTTCAATGTCAAAATGCAGTAATGAAATGTCATGCATGTCATGGATATAATGAATGCCATGAATACCATAGATGCTAGGAATGTTATGCACATGTCAATGTCATGCCCCCTGAATTATTCCATGAATGTATGCAAATGCATTCTCAATTGTGGTAATAAGATTCTCGAGCTCATCTTGTCTTCTCAAGTCCATTCTGTCTATTGAATTCTTCTTGTTTAAATCCTTTATCTTCCTTTTTCATCCCATCTTCTATTGAGTCTTAGTCCAATTATGCCCGAAGACTAGACATCATGTTTTCAGATTTATATAGTCATCATTCACTTTTGTTTCTTTCTCCCTCTTAATAATGCAAGATTTCTCAAAAAAATATTTTTTTTCAAAAATTAAACCCAAAAAAGGTTACTAAAATTTATTTATTTTCCTTCCACCTTGACCACCAATGTAATGCACTCATACATCTTCTCGATTTATTATAGGGGTGGAAAAAATGATCATGAGAGATACAAATATTCATTCTTAGAAAAGGAACATGAAATCAAGAAAAATTAATGGGACAATCTGTTTGGAATAAGGTTTTCAGTATCCATTTAATGAATATTCTAACAATTTCAATCAAGTCAATCTAAAATTCTTTTTCAAAAGCCCACTCTTATTGATATGTTCTTTCATGTAGTGTCTGCCAATCTTACCCTCGTATCAAAACTTTTGATGCTGATATTTTTCTAAGCCGCCTTTTTAGGTTTTCAACTTAGATGCCCCTTCATTTGATTCAAACTGTCCTTTTCGGGTTTTTTATTTGAATCCTCCTTTTCCTTTTTTCTTTTTTTTCTTCTTTTTTTTATTTTTTTTATTTGCTTTCTTTTTCAACTTCATTGACTTTGATAAATTTCAGCCCTCAAAGCTCAATCCAAATTAATGCCCCCTAATAGGCATTCTTGATTTTGATCCATGATATCTTCTAAAGCTTATAGGTTTCTTCATTCAACTTGATCTACTTCTTTTATCTCCATCAAAACTTCAAAGGATTATTATCTCATTGTACAAGTATGTCTTCATTCAATGCATGATTATTCAATTTAAGCATTTACATTTGATCAAAATGGGCTTTTAAAGGCACGTAATGTAGGCTCAGGTGAGAGCTTATGAAAGAAAAGGATATAGTAGGCCCAAAATGTGTTTCTAAGTTTATAAACCAAGAGATCACTTTTTTATCAAGTAGAACATTTAGTCATTTTGCCCTTTTCTAATTCACTCATTTCTTTTCTTGCTTTTTTTTTTTTTTGGGTTTTCTTTTTGAATTGAAACCCTTTTTCTTTTCTTCTTTTTATTTTCACAAAACTAGGCTATTTTTTTTTGCCCTTTGATTCATCATGAACACTTTCATTTTTTGCCCCCAAAATTTCTTTATTTCATCTTCCTTACCCCCAGTGTGGAGGGTGATCCTTGGTGGGTTATATTACAAAAATATAATAGGCTCAAAAGGGGTAATCAAAGGATAATTTACTCATGCTTGAAAGATAGTGAAAGAAGGCCATTTATCATTTCAAATGTAAGTGCTCTACTTAAAGATCATATATTGAACAATGACAAACTTGTTAGAAGCTTTTGTAAGAGATTCACCTTTCTGGTACCGTCTATCAAGTGCGGATGGTGAGCAACCTTTGCAACATTGGCATACTATTAATTCATCAACAGTAGTAGTTCTTTCAAAATTGAACCATAGATTTATTGACATCATTATCATCATGTTCATTACTTTGATACTTGTGAATGAAAGATATGGTGAGGTAGTATGCGGGAAATGGCAAATGAACAGAGAAAATGACAGTGCATCACACTAGTCGCTTTATTGAAAAGAAACTAAATAAAAGTTAGCCCATACATAAAATTTATTTCGGGCTTACGGGCTTAAGCACCTTAGAAAATTGTCTTGCATTACTTAAAGAAATAAAAGAAAACAAAAACTAGAATTTACAAATCCTCAAAATCGCATGGCTAGAACCCTTCATGCCCCCATAAGACAAATCTCTTTTTGAACTACAACTTATTCTATTATTCCCTTTCCCTTACTCAAGTTTTTAAACAACTCAGTAATTTGGGCCAATTGCACCCTTTTATCCTTAGTAATTTGGGCCAATTGCACCCTTATATCCTCTTGAGCTTTTTCCATCTTCTCTATGCAAATGCATTGTTCTTCTTCCATAATCGTAGCTTGAGAACGAGTGTGATGGACTTTTGGTCGAGCTATCTTTGAACCTTTATTACCACAATTAGAGTTCATTATTTTTTGTGTGGTGATGCTTGAAAAAGTTTGAAAATGCTTTGTTTAAAAACAATGATTGAAGATGAACAAGACGAGATGATGCTACATGTGTATGAATGGAATGATATGGTAAAAAGTTGCCATGCAACAATAATGGATGAGTGATGCACAGAAATATTTTGGTGAAGAACTCATGGTACCCTCTTAGTGTCTCATGTATAAATCAAAATCAAATAAACTTGATCAACCATGTGTCCTAAATAATAGGTATTTTCTATTGCATGGGTTGATATGGTTCTATATTATAGTTGGTTTTCTAAATTCCACTATATGCATGGCTTTAGATAAAAGGGCTAAAGGTTCCCAAATTGTTCCTTACTGTCGTCCACAAAAGACTAGTAAGGTACCCAATCCTCACCCATGAAAGGCTACAAATGGAAAGGTTCAATTTGAGTGGGAGTATTTCGCTAGCCATTGCGGAGGTATTACCTCACGAGAGCGTAGATACTATACTCCCTCCTAAAAAGGATAAAGCCCGGGTCGAGGGCTAATGCATGCACATGCACGTGAAGTGTGTGTTGAAGGAACATATAATTATTCATGTCTTATTATTTTACCAAAGTAACACTCCTAAGGCAAACCTAAAATAACCTAAAACCAATCATTGGCCTGACTCTCTAAGTCCCCAGTGGAGTCGCCAAACTGTCATAACGTATTAAGTTTTGGAGAAAACCTAATAGCTAGACACAAAATCTATGGAGTCGCCACCAACCATTCTACTAGGTGTGATTGGTCACCTATTCAAACTATGGATAAAGATTGGTCTACATCTCAAATTTAGGGTTCGGGAGTACGGTTACGTGTGAGGAAGGATTAGCACCCTCACAACGCCCATCCTAAAATGGTACCAACTAGCTTTAGGTTATCTCAAATTTGCCTTAGTTAATCTTAAGTTCAATAATTAAATATTGGAAAATATTTCTAAGCATCCTCTATTAAGCTGGTGGGACAACTTAAAAAATTCTCCTCACCTGAAGAGTATTCAAGTAGTACTATGTGACTTGCTTGAAGAGGCTCCGTCGTCAGATTCATTTCAATGTTTTATGAAAAACTCTAATTTTGACTCCTATCTAATTCATTCTTGCTATCTTATCATTTTTATTATTTCTATTTTTTTATTTTTTTTATTAATGTTTAATTTTATTAATTTATTTTATTAGAGAATGAATATGAATTATTTTTCTCAAAAATTCTTTTTAGATCTTCCATTAAGCTGGTCAGATCTTGAAAGAAATTATTTAACCTAAAGATTTCAAAAGTATTACTTAAGCGTAATCTCTTTTGGAATCTTATCATTGGAATAATCAATACTCAATCTCAATAATTATTATTAACTATTATCATCTCATTTTATCATTTATTATCATTATTATTATTTATTATTGTTATTGAATTATTAATATTTCTTTATATTTATTATTTTATCTTTGTAATTAATTATTTTAATTTTAGTTCTTAATACATCTTATTTTATTTTTAGAATAAATATAAATCACTTATTATCGAAAACTCTCTTTAGATCATCCATTTAGCTGGCGAGGCCTTGAGAGAATTTTTTTAACCTAGAAATGTTCAAGAAAATCACTTAAGCGTAATTCTCTTGATATTTCATCATTGGAGTAATTCATATTCATATTCATTATTATCTTAATATCTAATTCTAGTTATTTTATTTACTTCCTTTCCCTATTTTGTTATCTACTAATGTTATTTTTATTATATTATTACAAACCATTAATATCTTTTCTAATTTTGTAACTAATTGTTTTTATTGTAACTTTATAATAAATTTTTAAAATAAATATGAATTATTTGTTATTGAAAACTCTATTTAGACCCTCCATTAAGCTGGTAAGGCCTTGGATAGAATTTTCTTACCTAGAAATTTTCAAGAAAATCACTTAAGCGCAATTCTCTTGATATTTCATCATCGGAATATTTGCATTCATTTTGTTTTGATTATTTAATTTAAAAACGATTTTAATTTACATAACATTGATCTAATTTTCTAACTTATAGTTTAATTTTATAATTCACAAATATAATTCTATATCTATAACATAATTGATAACCTAAAGTTAAATATATTAAATAAATTTCCTAGATAGAATAAACTAAAGAAAATTTATTTCAATAAACTAATATCAATCTTTAAAGAATAAAACATCTAATATATATTTATCACAAAGCTTGAACATGCAGTGCACGTGGGATATAAGCTTTAAAGGAAAGATATACACATCAAAAAAACAATTGCATATGAATCATGTCAAACGAGGAATAGTTTTGGTCAGCACCATTAACCTTTAAACATATATGCGACGTCATTTGGAATCTCATGAAGAAAGCCAAGTCTTACCCTTATACTTTCAGATTTTAAAAGCCACTCAAGTAGTATGCAACAGCGGTGACGGGAATGGTGCAAGCAAGCGGTGCAGCAACAGCAAGGTGTGTCAAGCAGCAAACTTGTAGCAGCAGCAGTGAACCAACGGTGCAACAGGGCTTGAACGAGGGGCGAACAGAAATGACTCCAACCAAGCAAGGGATGTTAGAAAAGTGACTAGGAACACAGCGACAATGACAGGGACGCTAACAGTGCAGTATTATAGGCGTGGGTGCAACCAAGCAGGGAGAAAGAACGGTGGTCGATGACGGCGGCAATGGCTAAGGACCGTGAAGATTGTTTGAGGAGGTAGGGACGGTCAAGGCCATCGAATGTATAGGAAATTGAATTGAAGATGCAAAGGGATGATGGGCTCAACAAAAGGCAATAATGGCGATGCAGGGGCTGTCTTCACGCGGCAATGTAGCAGTGCAGTGATGAAGATGAGTGGTGATGGAGAGATGATGATGGTAGAGGCTGCTAGATGAAGATGAGCAAGCCCGATCCCTTTTTTCTCCTCCAAGGTTTCTAGGGGTTTTTCTTTTTTTTTGTATCTTTTTTTCTTCCTCCCCTTTAATCAACCGTGGCTCCCTCTTATATATCTTTTTTTTCATTATATTTTTTTTCAAGGAAAATAAATCAAAGGCCCTTTATTGATCCCATGATCATGGGATTCTTCCATTTATTTTCTTTGACTTTCCTTTTTTTAATTTATTTCCATTTCATTTTTTTATTTTTGGTAATCAATCTTCAGATTTTATTTCACTGTGATTATTTCTTTTATTATTACTCTCTTTCTTATGGCAACAAATTTCTTTTATTTTTGGCAACAATATCAACTTTAATCAACTCTTGAAGGTGTGAATTTTGCATGTGCTTCACATGAGATTTTCAAATTTGAAATTTTTGATTTTAGACTTTGCATGGGATGCATGGGGTTCCAACTTAAGATTTGACCAAAATTGATTTGTTTCTTTTTATCATTTTATTTTTTATTTTATTTTTTTAAAAAAAATGTTCGGACAAAATTAGGTGTCTACAAAGAATATTGTAAAATTTTATATTCCGAATTTATTGAATAAATGTTTACCATTTATTACTGTTAATGATCAAGTGTTGAAGGCATCACTGACAGCCCAACCGATAAAAATGAATAAAATATGAGTAAATGCTGTGTAATAATGTACACTCAGACTGTTACAGATTTAATGGTATCAGAGCAAGGTTAGCCTGATGTCTGTTATGCTTTTAGAGTTGAAAGTTTTGAAAATGGTTAACATCCCCTTTAGTGCTGTATAGTCTGAATGGATAGAGAAACCAAATGATTGTAAATTATGTTAAGTGTTTAAAATGGGGTGAAAGTTTACGAATCAAGGATTACAAAAAGGGATTGTAATCCGAGAATTTGATATGAAATAGGTGATCTTATAATCTTAATATCAGGTCTGTTTGGTAAGGCACAAAGAAGAACTCGGTGAGGGCCCCACCAGGACTTCTTTGTCCGAATCGAATTAAGACCCTGAAATGATGATATTGGAGTGGAATGAGATATCATTAGTTAATAGATCTTAAGATCACCTGTTGAATGTATCTTGAAGAGAGAGAAATAAATTGAGAAATGACAAATATGCCCCTATAGTGAAATAATTCCCTCAAATCATAGATGACTAAATTGATTTGGAATTGTTTGATGATGATAGAGTAACTTATGGTGTAAAGAATATATTACATGTTTAATGGTCACTACTGTGAGGCCCACTTAAACTGTGATGAGTAATGTGACCCGGAGTGTATACTGTAGGAGGTCGCGAGATAGTCGACCCTGTTATGGATTCTTAGGGTTTGAATTAAAAGTGAAAAGACGGGATATTAGGTTAGGGATTATTAGATATTATGAAAAGTAATACACTTACTGAGTGTGATTAAATAAGTGAAAATAGATATATAAGTGAATCAATGTGAAATATATGTTAAAAGATTTGAAAGTTACATGTATGTGTTTTGAGGATACATATTGGATTTACATAATGTAAATAACGAAACATCCAAGATAATATGAGGTTATGATTTAGAAGTTACTAGATGAATTTCTAAATAAATTTTCGAAGAAATGTGGATTCGAGAGATTATTGACCCGATTCACAGCATGGAATTTATTTATAAGCTCTTATCAGAGAACATAAAGGAGTCTGAAGAGCTTAAGAAATTACTCTAGAGATTAATGAATAAAGAACTCATCTGTATTAGTGTAACTGAGAAAAAAAAAGCACATATTAGTTGGGTTGAAAGGATAAGAATAGTTAATGATGGTGAATTAAATCCTGAATGTTCAATAGTGTTGTTACTGAAAATGGATATTCATTTGTTCAGGATTGATATTCTAATCGATTCATTTAATGATATACATGGAGTTTTAAGACCAATCTCTGAACAAGATGTTATCGGATAAAAAGCTTACAGACAGGCGTTCGTAAGATGATGTTCAGAACTCGGTATAAGTCCTACGAGTCCTTCGTGGTACTTAAGAGATATATGAAATATCATGTGACATATGTGAAATTAATGAAATCACATACGGATAAATTATAATGGCATGAAACCATGAGATGTGAATATGTATATTTGTTTGAAGAATATAAGCAGCATCTTTGATTTATTTTACAACTTCTGGAGACCGAATAAAATAAATGATTGGTTGAGAAGTTTGTGGAATTGGCTGCTTCACTAATATGATACATACATATGAGAAAATCAAATGGAAGTGGATGAATATGTGTGAGTATAGTATTTAAAAATGTTAAAAGGTTTTAACGAAAGAGTACTATACCATTTGGGAAAGTAACTGAAGTGATAAGTGTGAAGGGAAAAAAATGCATTAAAAGGTAAGTCATATGATAACTAGGGAACATGAATTAAGGTAGTTCCCATATCTAAGATTGATTGTGATTTCCTCTGATTATTATGTGGTTATGGCTAGATATAAGATCGAGCCAAACTTAACAGATAAAATTAGTCATACTCAAAGGAGTAAACCAATGGATTACTGCCAGTCATGTAAATGGATATAAATATATATATTGGAACGATGAAATTGCATGATTAATGTGGAGACGGAATTGGTATTTTGATAATTCTGATTGCAGAATTAGACTGTGAAAAGATTACATCCTAGGGTACATTCTACAAGTAAGTGATATTACATGTACCATGAGAATAAGGGATGTAATATTAATATTATATGAAAGAGATATCAGAGAAAATTATTACCTAATGTCTCATGCACCGTACTTGATGATTAATATTAAGGTTTGCAAGTGAAGTGCAGCCTTAGCTAAACTGTGAAACGATTATTGTGGGATAGTAAAGAATCCAAAAGAACTATGATTTTATGGAAGTGATTATAGACTGATTGATCAAATTGAATCACTTTCCATTAACAGGCTTCTGAATCTCTCTAGTGCCATAGTCAAAACATATCTGTGAAACGGTGAGAATGTATTTGAAGTTCCAGTGAGTGCTACATGTGATGTGGATCCTTGATTTGCCATATGCTTATGGAAAATAGCAAGAGGCTTTGGGATTCCAAATTTACTGATAATACTGCTTAATACTGATTAAATATTCGAGCATAATATGTAAAAGCTCAATGATATATTAAGAGCGGGTGCACTGGATGTAAAAGCTACTGGGACAATTACATATAATTGATTAAAATTGTTTAAATGATAGTCACCAAATTATTATCGACTTGGCACTAAATAAGATAATATGTGATAAATAGTGTGAAATTATCTACTGTATGAAGAGAAAGTGAAAATTGTTAACTCTCAAAGATGATAAATAATTACAGGGAGTATAAATTGATTGTGAAAGAGGAAATGTGGTATTTAAAGGAAATTTGAACTATAAAAGTATACTGGCAATCTCATCTTAAAGACAGGATTAACTGAAAGTTAGAAATTATTTAAGGAACAAAAGTACCTATATTGGTGGTACTTCCTAAATTAAGTGAAATTCGGAGAACCCATAAAGGATCTGATGCTATCTGGATAATTGTGGATAGATTAACTAAGTCTGCCCAATTTCTTGTTTATGAAATCTACTGATCCAATTATTGTCTTAGCCGAATTATATGTCAAGGAGATAATGAGAGTACCTGGTGTTCCAGCGAGCATTATATCTAATAGGGAGTCCTGCTTCACATCTCATTTCTAAGAGAAATTTCAGGAAGCCATGGGATTCCAACTGAGTTTTAGCACCGTGTTTTATCCACAGACTGATGGACAGTCCGAGCGTACGATATAGACGCTCAAGGATGTGTTGTAAGCGTGTGCACTTGATTTTAGAGTTTCCTGGGATGATCATTTACCCTGACAGAGTTTGCTTATAATAATATCTAACAGGTGACTATCGGCATGGCATCTTACAAAACTATATATGGCAGACAATATCGATTCACAATAGCATGGGAAAAAGTGTGAGACCATAAGTTCTTAACTCCCTATATGGTTAAGCAGATTCCCGAGATGTACGAGTTATAATATATTTTGAAGGTCTCACCCCCAAAAGACATAATGAGATTTGATAAGAAAGGAAATTGAGCCCTCGATACATTGGACCTTTTGAGATCTTAGATCACGTGGGAGATGTGGCATATTGGTTAGCACTATCACCAGAACTGACAGGAGTGCATATTGTATTCCACATCTTGATGTTGAGGAAATAACATCCACATACATCTCACATAATTCGACACGGGTCACTAAAGATTAGAAAGCCTTATACGTGAGAAGTATCTAAAGCTTTTTTAGTTATAGGACCAGGTGAAATTTGGAGGATCAAATTTCTTAAGGTGGGGAGAAAATGTGAGACCCGATTTTATAACACTGTACACCATATTTGTAAATGATTGAGAGTGAAAATAAATTAATTACTGAAATTTAATAAATATTGAATGTGGAATTTCACTTTGGATATGATTTATGATTTCTAAATATGGTGTATAAGAGGAGAAATAAATATTAAAGGATGAATTGAAGATGTAGAATAAATAAAGAAAGTAAATCTGAAATTTCTACATGGAAGTGATAATTCCATATTATAATATGCAAAAATATGGTTTATAAGAGAGGAAATTTTATTTTGAACATATGGCAAATTGTCACTGAAATGGAACGCATAAAAAGGAGAGGAAAGCAAACCAAAAAAGTGCAGAAAAGTGCAATGCACGCCACTTCTCCTTTGCCATGGTGATGCACGGCTGGAAATCTTCCAAAGGAAATGAAATGCAATTTTGTGCAATAAAGATTAATAAATGATAATTAGATGGAAGGGATTTATTAATTAGAGATATGGCTGATTTAATTGCTGAAGTAAACATCAAAGGCAAGTGAAAGAAGTCAAAACGTGTAGAAAAGAGATGAGCTCCACGCCATTAATTTTGCTGCAGTTTTTCTGCACATTTTAATTGCTCAAATAGATATGAAAGGATGTTAATGGAGGGAAAATGTTATATTTGTAAATATAAATTAATTTCTATTGGATACAGTCTTCAAAAAGAAAGAAGATAAGCCAAGAAACGTACAACAAAAAATTTATGATTCACGCCACTTTTGCTGCGGGTGTGGTGCTCGGTTCAAGCATCAAAAAAAAAAATGTACCAAAAAAAAATGTAACGGCAGATTTTTATGATATAAAATGTCATAAAATTGATACTTAAAAGAAGAGAGGTTTAAAATTAACAGGTGATTAATTTTTATTGGTTGAAACCTATCAAAAAGAAGAGATAACAAAGTCAAAAAGGTGCGGCAAATTTCTCTTCTCAGCCGTTGCTTTTGTTGCAATTTTTTTCAAGGTTTAAATGCTTAATAAGACAAGTAATTTTTGAGGAAATGGGATAGGAAGTTAGGTGGCAAACTCCTATTGGCTAGTATGAATAAATAAGAGATTAAAGAGAGCAAAAATTAAAGCAAATTTCATTCTTCATTACCGATTCTACTCTGCTGTTCTCGACTTTTCTGTGTTGCTGCACTTTCATGCTCTGTTTCTTCCGTTTCTTCCATGTTTGTTTAACAAAATTTCATCCTTTAGTTAGCTAACCACCTAACCCTCCTAACTAAACCTTTCCTTCATCTCAAGACCACCTAAAAATCATGAGAGGAAGGACTGACGTGAACCAAAAAAATTTTCTGTTGGAGCAGTATTGGTTCGGTTGAATAAAGGTAAGAGGGTTTTGATGATTTGTTGATCCTTATGATGATGTTTATTGGTCGTAGCACGGATAACATGTTAAGACATGAGATGGAAATGAATAAATAAGAGAGAAAAATGCCAAGGAAGTTTCGGACAGAGGAAAAAGGGAATATCAATTTCTATTGTTTTATGTTAATTCAAAGTTATAAATTTATAGATCTAAAGGTGTACATCTTCTATTTGCTATTGGTGTTGAGTTATTTTACTTGAGCAAAAATATGCCATTTTTCATGGGTTTCGGTCAGCTTTTGAAGTTAAGAAAGACATGCATTTTATTGCATGAAAATGATATAAAACAATAGCTTACGATGAAACGAAGAGGATGAAAATATTAGAATTCCATAAAGGAGGCAAAATCATGAAAGTGTGCAATTAAGGGGTTTCGGCCATAACCTTTTTGGAAATGAAAATATGCTGAATTTTATGGTTAATGGTAGAAAATGATTATAGAAATCAAAAGAGGAATATTGGTGAAATCGGAACCGAAAAAGGAACTAAAACGAAAAAGTTCAGTTTTAGCTCCAGTGTAATTTATATTGGTTGTGCATGTGCTGTGTCATTAGTGACTGCATTTTATGAAAGCTAGTGGCTTAAAACTAAGATGAAAAATATTGATAATTTTTTATAAAATTATTTTGCAGCTGGGAATTTCAAAATTCGGTAGGCACAATCGGAAAGCTCGGTTTCATTAGATAGGTAAGGGGGAGTGTGTGAGTTGTAGTGATTTAATGAATTGCATGTTTTCTTAAGGTAAATTTTATGAGAATATTGGATGCATGATTTGGTTTGAAAACATGCAAAATTGTGGTTGATAAGCTGGTTTATAAACTGTAAATTGTGTGCAGCAGGCTAGGAATCCGCAGCCGTTATGCTGTCGGAAAATTTTCAAAAGTATTCTAAAATATTATAAAATATTTTAGATGCATGAAATGATTTAAATGGGAAATTTTGAATATAATTTCCACCAATTTTCCATAAATTGGAAATTATGAGAAAGTTATAAAATTAAATATTCATGTTTTATATTTTCATTAAAGTGAGAAATTAATTATGTTTTATATGATATTAAATATTCAAAATGAATATTTATTGTGTTCTCACTTAATACATGAATATTTCCCGACTGATTTACGGTATGTGGAAATGAGAAATAAATACCTTTTTGGAAATAATTACTTAAATAAATGATTTGATTCATGGGATTTCCTTAAAGGTATTTTTATGGGAAAAGAAATGATTTTATACCTTTATGGAACTAAATACTGATCTTATTTATTTTATAAATTTCATAAAAGTGATGATATATGAAAATGTGAGACCCTTATAGATAAACATGAAATATTTCAAATTATTTTGAATAAAATCCATAAAGGCTATGGTACGGTTTTTTTATATTGTTTTGAAACTTAGGCCTCGAGATTCATGCTTACTACTGTTACAGTTACTGTCACGTGGCTGATTGACCCGCCAGTCATCAGCGGTCCCGGATGTCACCTGGCAAGTGCACATCGAGGATCCTCTATAGATCATGGCCATAGATCTCACCGTATACTATTACTGTGTCTCTTTGGAGATGATTACTGTGTCCTTTAGTGGACGATGATAGCATGATATGATGTAGGATGATGCCTAGTCTTAACTTACTGATTTACTGGTTACTGAAGGAATTTACTGAATCCTGTTTACTGTACTGCACTGTGAATTACTATTTATTGAACTGAACCGTACTGAATACTATTTACTGAACTGGATCATACTGAATACAGTTTACTGAACTGAACCGTACCAAAATACTGTTTTACTGAAATGTACTGCACTGGGAAACATTGTTTTACTGAACTATCTTGTACTGAGAAATACTGTTTACTGAACTGTATCGTATTGATTACTGTTTACTGAATTGCACTGACAGTCACTGTTTATTGAAAAAGGATATTATGAAAATTATTTCTAATATAGAAATAATTACTAAACTGTTTATCCAACGATTTTGGATATTTACAAAACTACTGTACTGAAAGTGACTGATTACTGCTTTTATAGTTTTATATCTACAGTTCACTGTACTGTTTTATCAAAGAAACTGTCATATGTTTTGAACTGTTACTCAAGTGGTGAAAATTAAATGATTTATCCCATTTAGATTTATGAAAAAATAAATATTTTCCAGCATATAGATTTCATTGTATCAAACAGCATACGACTCTTTTACTGAGCACATGGTTCGCTCACCCCTTACTTTCAGATTTTCCAGATTTATCATAAGGATTATTTGATGGCCTCCTCGGATAATTATAACTACGAGTAGCCCACTAAGACAAAGAGCATTGAAATTTAAAAGTATAGTCACTTCTCTTATATATTCAAACACTTGTATACAGTACTACATTATTGTAAAATAAAAACAGGGGCTGTAATATATAAGGAATATTGTAAAATTTTATATTCCAAATTTATTGTATAAATTTTTACCATTTATTACTGTTAATGATCATGTGTTGAAGGCATCACAGACAGCTCAACCGGTAGAAATGAATAAAATATGAGTAAATGCTGTGTAATAATGTACACTCAGATTGTTACAAAAATTTTATCAATCATTGTAAAAACAATAGGAACAAAATAAGTGTATCTTTAAAAATAAATAACAAATCAATACAAATTTCAATAAAAATCCAATCATCATCATTAATTGCTAAAATCGGGCTACTTGTTCAATTTTATTAAAAATGAGTAATAATATCTTTATAAGGTAAAACAAAAGAAAGCAAATGATGGAGTGAGTTCCATTTTGTTTCCATTGGGAAGTGGAAACGCTTTAACATCTATGTAGAAGTGGCAAATAGGCAAGTCGAATAGGGTTTGGGTTAGGTTCTTTTGGATCAGATCATTTTTTGTTAAGGAAAAATCAAATTATTTTAGGTTCGGGTTAGTTCGGGTTTGGGGTCAAGGAAAAATAGGTCTATTTCAAGTTCAGATTATTTAGAGTCCGAATAAGCACAGGTTTGGATCAACTTGAATTCAGATCAATTCATGTTCGGATTATGTCGGTTTCGGGTCGTTAACTTTTTTAGTCAATTTGGGTTGGTCGGATTTGGATTCGAGTTAAGCAGACAGGTTTTCGGGTAAAGCCTTGGTCATCTCTATATGATTTGTTTAGTATGAAAATGAACTAAGACCATACTTCTAAGAATCACAGAACTCATGAAAATAAAATTTTCTTCTTATATGACCCATAATAAAATTAGCATTGAAATAATCAAAATATTTAATAATCTGTATAAAAGTTTTCTTTATAATATATTTACCAATATTCAGAAATTAATTACATTTTTTCATTTTATTTCTATTATCTATAATAATTAATAACTTTATGAATTAAAGTGATTTAATAATCCATATTAAATATGATAATACACTACTATACATCTCTTTAATTTCTCTTGATTTTTTATAGAATAATTGGAGACATTAAGTGTATTTGATATAGCTTCTATACTCTATAATCGATTAGCCATTAAATAATTATACATTAGGTTCAAATGAATATAATGTAAAAGTGAATATTTAAGTTTAACTAGATTCAAATAAATATAATACTTGTATTATTGAAAAAAATTATATTTTTACTATAGTAATATACTTTGATCATTAATTTTAACATTTAAATATTTATTTATAATATTAAATTTAAGTTTAAATCTTTTCAGGTTTGGGTTAATTTGGATTCGGTTCTATTTGGATTCGGGCCACTTTGGGTTCAAATCAATTTTGGTTCAAATCAGATTGGATTTGGATTAATCTAAATTCAGATGGATTTGGGTTTGGATCAATTTAGATTCGGACAGGTCGGGTTTGGATCAATGTGAATTTGGATCAATTCGGTTTCGGATTGGGTTGAATTTCGGGTTGTTGACTTTTTTATTCAAATCAGATTCATTGGGTTTGGTTTCGAATTGATCGGGTTGATTTTTCGGGTTACATCAATTTTTGCCACCTCTACATCTATGTAATCTAGTTTCTATAAGTTTGACTATGGTTGCTCTCTAAAATGTGGTTTATATCTATATATTAGAGTGCATTCAAGAGCCATAATCTATATTACTTGAGAAAAGTTTACATAGTAGGTAATGGTTGAAAAAATGTAGTCTTTTGTCTTAGACACGCTTTTTAAATGTAATCTATGAGTTATTTTCTAAGTAGTGACTTTTCCACCTAGCAAGCAGTGGCGGAGCCACGTTATAGCAACGAGGGGCCATGCCCCCCTAACATTTTTGATATTTTTTATTTATACTGTTATACATGTATGTATTTTAAATTTTAATTTACTTTTAGCCCCTCCAAAAAACAAAATGTCTCCTCTTCTCATAAATTGAAAAAAAAAAGTCAATTTTTATAAATATAAGAGCTTAAATTTTAAGAAAAAAATCAACTATCAGATTTTAAATAAATTTCCAAAGGGTATTAATATCATTTTATGCAATGAAAAAAAAATTATTTGATTTTAATTTTCATGAAATTATTTTATAGATATTATTAATTTAAACTTTGTATGTTAGATATATGTTAGAAAAACTAGTTAAGCATTTTTTTTTAATTGTTACAGTCTTATAAAAATTTAAACTTCACTTAATTATTTTTTATATCCTAAATAAATATTGTTAAATAAAACATCACTTAAAATTCTAAAGAAGTAATTAATTAATATACTTCAAGTTTTTTATTATTAATTTTTTAGATAAACTTGTAATTGTGAAGAATGATTAAATTAATGTGTATTTTCTTTTTGATAGATTAATTAATCTTATATTAATGGTTTTTACTGCACCATTTTTAAAAATATATATTTTTAAACAATGAAAATTGTTAAAACAAGGTTCCAAAATAAAATGGAATAAAAGTTAATCTTTATTCTCTGCATTGAGATAAAATTTATTAAAACTTTCAACTCAAATAATTTTTTTCTTACCAAAAATAATCATGCACTGTTTTAAATAAAAATATCTGTCTTTCCTCCATTTTCAATAATTATATATTTTTTTCTTTTCATACTTCATTTTTTTATCTATATATGTTTATATATGGAATGTCATGTTTCAAATGTTTTTTTTATGTTTTTGGTAAAATAATAATATATTAGATGCTAAATAAAAATTTAAGCTAGTAACAGATTTTATTGAATAATTAAATTTTTTTTACGCAAATGGTTTGGCCCCTCTAATCCGTAATCTTGGCACCGCCACGGCTAGCAAGTCAACATTATAAATACAGTGCTCCTCTAGGTCATTTGAGGACTTTTTGATAAATTCAAAAATAAAACTCTCGAGATTTAAAGGACAAAAAGAATGTTTGAAGAAATTTCAAGAAATTACTCATTGATATTATTTCGTTATAGAAACTAGGTTAATTTTGTTCATTTAAAATCAAGTTTGTCAGATCGTTGAAGCGGATTTTCTTGAAGAAAAGAATTAGAAGATTTTTTTAATGTTAAAAATAATAAAAAAATTGTAACTTCACATTTTATCAATAAAATTGATATTTGACTCCAAAATTTTATTATATTCAACTCAAAATTTGTGTGTACAAGCATACAAGCTTATTTGATAAGCTAATCCACGTGGATGCTTACATGGATATTTTCCCTTGATGACACAAAGGACATTTAAAACTAACTATTCATTATCTTGTGCTTTTATAAAACTAACTACCCACCATCTCTCACATTTTAAATACATATTTTTTAAAATCATTTTTGAATAATCGAATTATCTCTTTAACAACTCTCCATTTCATCTGTGAAAACCGAGAATTTCCAAATAAATATTAGATATCCGGACAATTTGATTTGGGACAAATTGAAAATCAAGATTTAATAAGAAATGAAATTGGAGAAAATAAATTTGAATATAAAGAAATCCAAATTTAATAAGAAATAAAGATATGTAATTTTATATATTTATATAAGGTTATTATATAAATATATTTCTAAATAAATATATATACATTCATATATGGAATATATGTATATATCATATGTTGAAATACCATTTTATATCATTGAATATATATATATATATATATGTAAATTTTTGTACATTTATGTATATATAATATATATATATATATGAAATATATATATATATATAGCATTTTAAAATAAAGTATATATATAAATGGTTTATATGAAATATATACTTATATATATAAATATAATATATATATGAAGTATATGTGTAGTATTTTAAATTTAAAATGTATAGATTTATACATATATATATATATAATTAATACAAATTTTATATATGCATATCTATATATTTATTTATATGGTATATTTATATATATTTATATATGTAGACACCCCATTTTGTCCGGGGTCTTTTAATGTTATTAGGCCTATTGGGTTTGATAATTAGGAGATGAATCTAATTTTTTGTATTACTATCTTGTCTATTATTAAAAAAATAAAAAAAATAAAAATGAAAATAAAATAAAAAAACAGAAAAAAAATAACAAAAATAAAGTGACCAAATAAGGGAAACTTGAAAAAAAAAATCAAGATCTCAATATAGGGCAAGTCAATAAGAAATCAATGAAATGAATTTGGGTAGTATCAAATCTGAAAATTAAAAGATAAATCATGACAATTAAAACCAAGGTTAAGTTGGAAGGAAAATCAACAAAAAAATTTTTAAAAGAAGGATTTGATGGAAGGTTTTGGAAATTCAATTAAACAAGTCAACTCCAAGATTATGCAAAATCGAAAATCAACACTTAAATCATGGGATTTGATACACAACATTCAAGCATTCTTCCAAAAATAACAAAGAGGTGAGTCTATAAATTGAGAAGAAAAACAAAGAGCAAAGGGCGAACCCTAGGAGAAAAAAGAACACCCTAGAGAAAAAAGGCTAGAGGAGAAAACCCTAGAAAAAAAAACCAAAGGAAAAAAACCTGAAAAATTTTTTACGGCTCTTAGTCACCAGCGGACCTTCCACAAAGGAGGGTCCTCACCGTTCCTTGTCCCCAGTTTCAAAAAGCCTCCCTTTGCATTGCCATAGTTGCAAACCGCCTCTTGCCCCAGCCCCTGTTTTGCCATTCATCATCAAGGCTGGCACCGTTCCTTGTCCCCAGTTTCAAAAAGCCACCCCTTGTCCCTAGCAACATGGCACCAAATCGTGTTGTACTGTACGCCATTCTCCCTAGGCTGTGTGGAAGAAGAAAGAAATAAAGTGAGAAAGAAAAGAACAAGAGAAAGCAGTCGTTGTCCGGTCCAAGGCTGCTTGTCCATCGCTCCATTACACTGCCCATCACCTCTGCGTAACAGTTCTGCTGCTCCTCCATAGTTGCTGCCGTGAGCTGCTTTGGGTTGCTGTTGAGTGGCATGGAGGAAGAATAAAAAAATACAGAGAAAGAGTGAAGGAGAGACCGAGAGAAAGACAAGGGAGAGTGAAAGGAGAACCAAAAAAAAAAGAAGAAGAGAGACAGAAGCAACGAGAGAGAAGTATAGACAGTAGTAGTGACGGGAGGAGTAGTTTTTATTCTAGATAAGGTCTGCTGTTTCCCGTCGGTGAAGAAGACAGATAAGAGCACTGAAAGGAAGCAAACTAAGAAACTGAAGAGAAGAACGGACTAAGCTTGAGTGGAGCATCTAAAGTAGCAGTTGGAATAAGTGCTTCTGTGAACAGCCATTGTTAAAATAATAAGGAATTTACAAAGGAAGAAAGAATGGGCATTCAATGTAAAAATGATAAAAGACACGTGATTCCCATTTGCAAAGTTTGTTGGTAAGTTTGTTTATTTATTTATTTAGTTATGGATTGATTGATTGCTTTGTGTTATATATAATGTATTTAATTAATTTAAATTTAGTTATTTAATTAGATCTATCAATAGTTATTTTGTTTGATCTTTATTGAATGTATTCTTTTATATATGTTTGTTCATGTGCTAATTAGTATTTATTGGTTTATGGTAAACTATGATTATTGAATTTAGTAGAATTTTAAGTTATGAATTAGTATGATAAGATTAAAATTATTAGTAAATAAACGTGCAATTTAATAATTAAACAAAAATGAACATGAGTCACTCCAATGATGAAATATCGAGAGAATTACGCTTAAGTAATTTTCTTGAAAATTTCTAGGTGAGAAGATTATTTTCAAGGCCTCACCAGCTTAATGGATGGCCTAGAGATAGTTTTCAATAATAAGTGATTTTTATCTAAAAAATATTATTAAATTAAATTTAAAATAATTAATTAGGAAGATAAAAAAATTTCAATAATTCATGTTAACTATAATAATAAAATAACAATAATAAATAGTAATAAAATTTGATGAAATAATAAAATGATAATGATAAATAGGAGTTATTGAGAATGAATATTGATTGTTTCCGATGATGAGATTCCAAAAGAGATTACGCTTAAGTAATAGTTTGGAAATCTTTAGGTCAAGCAATTTCTTTCAAGATCTTACCAGCTTAATGGAAGATCTAAAAGGAATTTTTAAGAAAAATAATTCATATTCATTTTCTAATAAAATAAATTAATAAAATTAAACATTAATAAAATAATAGAAAAACAATAGAAGTAGTAAAAATGATAAGATAGCGAGAATGAATTAGATAGGAGACAAAATTAGAAGTTTTCATAAAACATTAAAATGAATCCGACGATGGAGCCTCTTCAAGCAAGTCGTATAGTACTACTTGAATACTCCTGAGGTGAGAAAGATCTTTTTAAGTTGTCCCACCAGCTTAATGGAGGACACTTAGAAGTATTTTTCAATATTAATTATATCAGGATTAAAGATCAACATAAACAAATCTAGCAAATGACCTAAAACTAAGTGGTACCATTTTAGGATGGGCATTGTGGGGTGCTAATCCTTCCCTACATGTAACCGTACTCTCGAACCCTAGTATCTTTGAACGTAGACTAAGCCTTATCCTTAGTTTGAATAGGTGACCAATCACACCTAGGTTAGAATGGTTGGTGGCGACTCCTTGATTTTAGTGTCTAGCTATTAGGTTTTTATCCAAAACCTAGTACGTTATGACAGTTTGGCTACTCCACTGGGGACTTAAGAGAGTCAGGCCAATACTTAGTTTTAGGTTATCTTAGAATTTGCTTAGGAGATCTTAATAGAAAACGAACATTAAATAAAACATTATTCCTTCATACACACACATCACTTTGCATTAGCATGCATAAGCCCTCGACCCGGGCTCGATCCTTTTTAGGAGGGAGTAAAGTACCTACGCTCTCGTGAGGTAATACCTCCGCAATGGCTAGCGAAATACTCCCACTCAAATAGAACCTTTCCGTTTGTAACCTGTGATGGGTGAGGATTGGGTGCCTTACTAGTCCTATGTGGACGATAGTGAGGAACTGTCACAGCCCGTGACCCTATTTTTCACCTTATTCTATACATCTTATTTGGTTGGGCTGTCTGCGATACTTTACTTTTCTTTTACATATACACAATTTCATATAAAATTATAATATGAATTACATCCCCGATTTCTACTTCATAAGAAAGTAGTACTGTCGATAAGTCTAAATACAGAAAATAAATGATCATACCTTATTAATTAAATCGACCTGTCGCATCGTCCCCAAATGCGCAGTCGAAGATCCTTTTACTGCTAGACTCTAGGTCTTCGAAAACCTGAAATGTTAAAATTAAGAATTGAGCAAACCACGGCTCAGTAAGGGAATTATATGCCTCACTTGATACTCAGCTTCCTATATGCTGAAAAACTTTTTCATTTTTCCTATGGGCTCTAGGCTTGCATGTAGGAAGGATACTACAGTCGGCTAGGGATCCGGATGGAGTAAGGTAGGTATTTTGAAATACTTAGCTTGTCCCAGAACCTAGAAGCAACTGTAGAGAATAATTTCCTTTTCATTTGGAATTTTAATCCTTTTTACCTTTTTATTCCATAATATTCTCATATTCTTTTCAAAATAAGGCTTTTATAAAATAAAGCATTTAAATGAAGTAACTAATATTCATATTTTCTTTGAAAAGAATATTAGTTAAATTCTCATCATTCTCATTTAAAACTCATTTCATGTTTTACTGTACAACCATAATTAGTACAGTACTTTAAATAGCAAAATCAGCTATTAAATCCTTTTCGTATAACATATATATCATTTAAATCTAATATTCAATTTAAAAATTAAAATAAGAATATTAGATTTATTTTCCTCCTCTTTCCTTTTTGTAAAACATATTACATATTCATGTCACATATAGTCTAATATTCGATTTAAAAATCATAGTAAGAATATTAGACTTATAAACTCTTTTTCCTTTTGAAAACATATTACATGTTCATATCACATGTCATATGAAAATCATCTCGTAGTACTAAAATCAGTACCGAAATAAGCATTATATAAAATGCTGTAAATCACATTCATTTAACTTATCACATATCATGTAAAACATTTACATTTAACATATAACATATCATATAAAACATTTTTCATATATGGAGACTTAGGCACACACGCCCAGCCCGTCCACTGGGTTGTTACTCATATCATGCTATAGACCTCGAAGGGTATAAATAATCATGTCAGATCTATGGCCATAGTCTATAAATGTCCTCGGCGGATCACTGATCAGGTGACGGCCGGGACTACATATCACATATTACATATCACATATTACATGTCACATATCACATATCAGCATGATAGGATGCCAACTAGTCTCAAAACCATATTTTTCATCATCTGAAAACCTTTATGGAATTTATAAAAATAATAATTCCATAATTACAACCATAAAGGTTTTATAATAAATCAAGTGAATATTTAAAAAAATATTTATAAAATATTCACTTTTCCCTTTTTCATCTTTCATTTCATATTACGTATAATTCATATATCGAGAGAATATTTAGAAAACTTTTATAAAATATTCTCTTTATCCCTTTTTTCATTTTCCATTTCATATCACATATAATTCATATATCGAGAAAATTTTCGGTGATCTCATTATCACCAATTCTGAAAACATGAATATTTAATAATCACTTTCATTTTATTCATGTTTTTATGAAAAATATTCATTTTCTCGATTTTCGTGGTTGGAAATCATTTCTCGTGAAATAAAATCATTTATTATGATTTTATGAAATTTTCTAGAAATTTTCGATAATTTTTCGGCAGTATAACGGCTGCCGATTGGCTAGCCTCCTGCACGAAAAATACAGTTTAAAATCCAGCCAGTGTATCACCACAAATTTCCAACCAATCATTTATCGCAATATTTTCATAAAATATTTTCATAAAATATTTCATAATTAAAATCATGCAGACTGAATATCCTTACAGTGCTGCACATGCATCCCTTACCTGTCTAGCGATACCGAGCTCTTCGGTAACATCCATCGAAGTCCGTAATTCCAGGCTGCAAAAAATGATTTTTACTAATAATTATCAATAAATTTCCTTTTAATTTTAAGCCACTAACTTTCATAAAACGCAGCCTCATGGTACAATACCTATGTCTACTAGTATAATTTACACCAATAGTAAGACATAATTCCACCATTGTAACTTTTATGACCATGAGCATATTTATAATCCTCAATGTTATTATTTTCTCGCAACCAAATATCAAAATCCCCAAAGTTCCAAACAAACTAACCTTTGGCCAATTTCCCTTGAGATTCTATGCTCTCTATTTTCAAATTTGATTGCATGAAAAATCTTTAATCAATTTCATCACTATTAAATATTAAAATCATCCTAACATCTTTATCTTTTCCTTTTTATTTTACTCATGGCCGAATGGCCTTTGTGTGAATTAATTTATTGGTTTTTCCTTCACACCATGGGCACCTTCCTATTAAAATTTTCCAGCCTTTATTTTCTCTCCTTTCACGCCAACATAAGACCCACAATTCAGCCATACCCGTGAGCTTCACTTGCTCTCTTCTTATGCTTTCCAGTCTCTTCTTTTCAACTTTTGTCTTATATGTATTCCTACTCCCTTAGGAATTAAATCAAACAATTAAGATTCATTAAAATCTTCATCACCATCATACCACCACGCCACCGTAGAAATCACCCATCTCACGCCATTTCTGTTTTGAAACAGATCATCACGCCCAGCTTTATGTTTTTGCCAATTATTACTATGGTTAATTTCCTTTCATCATTTACTTCCATTTTCAACTCATTATACATAAAAATCAACATGGTTTTGTCCTTTTTTTTTTCATAACCGAACCTACAGAAAACCTATATATGTTTTTATTTCATTTTTAAGGCCATGACTATGTTATTTATGCATTAAACATTACTAACACTATAGCTGAATTCATGAGAAGCATTTTCATCCCTTACCTTCCTCCAAAGCCGAACTGTACAGCTATCAAACCAGTCGCGTTACTCCTCATTTCAGCCCTTAATTTCTGAAACTAAATTGTTCTTAAGGTAAAGAACAAACTTAGTAGAGGAAGGTTAGTGTTTTAATGAGGAAAAGGGGTGACTTTGCTACAGAAAAATGGAGGATTATGCAGCAAAATGGTGAGGAGAAAAACAGAGAAATGTTGGCTGAAGAAGAAATAGACCACTGCTGTTAACCGACTTTCTTGGCTGAGATCATACCGATTTTTAACTCAATTTAATAAAATTTTTACAAAAATCAGCCATGTGTATCTTAATTAAATTTCCTTTGTCTTTTCTCTTCTTTCTCCTCTCATCTTTTCTCGTCTTTAAATGATCCCAGCCGTGTAGTAACAACACAGCAGCCAAAGAAGTGGCGTGAAGAGTCGAATTTCTATCGCATGAGTTTGACTCATATTTCTCTTTTTGTGTGTTTCAACCAATAGCAATTTTTCATGTGTCTCAATATAAAATTTCCTTTCCTTTAAATATCACCTATTTGCATTTTATGTCATTGAATGCATTTCAATTCCTTTTTTTTTTTTTCAGATTTGTTTCTTGACATCAAATTCATCATTTAATATTTCTTTCGCTTATCTATTTACATTAAAATTAAATTTTCGAGTAAGTAATATAAAAATTCCAAAATTTACGGTTATCACATTCTCTCCAACTTAAGAAATTCGGTCCTTCGAATTTAACTTAAGTCCAAAAGGTGGTACTGGTCCATATACTTAAGATTCTTGACCTTTTGATCATCTTCTGTATTATACTGCCAGTATACCTTTAAGATCATAATCGCCTTTCATACCTCTATATATCATTTCTCATCATATACTTATACTCCCTTAAATTTCTTATCAATTGGGAGTTATCCATTTCCACTCCTTTTCATATCACATATGATTCATATTATTTATCATCCATCTTCCTTATTTGGTGCCAAGTCGATACATTTCGATAATTATCATTTACCGATTTTAATCAATAGTATGTAATTGTGCAGTAGCTTTCACATCTCGTGCATCCGCTCTCTCAACATATCATCGAGCGTTTCCATACTACGCTCCCATATTTACATCATGTATGAAGCGGTGCTGTCTATAAGTTTGGAATCTCAGAGCCTTTTGCTATTTCCCATAACATATAGCTACTCAGAGATTCCCATCACATATATGCTCACTGGAACTTCACATACATTCTCATCCTTTTATAATCATATTTCGACTATGGCACTATAGACTTCAAGAGCCTGAAAATGGATAAGTGATTCCATCTAGACTATCAGTCTATAATCACTTCCATATTATCATATCATTTAGATTCTTCATTATTATCTCCAATACTCATTTCATATTTATTTCATCAAATGCTGCAGCTCATTTGCAGACTTTGCTATTTACTCATCATTTTCTTTCCATATCGTCTTCCCATGTAATCTCATCATTACATCTCTTATTCTTATGGTATACTCTATATCACTTAAGTTTTAGAATATACCTGAGCTTATACTCTTCATAATTTAAATTTCATAGGTGACAAATCAATCATCATTTTCGTCACCACATTATCCATGTAATTCCACCATTTCCAAGGTGGTTGTATATATATGTATCATTTTTCCATTTACATTACTGGCAGTAAAATGTAAATCACTTCTTTACTTTTTTTTTTAGTATAATTACTTTTCCTCTATCGAGTTTGGCTCGATCTTACATTTAACCATAATCATGTGATAACCACAAAATCACTGTTAGCTTTTAACTTCGGGAACTACTTCATATTCGTGTTCCCTCTTCATCATGTACTTTCCTCTTATGACATATTCATCCTTTCCTTTATCATCATTTCAGTCACTTTTCTTTAGTGATAACTTATTCCACTATTACCTCTTTTAACATCTTGTATGCCATCTTTATATTTACTCATCCACTTTAACTTCTTTAATTAGCAGTCACATCTATAGAGCAGCTAACCCAGAACTCTTCTATAGACTGGCAATAATATTTAGCTAGACTCATTACTTTCGTATCTCAATCATTATCTCGTCATCCTTGACAGATCCACATCGCTCTGTCATTCGAGATCGTATAGCTTAGAAAGACATACTGTTTAGCTAAATTTTCTATTTGCCATTCTTAACATACACTTCACTGTCTTTAAAAGTCTATGGGTTTATACCACTATGCTGCTCATTTTCCATTTGTGCCTTAGACTATATCCATATCTCATCATTTTATTCATATATGGTTGCCTCATTCATTAGGCTTATATACCTCACAAGGTATTTCGTTAACCTTGTAAACCTCTATAGGAACTCGTGATAATTTTATCGAGTTCAAATCATTATCATATTACGACCATCAATTTTTCGACTTTTCATATTCAAAATCGAGTCAATGTTATCTCAATTCCTCCAATTTATATAACTCTAGAAGTTCTATCGGAAATCAAATCTGATACTTTCTTTAATCACACATTTCTTATTAATTCGGACATTTCATCCTCATGTCCTATCATTTACACTGTGTATTCTCAAGGTAGAGACATTTACTATTCGATTCATTTCGACTCATACTCTACCTTGATTTCATTGTTTACTCATACTTTACAGTCTTGCGAATCTCAATCTACTAAGCTGTATCGAGTACAACAGTTATCAACACATGTTACAGCTAACCAATTTACTACCACTGTAATTTACTTTGGAATCAAGTTCATTTAATAAATTCAGGTTTAACTCCCTTGAGCATACTATCCACGAGGTTCGAACCCTGGCACCCTTACGTACCTAGTTCCTTACACTCGTGTTACCACTGAGCTAACTGTAAGAGTCCCGCCCGTTCGAATCGGCCGTCGGCGAGCATCCCCTAGGCGATCCTTTCGCCCCAGGTTTACCCTTACAAGTGAGTCGGCGATAACATAGTTCGCCTGCATCTCACACATATGATCCAGTACGGGTCGCCCATCATTGGGTTGCCCATCACAGTTCTGTCTCAAGGGTCCTGAAGAACTTAGGTTAGCTGTCATCTTCTTTTATCACTTTTCTATTCTTGTGCATATTCTCCAATTCACAATACTCCATACAGTACATCAATTTGCAAGGCATATCTCATAATGCTCCGGTTCTATAATTAATTATTCATTTAATACCTCAAAAACAGTATAAATGTATAGAACCTCAATCAACCGTACTGCTATGGATTTCATCATATATACTAATCTCTTCTCAGTCATCTCCAACCATATACATTTTCATCATATCCAACGATCCCGTAATAATATTCAATTCAGTACCTCATAATTCAGGCCCTTACCGTCAATAACCGGGCCGATCATCTTATGACCTTCCACTATACACTCTTATTGGATCGCATCATACAAGGCCCCGGCCCGTTCGCCGTCCGCCTATACACATGTGTACTAACCTCCTTGAGAATGCCCATCCCATTCACTGGGTCACCCCTCGAGGTTTCGTCATGAGGCCTAGCCTATTCACTAGGTCACTCGTAATTAGCGTCCATAATCGAAGTGTAAGTGGAATCAGTAATAGGGATCGATATATTCATATGACATCCTCTATACCATTAATAATTCCATTATCATCAAGGAATTTGAAATCACTTGGTTTCATCACCATTCAGCACATTGCCCAACATAGGGGCATTTTTGTCATTTTCACATTTATTTCTTTCTCCTCAGTATACATTTAAATAAGTGATCTTATTATCTATTTGCTGATAGTACCCTTTTCTCATGCCAATATCAGCCGTTTAAAATCTTTTTCGATTTCGACAGAGAAATCCAATAGAATCCATAATTGGATTATTTTGCCTGAAATGCAGCTTTACATAATCAATTTCTCTGTCAAATCGGTCAATTCCAACTTCTGGTGATCTATTTTGACTCCCGGTAAAATTTTGAGGCAGGGGTATTTTGGTCATTTTTGGTCAAAAATTTTCTCTCTGTTCAAAATACCTTCAATCGGTGATCTTAAGGTCTATTTAATGATGATATTTCATTCCCCTCCTTTATATCATCACTTTCAGGTCTCAGTTCGATCCGGACAGAAAAATACTGGTGGGGCCCTCACCGAGTCTTTTACTGATCCTTACCGAACCAACCTTCATTTAGACTATAAAATCACCAGTTCAGGTAACATTCCTGAGCCGTTTCCCCTTTTTAGTATTCCTTATTTCATAATTCTCACCCCCTTCTAAACACTTAATTTCAATTGCAATCATTTATTTTCTCTATGTATTCAGACTACACAGTACTACAGGGGATGTTAATCTTTTTCGACACATTTCCTTTTCAAAGTATCGATAGACATCAGACCAACCGTGCTCTGATACCATTAAATCTGTCACAGCCCGTGACCCTATTTTTCACCTTATTCTATACATCTTATTTGGTTGGGCTGTCTGTGATACTTTACTTTTCTTTTACATATACACAATTTCATATAAAATTATAATATGAATTACATCCCCGATTTCTACTTCATAAGAAAGTAGTACTGTCGATAAGTCTAAATACAGAAAATAAATGATCATACCTTATTAATTAAATCGACCTGTCGCATCGTCCCCAAATGCGCAGTCGAAGATCCTTTTACTGCTGACTCTCGGTCTTCGAAAACCTGAAATGTTAAAATTAAGGAGTGAGCAAACCACGGCTCAGTAAGGGAATTATATGCCTCACTTGATACTCAGCTTCTTATATGCTGAAAAACTTTTTCATTTTTCCTATGGGCTCTAGGCTTGCATGTAGGAAGGATACTACAGTCGGCTAGGGATCCGGATGGAGTAAGGTAGGTATTTTGAAATACCTACCTTGTCCCGGAACCTAGAAGCAACTGTAGAGAATAATTTACTTTTCGTTTGGAATTTTAATCCTTTTTACCTTTTTATTCCATAATATTCTCATATTCTTTTCAAAATAAGGCTTTTATAAAATAAAGCATTTAAATGAAGTAACTAATATTCATATTTTCTTTGAAAAGAATATTAGTTAAATTCTCATCATTCTCATTTAAAACCCATTTCATGTTTTACTGTACAACCATAATTAGTACAGTACTTTAAATAGCAAAATCAGCTATTAAATCCTTTTCGTATAACATATATATCATTTAAATCTAATATTCAATTTAAAAATTAAAATAAGAATATCAGATTTATTTTCCTCCTCTTTCCTTTTTGTAAAACATATTACATATTCATGTCACATATAGTCTAATATTCGATTTAAAAATCATAGTAAGAATATTAGACTTATAAACTCTTTTTCCTTTTGAAAACATATTACATGTTCATATCACATGTCATATGAAAATCATCTCGTAGTACTAAAATCAGTACCGAAATAAGCATTATATAAAATGCTGTAAATCACATTCATTTAACTTATCACATATCATGTAAAACATTTACATTTAACATATAACATATCATATAAAACATTTTTCATATATGGAGACTTAGGCACACACGCCCAGCCCGTCCACTGGGTTGTTACTCATATCATGCTATAGACCCCGAAGGGTATAAATAATCATGTCAGATCTATGGCCATAGTCTATAAATGTCCTCGGCGGATCACTGATCAGGTGACGGCCGGGACTACATATCACATATTACATATCACATATTACATGTCACATATCACATATCAGCATGATAGGATGCCAACTAGTCTCAAAACCATATTTTTCATCATCTGAAAACCTTTATGGAATTTATAAAAATAATAATTCCATAATTACAACCATAAAGGTTTTATAATAAATCAAGTGAATATTTAAAAAAATATTTATAAAATATTCACTTTTCCCTTTTTCATCTTTCATTTCATATTACGTATAATTCATATATCGAGAGAATATTTAGAAAACTTTTATAAAATATTCTCTTTATCCCTTTTTTCATTTTCCATTTCATATCACATATAATTCATATATCGAGAAAATTTTCGGTGATCTCATTATCACCAATTCCGAAAACATGAATATTTAATAATCACTTTCATTTTATTCATGTTTTTATGAAAAATATTCATTTTCTCGATTTTCGTGGTTGGAAATCATTTCTCGTGAAATAAAATCATTTATTATGATTTTATGAAATTTTCTAGAAATTTTCAATAATTTTCGATAATTTTTCGGCAGTATAACGGCTGCCGATTGGCTAGCCTCCTGCACGAAAAATACAGTTTAAAATCCAGCCAGTGTATCACCACAAATTTCCAACCAATCATTTATCGCAATATTTTCATAAAATATTTTCATAAAATATTTCATAATTAAAATCATGCAGACTGAATATCCTTACAGTGCTGCACATGCATCCCTTACTTGTCTAGCGATACCGAGCTCTTCGGTAACATCCATCGAAGTCCGTAATTCCAGGCTGCAAAAAATGATTTTTATTAATAATTATCAATAAATTTCCTTTTAATTTTAAGCCACTAACTTTCATAAAACGCAGTCTTATGGTACAATACCTATGTCTACTAGTATAATTTACACCAATAGTAAGACATAATTCCACCATTGTAACTTTTATGACCATGAGCATATTTATAATCCTCAGTGTTATTATTTTCTCGCAACCAAATATCAAAATCCCCAAAATTCCAAACAAACTAACCTTTGGCCGATTTCCCTTGAGATTCTATGCTCTCTATTTTCAAATTTGATTGCATGAAAAATCTTTAATCAATTTCATCACTATTAAATATTAAAATCATCCTAACATCTTTATCTTTTCCTTTTTATTTTACTCATGGCCGAATGGCCTTTGTGTGAATTAATTTATTGGTTTTTCCTTCACACCATGGGCACCTTCCTATTAAAAATTTCCAGCCTTTATTTTCTCTCCTTTCACGCCAACATGAGACCCACAATTCAGCCATACCCGTGAGCTTCACTTGCTCTCTTCTTATGCTTTCCAGTCTCTTCTTTTCAACTTTTGTCTTATATGTATTCCTACTCCCTTAGGAATTAAATCAAACAATTAAGATTCATTAAAATCTTCATCACCATCATACCACCACGCCACAGTAGAAATCACCCATCTCACGCCATTTCTCTTTTGAAACAGATCATCACGCCCAGCTTTATGTTTTTGCCAATTATTACTATGGTTAATTTCCTTTCATCATTTACTTCCATTTTCATCTCATTATACATAAAAATCAACATGGTTTTGTCCTTTTTTTTTTCATAACCGAACCTGCAGAAAACCTATATATGTTTTTATTTCATTTTTAAGACCATGACTATGTTTTTTATGCATTAAACATTACTAACACTATAGCTGAATTCATGAGAAGCATTTTCATCCCTTACCTTCCTCCAAAGCTGAACTGTACAGCTATCAAACCAGTCGTGTTACTCCTCATTTCAGCCCTTAATTTCTGAAACTAAATTGTTCTTAAGGTAAAGAACAAACTTAGTAGAGGAAGGTTAGTGTTTTAATGAGGAAAAGGGGTGACTTTGCTACAGAAAAATGGAGGATTATGCAGCAAAATGGTGAGGAGAAAAACAGAGAAATGTTGGCTGAAGAAGAAATAGACCACTGCTGTTAACCGACTTTCTTGGCTGAGATCATACCGATTTTTAACTCAATTTAATAAAATTTTTACAAAAATCAGCCATGTGTATCTTAATTAAATTTCCTTTGCCTTTTCTCTTCTTTCTCCTCTCATCTTTTCTCGTCTTTAAATGATCCCAGCCGTGTAGTAACAACATAGCAGCCAAAGAAGTGGCGTGAAGACCCGAATTTCTATCGCATGATTTTGACTCATATTTCCCTTTTTGTGTGTTTCAACCAATAGCAATTTTTCATGTGTCTCAATATAAAATTTCCTTTCCTTTAAATATCACCTATTTGTATTTTATGTCATTGAAATTGCATTTCAATTCCTTTTTTTTTTTTCAGATTTGTTTCTTTACATCAAATTCATCATTTAATATTTCTTTCGCTTATCTATTTACATTAAAATTAAATTTTCGAGTAAGTAATATAAAAATTCCAAAATTTGCGGTTATCACAGGAACAATTTGAGAACCTTTAGAATTCTTACTTATCCAAACCAAGCATATAAAGAAACCTAAGAGACCAACTTAAGTTAGAGCCATGTCAACTCATCATGTAGAGATAACCAAGGATTAGGACACATGAAGGAAATTTTTTTTTCTTTTCAAAAAATATAATATTAAAAAATCAAAAGAAAGAAAATAAAGAGACAAAATGTGTCTGTTCATCACATGAGGCTTTCCTTTGAATTTGCGATGCATAACATGTCTATTTGGATATTGCACTTATACATTTAGACATTTTTGGCCATACATAAATTGAGCATACATCTCATGTATAGGTTTGTATGTGCATATCATGGCATCTTGGCTTAGACTATGGTAATAGAGGTGAGAAGATAGCTTGGTCGTGAAAATTGTCAGCCACCCATACGATACTTGTTTGCAAACAAGAACAATGGAGAATGAGCAATTGGCACGAATTGATGGAATTGAAAAGGTGCAACAAGAGATTGTCAGACCCTAAGAAGAGACTAAGGAACAAATGGCCAAGATGGTGGAGATGATGATGAGCTTGGCAAAAGGGAAGGGGGTTGATGAAGACACTAACGTTAGAGTGGAGCCACAAATGGGGGACCCCATCAAGCAAGAGAAGTTTAGTAGGGAAGCGATTGAACTAGGTTCTCATGAGGGGATGCATCGTATGTGTGATACATTAGAGGAGAGACTGAGGGCCATCGAAGGGAGCACTATTTATGGAAACATTGATGTGGAGAAACTGAGTTTGGTTCCTGATTTGGTGTTACCCGTGAAATTCAAAGTCCCCAACTTTGAAAAATATGATGGAACTAAATGCCCATTAGCCCATATTACAATGTTTTGTCGAAAAATGGCAGGGCATAATCACAATGAAAAGTTGCTAATCCACTGTTTTCAAGATAGCCTTATTGGGTCCGCAGCAAGGTGATATGTCCAATTAGATAGAAGACGCATCCATTCATGGAAGGATCTTGCGAGGGCCTTTATGGTTCAATATCAACATGCAAAGGATATGGCACCAGATCGATTATTGTTATTGAATATGGAAAAGAAGGCTACCGAGAGCTTTAGAGAATATGCTCAGAGATGGCGAGACATTGCCGCTCAGGTTCAGCCTCCCCTTACAGAGAAAGAGACGACAATTCTGTTTGTTAATACACTTAGGGCTCCATACTATGAGAGAATGATTGGTAATGTCGCCAAAAACTTTGCAGATTTGGTACTCTCTGGTGAGATAATCGAATAAAAAGTGGGAAGATCGAATGGGTAAATACAAGGAGAGGTGCAACATTCAATAACGAGAGTCAAGATGTTCAGGCTGTGGCTAATGAAAAGCAGTATGAAAGTTATACCCCATATTACCCATACCCCATACAACAATCCCACCACCTTTGTCCATATCCTTATCAGTCAATTCCTCAAAATGGTTTTCAGCCTAACTTTTGTCCTCGATCACTCTTTGCCTTACCAAACAATCCAAGAAGGCTAAGAAACAGTGTAGAGAGATTACCAATTCCAATTTCTAAACTATTGCCTTTGCTAATAAAGAACCAGTATCTGGTGCCTATGCCTTTGAAAACAACTCCAAACCCAGCATCAAAAAATTATGAACCAAATAGCAAATGTGAATATCACATGGGGGCAATTGGGCATTCAACAGAAAAGTGTAGGCAATTGAAGGAAAAGGTTAAAGAACTCATCAGTAGTGGTGCCTTGAATCAAGAGCTTATTGAACAATGGAAGTCTGTTTCTCCATAGGCCAGGTTTCCTATTGTAATTTATGGATGTGAGATGTTCTCGGGATTCTTGAAATTTTCATCAAGTTGTTTTGAAAGCTTTCCATATTTTTTCTTTCCAAGTTGATGAAATAAAATAATTTTGAAAACATTGGTGATTTTTATTGAGAATGAATAGACCTAGTCATTACATTACATTTCCAGTATGCTTTCCGATTCAGTGAAAACTTGGAATCTATAGAGACAAACAAGCTCGAAATTCATTCATTTTTGCTTACCATGATGAACTTTTGAATCAATGTTTGAATCAATGATCTTCGTTAAGGCGATAAGCAATGAAATGATTGATGAATTTGCAAAACTTTTTGAATTGTTTTGAAGGACCAATTCATGAAGCATTCTCTTAAGGACTTTGTATTTGGAAATTTGATAGATGTTCAGGCCAAGCTAAGAGTCCCAAACACATCAACCCAAATTCTTTCTCATAACTTGAACTTTTCTAACTCAAACCATCCTTCACTATATCTTGGGGCAAAATGATTGAAAGAGCCAAGCTTTTAATGGCCATTCTAAATTTGATTGATATCCTTTTTCCGATCTTAAACCATGATGATGAAAATTGCTGCATATGGCCTTCATAAAGTTGAGTTGATACATTCTGGGCATGAGTTGTGAAAAAAAGTGAAGAAAAAAGAAGTTAAAAAAAAAGAGAAAAAAAAGAAAAAATTGATTGTGAAACCATGCACGAGGGATATTCAAATGATTTCAAAAGCCAAATTTTCATCTTGAGAATTGGTTTTCAATAGAAGTGTCAATATCTGATATGACAAATGGCCATCTTTCATATTCCTATTACTAAAATGAAATCATCCATTTGTTACCCCTTTTGAGCTTATTGATTTCTTTCTAAATGAACCTTGACCAAGGATCACCCTCCACATTGGAGAGGCAAATACATCAGAGGAGTTTTAGAAGCATTGGTGATTGGTCTGTCAAATGCAAGAAAATGATGCCCTATGTTAAGGGGCAAATGTGAGAAGAAGGATATGTGAAGATGGAAATCAATATGAAAAAAAAAACAAGAAATTGAAAAAAAATGAAAAAGGTGGATGTGAAAAAAAAAAGAAATGAATGAGAATAAAAGGTTAGAAAAGAAAAGAAAAATGCTTCGAAGAGTGGGAAAGATAGATGTTCACAATCGAAGAAATGATCCTTGGTTCGATAAACCTTGAAAACACTTATTTTGGGCCTATTTATCCATTCTTTGAAAACCCTAAACCTTGGCCTACAGTACGTGCTTAAAAGTCCATTTTGATCAAATAAAGATGCTTGTATTGAAAAGTTTTCTTTAAGAAACCGTCATCATTATTTAGTTTGGAATGAAATTTGAATTCTCAAATGCATGGTAGAATAATCAATAAAGAAAAAGAAGAAGAAGAAAAAAAAAGAGAATGAAGCTCTAGGGTGAAAACCCATGAAAGGGCAGTCTAGAGCAAATTTGAAACAACTCAAGGCCATTGTTTGTGACTATGCTAAAGGCAATAACAAGAAAGAAGAAAAACCAGAGGAGTGATGCTTTCAGTTAAGACCTTTTGAGAAATTCAAAAACCATCACCTTGAAATTTTGACTTGAGATTTGTATCTTTGGTTTCCTTACCTTGAAATTTGAGCCATCACAGCTAGTCTTGACATTTGTTAAAGTTCACATATCAACAAATTAAGAGAATGCTAAAATGGATTGTGTTCGGTAAAAGTTACTTTTACAAAAGGAATTTTGATTTTCAAGGAATTTGTTTCATTTGTGAGCCAAGATGAAGAGACATTGATCAATAGAACCTTTCTTGATAACCAAACATCCTTGATGCATCGAATCAGTACATTTATTCAGCTAGACCAAGTTGTGACTCATTCTATTTGTTCTCAATAGTAATCACCAATTTTTTAAGAGATTTAAATGTCAAATGTTTTTATCTTGGAAAATTATTATGTGGGGCAATTTTCTGTCTTCAAAAAGAAACTTGAAGAAGTGAAAAATGAGAGTTTTATGATTTTATGGGGGTAAGCTTTTGTTTTAAAGAAATCAAGTGTGGTAATGGTGTTCTTAAGTCTATTCTTGGGGCAATCTTTGGTTGATTTGAGAGCATGAATTTTCTTGAAGATATGAGAAGTGGTGAAGTGTTCTTGTGAATAGTTTGGGATGATTTTGTTGTTATAATTTGGATAGATGAATTTTAATTTGATAAGAATTGTGGGGTAAGAAGAAAACTAAATGAATGATGATGATGGGGCAATGCGAAGACTGAATGAGTGATGATTGCTAAATTTAAAGAAAGAAGAATTGTGGGGCAAGAAGAAGATTGAATGAACGATAATGATGGGGCAAATGATTTTAGGATTGCTAAATTTGAAGAAAGAAGATTGACAAGGCATTAAAAGATTGAATGATAAGGCAAAGAGAAGATTAAAGGATGACAAATCTTTGAAGAGAGGAATATGGTAGATTGATGATGTGACTTGGTAAGGCATTATTTATCATTTGCATTGCATTCATGACATGCATGACATTTCATTATATGCATTTTTACACCAAAAAAGAAAAAAATTTGAACTGTTTGTTAAGACAATAGGATAAAAAGTTTTGAAAGATTAGATGACAAAAATTTTGAAAAATTTTATAAAAAAAAAGAAAAAGAAAATCAGAAAATATGAGAAGGATTAGGAATAAGATGTGACGAAAAAGGTATGAAGTTTTGAAACAAAAATGTTAAAAATTTGGAAAGGAAAAGGAAACTAAAAAGGTATGGTTATGATGGGATAATGAAAAAGGGATTGAAAGATGTGATGAGATGGAAAAATGTGATAGAAAATAACAAAAAGAAGAAACTGAAATGATAAGATGATCTAGAAGATAGAATTGAAATGATGAGATAAGATTAAAGCCTCCGAGTACAATCTGTAAGACCTCCGGGCATGATTCATTAGAACCTCTAGGTACAATCTATAAGACCTCCGGGCATGATTCATTAAAACCCCTGGGTACAATCTATAAAACCTCCGGGCATGATTCATTAGAACCTCTAGGTACAATCTGTAAGACCTCCGGGCATGATTCATTAAAACCTCCGGGTACAATCTGTAAGACCTTCGGGCATGATTCATTAGAACCTTTAGGTACAATCCATAAGACCTCCGGGCATGATTCATCAAACCCTCTGGGTACAATCCGTAAAACCTCCGAGCATAATTGAACACATTTAGATGAGCAAATTTAAAGTTTCAGGGCCTTCCTAGTCGAAGGAGCATTTAAGAGATGAGCAAATTTAAAGTTTCAGGGCCTTCCTAGTCGAAGGAGCAATTTGGAGATGAGAAAATTTAAAGTTTCAGGGCCTTCCAAGTCGAAGGAGCATTTTGGAGATGAGAAAATTTAAAGTTTCAGGGCCTTCCTAGTCGAAGGAGCATTTTGGAGATGAGAAAATTTAAAGTTTCAGGGCCTTCCTAGTCGAAGGAGCATTTTGGAGATGAGAAAAATTTAAAGTTTCAGGGCCTTCCTAGTCGAAGGAGCATTTAAGAGATGAGAAAATTTAAAGTTTCAGGGCCTTCCTAGTCGAATGAGCATTTTAGAGATGAGAAAATTTAAAGTTTCAGGGCCTTCCTAGTCGAAGGACCATTTTACAGAGGAGAAATTTTAAAGTTTCAGGGCCTTCCTAGTCGAAGGAGCATTTAAGAGATGAGAAAATTTAAAGTTTCAGGGCCTTCCTAGTCGAAGGAGCATTTTGGAGATAAGAATTTAAAGTTTCAGGGCCTTCCTAGTCGAAGGAGCATTTAAGAGATGAGAAAATTTAAAGTTTCAGTGCTTTCCTAGTCGAAGGAGCATTTTGGAGATGAGAAATTTAAAGTTTCAGGGCCTTCCTAGTCGAAGGAGCATTTAAGAATGAGAAAATTTAAAGTTTCAGGGCCTTCCTAGTCGAAGGAGCATTTTAGAGATGAAAAATTCTAAAAAAAAAAATCTCAGGGCCTTTCTAGTTAAAGGAGCACTTCAGATGAAAGATTAAAAAAAATGGGAAAATTTAAAGTTTAGAGGAGCATTTTCATGATGAAAATCAATTTCTTTTAGAATGAGTAAATATCCACAAAAGAAAAGGAACAAAACAAAAAAAAATAAAAATAAAAAAAGGAAAAATAATAAAATAGATGCGGACAAAATGGATGTCTATGTCTTTGCACAATTACTATTTCATAGCAAATGTACAAAGAGGGGCAACTGTAGACACCCCATTTTTTCCGGGGTCTTTTAATGTTATTAGGCCTATTGGGTTTGATAATTAGGAGATGAATCTAATTTTTTGTATTACTATCTTGTCTATTATTAAAAAAAATAAAAATGAAAAGAAAATAAAAAACAGAAAAAAAATAACAAAAATAAAGTGACCAAATAAGGGAAACTTGAAAAAAAAAATCAAGATCTCAATATAGGGCAAGTCAATAAGAAATCAATGAAATGAATTTGGGTAGTATCAAATCTGAAAATTAAAAGATAAATCATGACAATTAAAACCAAGGTTAAGTTGGAAGGAAAATCAGCAAAAAAATTTTTAAAAGAAGGATTTGATGGAAGGTTTTGGAAATTCAATTAAACAAGTCAACTCCAAGATTATGCAAAACCGAAAATCAACACTTAAATCATGGGATTTGATACACATCATTCAAGCATTCTTCCAAAAATAACAAAGAGGTGAGTCTGTAAATTGAGAAGAAAAACAAAGAGCAAAGCGCGAACCCTAGGAGAAAAAAGAAAACCCTAGAGAAAAAAGGCTAGAGGAGAAAACCCTAGAAAAAAAAACCAAAGGAAAAAAACCTGAAAAATTTTTTACGGTTCTTAGTCACCAGCGGACCTTCCACAAAGGAGGGTCCTCACCGTTCCTTGTCCCCAGTTTCAAAAAGCCGCCCTTTGCATTGCCATAGTTGCAAACCGCCTCTTGCCCCAGCCCCTATTTTGCCATTCATCATCAAGGCTGGCACCGTTCCTTGTCCCCAGTTTCAAAAAGCCACCCCTTGTCCCTAGCAACCTGGCACCAAATCGTGTTGTACCGTACGCCATTCTCCCTAGGCTGTGTGGAAGAAGAAAGAAATAAAGTGAGAAAGAAAAGAACAAGAGAAAGCAGTCGTTGTCCGGTCCAAGGCTGCTTGTCAATCGCTCCATTACACTGCCCATCACCTCTGCGTAACAGTTCTGCTACTCCTCCATAGTTGCTGCCGTGAGCTGCTTTGGGTTGCTGTTGAGTGGCATGGAGGAAGAATAAAAAAATACAGAGAAAGAGTGAAGGAGAGACCGAGAGAAAGACAAGGGAGAGTGAAAGGAGAACCAAAAAAAAAAAGAAGAGAGACAGAAGCAACGAGAGAGAAGTATAGAAAGTAGCAGTGACGGGAGGAGTGGTTTTTATTCTATATAAGGTCTGTTGTTTCCCGTCGGTGAAGAAGACAGATAAGAGCACTGAAAGGAAGCAAACTAAGAAACTGAAGAGAAGAACGGACTGAGCTTGAGTGGAGCATCTAAAGTAGCAGTTGGAATAAGTGCTTCTGTGAACAGCCATTGTTAAAATAATAAGGAATTTACAAAGGAAGAAAGAATGGGCATTCAATGTAAAAACGATAAAAGACACGTGATTCCCATTTGCAAAGTTTGTTGGCAAGTTTGTTTATTTATTTATTTAGTTATGGATTGATTGATTGCTTTGTGTTATATATAATGTATTTAATTAATTTAAATTTAGTTATATAATTAGATCTATCAATAGTTATTTTGTTTGATCTTTATTGAATGTATTCTTTTATATATGTTTGTTCATGTGCTAATTAGTATTTATTGGTTTATGGTAAACTATGATTATTGAATTTAGTAGAATTTTAAGTTATGAATTAGTATGACAAGATTAAAATTATTAGTAAATAAACATGCAATTTAATAATTAAACAAAAATGAACATGAGTTACTCTAATGATGAAATATCGAGAGAATTACGCTTAAGTAATTTTCTTGAAAATTTCTAGGTGAGAAGATTATTTTCAAGGCCTCACCAGCTTAATGAATGACCTAGAGATAGTTTTCAATAATAAATGATTTTTATCTAAAAAATATTATTAAGTTAAATTTAAAGTAATTAATTAAGAAGATAAGAATGAGTAGCAAAATAAGGAATGGAATAAATAAAATTAGATATTAAAATTATAATAAAAAAGAATATAATTACCCCAATGATGGAATATCGAGAGAATTACGCTTAAGTAATTTTCTTGAAAATTTCTAGGTGAGAAGATTATTTTCAAGGCCTCACCAGCTTAATGGATGGCCTAGAGATAGTTTTCAATAATAAGTGATTTTTATCTAAAAAATATTATTAAATTAAATTTAAAATAATTAATTAGGAAGATAAAAAAATTTCAATAATTCATGTTAACTATAAT